>VWYH01002965.1:1130117-1352908 GCA_013399365.1 Pampusana beccarii
AGGTCCCTTCCAATCCCTGACATTCTGTGACTCTGATTCTAGGGGACAAAAAGCTGAGTCACAGTCTGGCCTTCAAATCATCCCACCGAAGTCAGAGACCTCAAAATACTCCTTTGTGCAGCTCTCAACACAGACTTTTGCTCTGCACGTGTCAATGCGATCCTGTGCATGCCATGCAGTTCTGGAAAATATTCCTGTAATGTGTTAATGTGTTGGAGATGGGATCAGAATTGGGATTCTCTGGTTGGAAAATATGAATAATTTTTTTTTTTTTTTAGACAGATCTCATTTGTATTCTGATGTTTTCTTAAATATTCAAGGATTTTTGATCAACAGCAGCAAACTCTGCATTAGTCAACAACTGCATTAATCATTTGCGTTACTTCTGAAATTACTGCTAAATGGCCGTGCTTACTCAAGGTAGAGTAGTGCTCACTTGGCCTACCGAGGTCAGTGAAGAGGATGAAAATAGAATAGGGATTACCAAAAGTAGGATGATTAAGAGTCTTCTCCTCAGATTTTTATGCAAATCTTGCAAAATAGTTTTGTAAATAAATGTGTGTAAATAACATCCAAATGTTAAGAATTTGAATCTGCTCTTTTTTTAGCCTGTTTTTACTTTTTGAATGGATCAGATGATAGATTTATTCTGAATTTAATTTCCACTTGCATTTTTCAAATTAATAGTTTCAAAACCAAAATCTGAATAGAAGTTTAAAAATCAAGCTAAAAGAAGATGGAGTACTATCAGTATAAACTGCAGGAGTTTGTATAATAAATTCTGGTTTGTGCAGTTTTTAGATCAGATCGGCAATTAAGTTTAGTGGAGGAAAGGATTCTGTAGAAGAATCCAAGCAGCACAGATAGATGGCTCACTTGTGCTCTCACAAGTCAGCTCTGTGTGGGCTGGTAGAAAATGCATTTCATTGTCTCCCAGTTACTAGAGATAGATTTTAGGGTGCTTTTTTGTGTAATTAAATGAGAGGGCACATTTTGCATAGTGAACATTCTAATTTTATTTGCCAATTCTCATAGAACGGAGTTGTCTTCAGGCCTTATTTTATGGATTGTAACACTTGTTTATCACCTTTGAATGGCAAGATGTTTGTTTTCTGTGGACATGCATTTAATTCAGACTCAGAATAAGGCCTTTTTCAGTGTTAGGACGTCAGGTCTCGTTCCCATGGCCCATACTTCCCTGTATTCTTCCACGGAGCCACCATCCACGTCAAAATCCTCACGTCATCATCCTCTTCACCTTTGTGCTGTATGGAGGCCATTGCTCGATCCTCCTGCTACACACCCTGTGCTCCCGTGTGCCCAGTCCCTGTAGCAGTGGCTGGCAAAAGCCACTCGCTGTTTACTAGTGGTAGTAACATTGGAGACAGCTTAATCCTGGGGACACAGAGGCACTCGCATCAGTTGCTGCTTATGTGGCTCAAACCCAGCAGCATCCCAGGGCCATCCCAGCGGGACCTCTGGCTCCTCCGCCACTTGCTCATCACGTATGGAGCTTATGCAGCGCTGGCATCCAAACAAGCTGTGTTGTCAGAAAAGCATCAGTCATAAGAGAAACTTCTCAATGTGCATTGTGAAGCCTGAGGGGTTGTTGGCTGCCACACAGTCCTTCATTAAATGGATATAATAGATTTAGCAATAAAATTCAATGTTTTTACGGAGACTATTCGTGAAGTCCTGTGTCGTGAGCAAGAGAAAGGGAAGGCTGTAGGCAGTTTCTTAGGTAAAAACCTGCATTTTGTGTAAGTTCTGTGGTGCATAATATTGATACTCTAGTTTTGTGCAGGAAGATGGTAACAGACATTTTGTACGGGGTCACTTATCCGCAGGCAAACATAGGCCTGCTTAGAGCTGAATATGCTAAGTGCACTGTGCTATCAGACTTTGTGTTTGTAGCAGGTTACTAAGTGAAGGAAAGAGGTTCCTTCATGTTTCTCAGTGCCCACCTAAACATGTTGCCTGAACAAGAAGAATCTGTCCTTCCCTGCCATCTCTCTTGCTTTGGCGTTTCTACCCACGTTTCTACCCAGTTTGGTGATTCAAGCAGCTGAAGTGCTGCAAGCTCACCCTGCAGGGAAGGACCCGCGCTCGCCTGCAGTGAGCGAGTGGCCTGCGGCTGGGACAGGGACAGGGACAGGGACAGGGAAAGGGAAAGGGACAGGGATGACTGGCTGTGGGAAGCGGGAGAGCAGGCCGGCAGGGACGGGGAAACTGCAGCCTGGGCTGGGGCCGTGCCTGGACCTTCTCTTGCTTGTAGGGAGGTCTGAGCCCAGGGACAGCTGCAGAAAGCTGGGCCCTGCCACGGCCTCTGCCTGCGGGGAGCCTGGGGAGCCAGGCTGGCGTCTGCTCGGGCCTTGGCCTGTCCCTCTGCCTTGGACAAAGGATGCTGGTAATTCAAACTGTCTTGCTACCTAAAGGGAATTGATTATCCATTGAACCTGAAATTAGGGTGCTTAGTGTGTTCTTAAGCTTGAAGTAGTCTGTGGTTGCCAGCAGAAAAGTCACTTGCTTAATAGTGGCGACTGTTCTGTCCCAGGACAACCTTCTTTTTGTTTGTCTGCAGATCTGATCCTCCTCTCCACAGAGCTGTAGGGAAAGGTATTCAACCAGAGTGTTTACCCTGCACTCTGGGTGGTACCCATTTTAGAATGTGCTCTTTCACATGGTTTTTCTCAGAAGGGAAGATGGAAGTTTTATGATTTTGGGGACCTGGGAGCTCTTAAAAGAGGATTTTTGATTATTTTGATGTTTGCTACTTTCTTCAGCACCTTCCAGAATTGTTTCTACCATATTGGGAGCAAAAATGCATGAGAGAATCCAAAATACTCCGTTGTAAAATTCAGTGTATTTACAGAATGAGTTTGCTCACCATGAAGAAATGGAAATCATTTGAGTGCAGTTCTAGTGCCTAAATTTTTGTGGCAAAACTTCAGTCCTTATCTCAAAATATAAAATAGTCTGGAAACTAGGCATAGATAATCACTGGTACATATTCCATAAAGGTTCTAATAATTTTACTTGTGGTAAAACTAAAACTATTCTCTTGTACTGTTGGTGTCCACTTTGAGTGATTGATTTGGGATATCTGATCTTGTAGAACAAATTACCAGCAGTTTGTTTTTTTCCAGTATAGCTAGTTACTATTCAAAGAGATCAGGGAAAGAACTAACAGTTCTTGTATGTTCTCTGTGTGTATAAAATACCACCAAAGAAGCTGTAGGCATATATATATACACAAATAAAAGAAGTGATAATATACAGGTTACCTTAGGTGTATAAAGAGTACAAAAGTGTCCACGGTTTATTAAAGGAGCCAAAATGCTACTTAACATTCCTTTTGTGTTTCTGTCACTTTTGATGCCCTCGTTTCATTAATAGTTCAAACTCTCTTCTCTATATTGACGTAGTGGGCGGTAGGAAGCAGTCTCTGCACTTCAGAATTCTGACTGCATGTGCTTGTCCAGCTTTATTTCTGTGTTCATTCCTGAGTTTCTACACAGCTGGTCAGTGCTCGGACACTGGCTGTGAGTTGGCGGCCCCAGAGACTGAGTTCCCGTGGGTGTTGACCCCAGGATGGGCAGGTCTGGCATTGCAGGAGCTGTGCCTGGAAGGGACAGTCCCACCACAGCCTCTTGTCCCTGTCCTTGTGCTCCTACCCCGTCTCTCCCACCCTAACTCCCCATACAGTTAATATCCTGCCAGTTAAACTTTCTAAAATGGTGTAGATGCTCTGGTCAACATAAGGAAGAGGGCAAGGATACGTGACTAAGAGCAGAAGGCAGTTTTGGGTGACTCCTGCTATTAGACTGGTGGAGCTGTATAGCAAATCATATTTACTTTCTTAATAGTGAGTCCTGTACCTGTGCCTGCTTCTAAATATCAGAGCTAGTTCATTCTCCAGGCCAGTCTAGCTTTTGCATCCCTCTCTACTTCAGAGCATCAGCAGTGAAGTGGTTGTTTCTGTTGTTGTTGCCATGATAAATTTGGACTGCAGAATAATTTCACAGAGGTAGGTAGCTGAAGTATTTGTGAGTTGGTGATTTTTCTTTCACTGCAGTTACCTAAAATGGATTTGAATCAATTGTCCATAGAAAAGAAAATCCCTTCTCTTTTAATATACTTTCTTCTGAACCATCCAATCCTTTCTCTGTTGCTTCAGCTAGAAGGAATACTAAACATAGTGATCAAACTTCACAGCTGCTCTTTCAGCCACATATTGTAAGTTCCTGTATTATTTATATTTTTTAATAATGTTGATAGAATATGTTCAATGGCAAAGTGGGGCAAGGCATCTGCCAACCAGCTCATTGACCTGCTGAGAGTTTGGAACTAGGGGTGACAGTGGAGGGAGGTTATGACCCATAGTTCAGTTAGGCAGCAGTGATATGGGGTGGAAAGCAAAGGCTGTGGGGCAAAGGGAACAAGAGAGACCTCAGGAACTGTAAAACAGGATAAGGAGTCACGCACTTTAAGTGTGTGTATACAAATACATACAGTCTGGAAAACAAGCAGGGGGAAGCCAAGTGCTGCATCCAGTCACAAGTCTACAACATCATTGGAGTGGCAGAGTTGGTGTTACCAGCTCACACGGTTGGGGTGCTGTGATACACGCTCTTCAGGAGGGACCTGCAGGGTAGATGGGTGGAACTGGCATTATTGTGGAGGGGCTACTTGTGTATGGAGCTCTTCTGTGAGATGGGTGGGTGACAGTGTGCTTGAGAGTTTGTGGGTCAGGGACACAAGAGAGGACTTTAAGGGTTACACGATGGTGGGAATCTGTTGCAGGCCACCCGATCAGGGTGAGGAAGCAGACAAAGATTTTAAACAACTTGGAGAAGCTGATGAATTGCTGATGTGAATTCACATGGGAGACTTGAACCTCCTGCTGCCTGCTGGATGTGCAATGTAGCAGGACACAAGCAGCCAAGATTTCTTAAGGGTGTTGGGAATAACTTCTTGATAGAGGATAGACCAGCCAGGCATGAAGTGCAGCTGGATTTGCTATCCACTAACAAGGAAGAAATGGTTGGAGCTCAAGTTCCTGAGAAAAGCGAGGAAAGAGGGTGGCAGAGTACAGACCCTGGACTTCAGGAGAGCAGATTTCAGTTTTTCAGATTTCAGAAACTGTTAGGTGGGTGCCATGGCGGGCAGCTCTGAAAGGCAAAGGAACTCAGGAAAGCTGTGAGGTCTTTAAGGTCGGCATCTTCCCAGTGCCAGAGTGGGACACCCCAATACTGAAGGGAAAGAAGCAGACATATAAGACGACTGGCTTGGCTTATCAAGGACCTCATGGCTGGGCTCCAGTACAAAAAAAGGCAGCATTTCGGAGGTGGAAGCGGGGGTTGGCTACAAAGGAGGAATTTATAAACATTGCCCAGGCATGCAGGGAAGATGCTTGGAAATCTGAAGCTCAGCTGGAGATGGGAAGTGCAAGGGATATCAAGGGCAACAAGAAGAGTTTCTCTTGCTTCGTTAGTGGTAAAAGTGTCAAGAAGGGAAAGGTCACCAGCAAGGTCTGGGCTCTGTCTGCCAGGGGGAGCCCCTTGATACAGCACTTCTGACAAGGGAGAAAGGTAGAACTGCGCCAGTCTGGAGTTCGGAAGCACAGACTCTATTCCTCACAGGAACTACTGAGAAGCTAGGCAATTCCATATATATTTATGATCTTTCATATATTTCAAATTATAGTCACATTCAAAACAGAGGGATAGGAGAGGTTTTGGATTCACAGCATACAGCAGAGCTTGCTAAAGCAAGTGGCTGAAGGAGAACACACCTGAGAAACACGGAGTGCCTGGTTTGCTCTCAGCCAAGTAGCAGGAGTTTCACTGGGCTGTCAAATGCCGCTTGCTTCCTCCTCTGCATGAAATACAGAGGCCACCAGTATAGAGAGACCACCAACAGTATTGATGTTTGTGCAAAAATATCCACCATAAATAGCCACCTGAGAGATTCAGCTCTGTCACATCCCAGAAGGGAGATTCTGAGGTGCTTTTCAGGCCACTGGTTTGAAGAGAAATCTGAGTGTTGTTTTGTAAATACTGTGGGATCACTGTAGTGACACATATCACATGTCTGCAGGGGAATGTGTTGCTGATGAAGAGCTTCATTAGGTGGTTGGAGCCCTAGCAGAGAAGTTTCACAACCAAAAAAAAAACCTGAGCCCCTTTTGAGAGACATGAGAGACATGCTATACAATCTTTATCCTGAATACTTTCTATACTTTCAGAAATTTGCTGTCATCAAATGTACCACTAATGCACAGAAGCAGAGAGGCTACTGTGGTTTTCACTAGTCTGTGAGGGAGTCAGGAATCGTGATTTGTGTATGGCTGCAATGTGAAGATGTTGGATTGGCATTAGACAAGGACTGATCAAAAGAATGTAACGGATCTTGATTATTATTGTTCTTGATATTATTTATAATTGTGAAGTTGCACATGGTTTTAATTTTATTTTGAAAGGCATGACTTTGAAGGTCTCATTTATATCCCCTTGAATTCCTAAGTCACCAGTAGTACCTGGCTCAGCACAGAAATCTGCCAAAGGTATTGTTTTGCAGGAGTTCTCCTATAATTATATGATCATTACACTAACATTTTTTCCTAATCTCAAGCTATTTAGCTCTTGTCTGTCTCTGTAGCTTTGAAGGGTCTCTCAACTTGTATGTGAAGTAAATTCAACTTTGAAGGATGTATATTTATAAATTTGCTTTGATATTGATTCCCTTTAACAACTTTTGTTGACCAAAATATACACAATTAGTTTTCTTTTAGCTGCAATTCTGATTGTTATTTTTGTCTTTAAATGTCTGGATCAATTTGCTTTTATAGTGAAAAGCATACCTGTATGGAGTTCTAGCTGAAGTTCTTCCTTGAGAAGTTTGTAGAGTAGGTTACTGCATATATTCACAGTAACATACTGCTGTATGCTTTCAGCATCAGGTTTATTCCGTGCATATTACACTATCACATGTTGAAAGTCGTCTAAGCTACCTGACATCAGGTTTTGCATTTATTCCCTTGTAACCAGGATTCTTTTTAGTCAGCTTTCCAATGGAAGCAAAGCTTATTCAGTCTGCCTGCTTGTTTTGAACTTGTTTAACAAATTGTCTGAGAATGAGAAAGTGCAAGACCACTGTTGGTTGTTTGTGTTGCAAGTTCCCTTGCAGAGGATCTTGGGGGCGGGAGGGGGACAGACACCTCACAGCCAGCTGCCTCGGGATGGTGACGGCACCAAGAAAGTGAGGACGGAGGGGAAAGTGGATTTTAAAAGCCCAGGAAGGAGAATCAGGGGGAATGGAAAGAGAAGATGCAGGGGACTCATTGTAGGGAAGGAACCAGAAATAGGGGAACTGACACCTCCCAGGCAGTGGGAGTGGAAATGGAGTGGCTGGGAGGAGATGGGGCCGAGGGGAGGCTGGAAAGGGTGGGTGAGGAGGGGTGGGATGGAGGTGAGAGGACTGGTAGGACGAGGTGAGCGATGTTTGGCTGGACAAGGGGAACAGTGTATTGGAGTCTGGAATTGGAGTGGGGAGACTCAAGTGGGGAAGACGCAGCCATGAGGAGACACCAGATTGTAGAGATGAAGTAAGAAGAGAGCAGGTGGGGAGATGGGGGTGGTGAGAGACAGAGAAATCCTCTCCCAAGCGGGGAATGCAGTGCTGGAGTCCTGATTTCCATCCCACATCCTTGCTTTACAGCAAATCCCACCAGCAAAGGGTGCGCGTTGCTTTGCTTTGTGCTTAGCCCAGGTGACAGAAAGTGTTGAATGTTATCAGGAGAGGAGAGCAGCAAGTGGCTTGTGTGTGCTGTTAAGGTAACTGGGTCAACAGTTGGTTTGTTTGGCATCGGATTAATCATACATCCACCGTATTACTTCGCTTGTCGTTGTCACTTCGGAAAGCCTGAGTCCAATGAGGTAATGCAGCATGCAGTGGAAAGCACGCAGAGGTACAAAGAAATACTCTTACTAGATTATTAGCCTATTTGTTATTCCTTGTAATGCAGTAGCAGATAACTTCCTAGTGCATTTCTTCTCCCATACGGCAGCTGGCTTATAAGCTAATAATAAAAGCTGGTCTGTGCCAGGATCTCCCAGGGGAACGTGTCATACAGATCTGGGGACTTCTGACAGTGTTCTCAGGTGAATCAAGACCGTGTGTTTGGGTATTAGTGAATATCTGAGTGTCACTCAGCATGCTTTCAAGCATAATAGCATTATGAGCGATGTCTTAAAAGCTGACATGAAACTCTGTAAATAAAGAATCTTTGCTGATGGTTTGTTGTCACGTGAGATTGAACTAAACAGTTGGGTACTGCTGGGATGGGCTCTAGGCTTTATTTTATTTTATATCTGTGTTAGGGATTTGGAAGAAGGTAAATAGCATGTTAATGGCATTTGTGATAATCCTTACATTAGAGTAAGTATCAGCAAGGGAAAAAGAGGAAAGAAAAAAAAAAAGAATAATCAAATGAAATAAGGAGTTATTTAGAGTGAAAATCTGAAAATGTACCCACCATGGGAATCTGTACGTGTTTTGGAGACAGAATTTATTTTTGAAACGCGAAAAACAAGACTGGGGACATTTTTACCCTGCAGTGCAAGGGCCAGCTCTCCACCGGAAGGAGAGGTGGAGGCTTCGCTGTCTTCTGCAGGGCAGCGCGGGAAGGTCCGTGGGCCCATGGAGCGGTTCCCAGCTCTGCCGTGCCCAAAGCGCGAGACCCAGAGGTCTGACCATCGCAGCAGAGCTGCTGAGAGTGGCAGTTACAGGCAAGGGGGTTCTGGTTTCTTTGGGGACAAACAGTAATGCTTCAGGGAGTAACGCGGAAGATGCACATTACTGGCAAGTTAGGGATTTGTTTAAATTTATTACGTGTTTATGATATTAATAGATATTTAGAATGGTTTTCTGCCTAATATTAATACTATTCTTTTTAGTTCACCATAAGTTCTTGTGTTACTTTATGCAGTCATTTTCATGTTACAAAAATGAATCTATTCCTGCACAGTAATGAGTTTCTACAAAGTTGCTGCCACTGATTTTAATCAAGTATTTTTCTCGGTTAAGTACAAAGGGGTGTATAATACTAGTCAGATCCTCTTGCACAGCCAGCATATATCCTAAACATTTACATACCAAATTTCAACCTTATTGGTAAATTCTCGTAAAGCCTGCCTGAGATGACATGCATTTTAGAGATTACATTTGTATTATGGTGATATCCTCTTGGCGTGACTTTTCGTTTTAAAGTTTTCATTTTTATAGTATTAAATCCAGAAATGACATTTCAAGTTGATATAGTTTGCGTTTGTTATGTTTGGCATGTTTACCATTTACCTACTTTATAGAAGCAGAGTTTGAAACATTTGGCTGGACTGTTTAAATCTATACATTATTGTTAAATATTTGTGTGTGTAAATATACATCACAAATTATATCTTGCTAATTAATACAGAAAATGATCTTCAGTCATTAAATTTCTTATGACACAAATGATCAGTGTGATCAATGACCACCTTTTTCAAGGAGAAATTATGTAGCATGGCTCAGACTCAGGCAGAAACTAGGTAAAAATATCTGAAGGATCTAATGTGGAGGCATTAGTGAAGTGTATCTAATACACAGTGACAAGAACAAGAGTTAATTTACCGATGTAGGCATTCCCTTGCCCAGATACCTTTATTGTTTAATGTTACTTTTTACTATAATTTAATCTATCACGATTTTTAGTGGTTGAGTGGCAACTCATTGAGTGGCAACTACTGAGCTAGATCCATGCTTGCTGTTGTATTTCATCTCTCATACAATGCACATTGAATTCTTTCTTCAAATTTGACAAACCTCGAACAAGCAGAACATGGCCCAGAAGATGAGAGTGCTCTCCAAGAAGGTGGGAGATGAGAATTCAAAACCCTGAGGTTTAATTAAGCATCTAACCCAAAGCTACCGTGTTCTGGGTGAGTACTCTAGCCATTAAGCTGTTACTTAAGAAGCAGTTATGGCCAAATGGAGAAGGAGAGGAGCTGCTTCTCTGCTCTGCTTTGCACATCTGAAGTGGCCCAGCACTGCCAGGTCCATGTGGGGACGTGTCTCAGGAGATATTGGGCCCGGGGTGGCTGTTGGGATCCAGTTCTGAGCTGCTGCTGGTCTCACTGGGAACCTGATCATTTGGGTGGGTTTTCTGGTTTGTGCCCCACAGGCCAGGTTTAAACACCCAACGTCTCAACTGACTTGAGCCCTGAATAAAAGTACCTTGGAAATACCAGGTCCCCACAATGACAATGGACAGCTGAGAGTGTACCGAAAATTTCAGTGCTTCTTTCTGTGTACGTATGGAAAGAAATGTAAATGCTGATGTTTAAGTTCTTAGTTTATTAGCAGCCTCATGTACCATTTCAGGTACTTGGATGTTCGTGCTTCATATAGTTTTGTACGTGCTTTCTTGCTGACAAAGCCGTTCATTATCATTGGGTTGCCATGGAGCACTGATCACACGGATGTGGGAATAATAACCCATTATGCTAATATAGCTTGTCATTGTGTTTGATGCGAAATGATGTCCCATAACAATAGCTGATGTTTGTAACTAATACAATTTATGGTAAGGTCACAGCTTATGGAACAGCATTGCTAAACATTGCCTACCCTCTTTTCTTTATCTTTTTGGTTGCACACCTATTTGCAAAACCATTTGTGCGTTTTTCAGGTTGGTATTGTTCTGCTTTCTACAGCAGGAATCAGCATTTTTTAACACAACAGTTCTGGCCTATTTGCTTAATGCTGGAAACGTGTGTATTTGCTGAGCACTCCTGCCCCTTGGAGCCTCAGCTCCATCTTATAAAGTTCCCTTTGGATCAGAGGCAGGACAATTTACTAGATCGGGTGAACTTCTTAGGTGCCACAAGAGGAGAATGAAGAAAATTACGTTCAATAGGTGGAATACATAATTCTGTAATGCAAACAGCATTACCACAACCATTCTTATACACCCAAGTATGGAACTGAATGTTATTTCAGGTTGTGCTACTATACAAGGAAGAGTCCTTGAATTTTTATATTGATTCAGCTTTGTTCTGTAGCAGATGACCTGGCATTTGTTGGTGATCTGTAACACACACTAAGATGTGGTTTTAGCCTTTTCCCAATTCTCAGGACAGTCTCTCTTCACGTGCACGTGAACGTACTTTCAATGATAGCGTTTCTGCCGTGGCTGTTCTGTGCGCCTCAGACATCCACACAGACACTGGAATATGGCTTCCCTGAGCACATCACTGCACCTTCAGAGGGCTTTACTTGTCTGTACGGATATATGCATTCTCTTAAGGCTAACCACTGCTTTGTATGGTTATCGGTTTTAGTTATAAGATATATTTATAAATTATTCTGGTAATGTACATCTTCTTTAAAATATTACCTGAAAATTGAATCATCTCAAATTTGCCCCCACTTTCATGTTCCCCTGAGGTGTATTCTGCGGAACAACCCTTACAATTGGCTTCTGTTTTGGCAAATCGTGTTTGACAAGCAAACCGTCGTGTCAGAAAATTATCACATATATCACAAAGATATTCTGATCGCACAAATTATGTTTGTACCTGGATGTGAAAAGAGAAATCAAGTACTGATGGACATTCAGACTTCTGCTTCTTGATGTTATCAGGATGAGAGATAGAAGAATCCTCGGAACATCTGTATCCTACTTTTACCAATGAAATATTGTTCTCAGCAATATGCTTTCTACTAATGTATTCAATGAGTCATAAATTATACAACCAGAAAAAGCATTGTGTCATCCAATCTGTTCTCCTCATAGAGCCGGCTTTATGGCTTCTCTGAATTAATTTCTGTTTGAGCTAAAGCACATCTTAAAAAAAAAATAAATCTTATTTTAAAATTTCCACTAATGGGAGAATCAGCACCAGCCTTAATAGCATTCTGGCGATTAATTGCCTTCCCTTTGTGTTTAACTTCTTTAATGTATTTGCCTAGTTTAAAATTCCAGACACTGGATGTTACCGAACCAAGAGCTGTCTGTCAGCAAATTTCTGTTCCTCACATTCGTGCGTAACAGGCACGGAAGTCATCTCACCTAACTTTCAGCCATCCTGGGTGTTTATATTACATCTGACATAGTCCCGCCTGCCTTTCCTGATAGCCAGTGGAGAGAAATAGGCGTTTTCAGGGTCCGGTTCAGACGAGCTGCTTTAGATACGTTTGTTAGGAGGCGATGAATCACACCTTGGGAGTGCCCCAGTGCTTGTGTTGTCTGAAAAGGCATTTTGGGCTGAGGGGCTGCATGTAAATATATTTTGCAAATAGCTGCCATTGTAGGCACGATAGGTGCAAATTCCTGTCATTAGAGGATATGATTAAATGCCTGTGTAGCTTTCTCAGGGCCAAACTAAACTAAGCTTTAAGGCAAGTTTTCCAGTCGTTGGTTACAGTTGCCTTTCCTGAATGTTCTGTAGTTCCGCAGCATCTTTCTCAAGCTGCAGACACCACAACAGGCCTGAGCATCCAGCGGCGTTTGCAGAGACCCTGGCAGCAAAGCAATACAGCTTTCCTGCTTTTGCTTTTGTTTATCCTGCTTGAAAAGCCTCTCCATAGCTCTTCAGGTCGCAAGAATAGCAGCCTGTTTTCGACACATTAGTCATCCTGGTCTCAGGCCTTTTTTCATAACCAGTGCTTCCCCGGAATAGAAAGCCTTATTCTGTCGGTGCGGTGTGCATTCTTTGTCTCTGGCCACGCAATTCTCCATAAGTTAGAATTAATGTCTTATATAGTCCCTGCTTGCATTTAGTTTTCAAAATGCTGTTCAAAGGAGGAGGACCTTTTTGCTGTTTTTGCTCTCTATCACTCTTAATTTGCATCTTGCCTGTAAACTTCATAGAAATGTTTCTGTTTTTCTTCGTGTCATTGGCAGCAAGGATAAACAGTACAAGACCAAGATACCTCCACCAGAATTGCATTCATTAGGGTGTTTTTCTCCCAAGAGCCATGTTGAGAAGTATATATTACATAGCTTTTAATCTATTTTGGTTCTGAACATTGATTTTGTTGTTTCCATTGTACAGTTTGGTAATATACCAATCCAATTGCCAAACACAAATAGAAGACTATACTTCTAACTTTGTTAACCAAATATATAATCTCATAAAAACATACAGTTAGTTTAAAAAAAATTACTTTCCATAAACCTATGGATACGGCATCGTGTTATTGTACTTTGGTTCCTTATTAATCAAATCCAGCCATTCCAGGATGAGTATCAGGCCAACTGTGTTGTGCTTGCCTGGATTGTCCTTGCTGACACTTTAAAAAAACCTGATACAACACTAATTTTGTCCCAGCCCTCAGGAACACTGAATTTCCCTTTGAGTATCCCATAAAATGTATCTTTTTTATTATTTTCAGATGTAATTAGGCCCTCCAGTTTTTCTAAGGAATGGCTCTGTGTTCTCAATGTTTAAACTGTTTATTTGGAAAATCTGGTGTTAACATTAGGATTCTTTCTTTATTTTCGTACCTAACTGGTGCAGAGCTCATCTCTATAGGTGCCTGTTCCTCTCCAAATTTAATAATGTATTTCTGGCAGTCACTTATTCCAAAACACTTAGACATTTCAATGTAGAGAAGTTTCCTGTCATGGCCCACTGACCAGGGCGAGAGCAACGTCCTGCGCATGTTGTGTTTGGTATTTGCGACTGTCTGGTTATGCAGAAGGTTCCTCGGACAGGAGCCGAATTCCGTGTGCTTTGTTCATCTGTTCAAGTGGAGGTTTTTCAATCAGCAGCTTTAGGCAGGCCGAACTTTCAAAAACTCTCACTGAGCTCTTGTCCCTGCTGGTTTTACATTCCAGAGTCACCATAAGAAATATTTATGTGCTGGAGTCTGAGTCTAGCAAAGCAGCAAACAGTTACATTTGCCTATAGGTTTGTGGCTAAGAAACAAGTGAACTCCACTTTCAAAGAAAGAGTTGTTAATGTCATGTGAATAAAGCGTTATTAGATACTACAGCATCATAATGGTGTGTGGCTAATAAAAGATGACAACATGGTGCGTTGAGTTGTCTGTAAGCAAGGAGGACAAATAGTGTTTAATTTAATATAGAAGACAGACAATGTTGTGAGTGTGCTGCTGCAGCCGGTAATGACAATAATGATTCAATCAGACATAGAGTAGGGGATTGATAATGATAATTATTAATCCAGATTTTGGCTGCAAATTTTTTTCTCTCATTTTCTTTGCATAGATGTTACTTTGTATGCTCCTACTGTAGTGAGAAACAGGAATAGGTATCTGACTTATTGTCATGTTAGTCTTTATGCACAGAGATCACTCCTGTGGTTTCATTACAGAAATCTTCACAAAATTTTGTAAAAGTCTTCTCGGTCTGTGAAGGTTTAGCTTGCCAGTTCCCAGTGCCAGCTTGTGCCTTGGTTTACTGCTGGTATTGTGCCATTTTTCCACCCACACGAGCAGGGTATAAATCCTTGTCGGCAGCAGCTGAAACGCACCACGATGCAGTTCAGTCTGTACAAGATGCTCTTGAAGAGTTTAGAGCCTCAGGAGTGCGAGTCATCTCTGATAACCTTGGATGCGTATTTTTGTTGTCAATTCTCCTTCAGCAATCACTGGCAAGTGATAGGCACCTCTAGAAAGTTATTTATTCGGTCTTAAGCTGAGAATCTAAGAAGAATCTTAGAAATCTTCTCTCTTGGGAAGCCTAGATGAATAGATCAAATTTGATATTTGGCTTGTAGGTTTGAACCTTTTGAACCTTTTTGAACCTTTCCCTAAAAGGCAGCCGTAGAGTAGATCAGGTGCATCACAAGATGAGGTCAAGGAAGCAACTACAATTTCAAAGGTTTTTCTTCAGCGTAGTACTACACTTTGAAACATAACTAAATATGACATCCTATTTGCTGTGGCATGAAATAAGCAAAACTCTGTAGGAAATCAACTCTTAGTCATTGAACAGTGTTAGGCCAGTAGGACTGTTCAGACCCTGCGATTTCAGAAGCAAATGATCTGCAGCCTGCTTCTTTTTGTGCATCAGTGCTGAAGTACCGCTTATGTTTGCACAAGTGCATTACAGCACGCCTACATTTTCTTTCACATGTGTACATTGCACAGAAGCCATGCCATCCGTAACTGATGTGCTGCTTTCATTCCAGTGAAACGCAGGAGTTTTTAACAGCATGGACTAACATTTGTCAGTGGTTTGGAAGAGCAAGGGTGGACAAACACAACAATTCAGGAAAGGTTCCAGTACTAACTTCTGAGGTAGCTTTTGAAATTGGAATAGGACTCAGATGCAAGCATGTAATGTATTTCCGTAGGAAAAAAATAATTTATTATCTTTTTAAAATTCCATCTTATCCAGACTCTTGACAGTTTTATTGTAAAACACTTAAGGGGAAAAGGAAAAGCATACTCTCTCCGAGGGAAAATGTGTAGTGAAGGAAGATGCAGGTCACATCCTCCCTGTTTGCTGCTCCCTCTTTTGGAAGTAACTGTTCCTTCTCTATGTCAGACTCTTTTAGCCTTTATATTAACAGAAGAGTATGAACTGCTTCCTCGGCACTTTTCCAGGTTCCCTAAAAATAATTCTTCCGCTAACACCCATCAACCACAGAACGTCAGGAATATCTTCATCTCCCTGTCTCTGAAAAGGAAAGCAAACCAAACAAAACATCTGTCTAAAAATCTTACAGGAAGCTATTTTCTGATCCAACAAAACTGAAGTGGAGGCTATTTTTTTCCCCTAGTACCTACAAAAATATAACAGAAGAGTATGAACATCTTTAATTAAAGTAAAATGTTGTTTAAGCTCTATTTGAGCCGAAAGAAATTCTAGCGTAGTTTCAGAAATAAACCTTTTCTTTGTTTTAATTTTTTAAAATTAGTTAATCTACTCATCTCAAAGTGGTGATCTGAGTATATCTTTCCACCCTTATGTGAGGTTTTAACTTTTGGAATAACTGGCAAATGTAACAAAACTTTCGAAGTTATCTAGAAAATGTACCAATATTTTGAAGGTATATTGTTACTCTTCAGTCAGCCTTCAGAGAGGCAGCATGCCATTGCCATATGAAACACAGAAAGTCAGAAGTATTTATGTTTGATTTGGATCCCATCAGAAGCAACACAGATGTTTCCTTCAGTAAGAAGTTTTTGAATTGTCCACAAGATTTCCCATGTCGTTTAGCTTTTTCAGTCTTTAATCTTATAATAAACCAAGCAAATTCTAAAATCAGTGCAGCTAAAAATCTTTATGTTACATGCCTAGATCTCCACATATCTTCAGCGCGGTGGTGTGTGTAAATGAGACAGTAATGATCTAGAGGAAAAGGAGCAGAAAAAGAAATGGTGAGCAAAGAGAATGTGCAGGAAGGAGAATTGCTTTCCTGCCTTGCAGGGATCTGAGATGACAGCCTGGAGAACATTGTTAAGCTGCTCAACCCTGACCTTCCACTTGGGAGAAAGAGAAAGGGAAAGTCTCCATCTTATAGGCTCATAGTTGTTAGGAGCTTTGCCAAGTCAGTGAAAAGGACTTTAGAAAGTGGATGGACATATATGATAGGATTTCCTGTTTGTTTTGGCAGTCGTCAGTCTCGAATTCCCTGCATACAGAGACACAGTCTCTCATGGGAGGAGAAAATGTGCTCCACCCGCCGCTTTCCTCTCCAGGGTCTCCTGCAGTGACCGCTCTCTTGCCCACTGAGGGTGACAGAGCCGAACACCTGCCTGCAGCACCCGGGATGTGAGGGCCAGGAGGTTGGTAGTGGCTAGTAGAGCCAAAGCCACAGTTTTAACCTTTCCGAGGTACCAGACTGAAGAAGATCCTTAGCTTCAAAGCTAACAGGCACTTCACCTCGTATATCCTTCTCAAATAAAACCTGTCAGTGTGTGTAAGGACTGTTCTGATGTCTTCCTGAGCTTGGGCAAAGATATCTGTATTAAACTGCTTATTTCCTAATGAGGTGCACCTCAGAAGATGGCTGCTTCATAATGTCTCTGAGTGGAATGAGCATTTGATTTCTTTGTAGACATGCAGAGAAAAGCATCCGTACAAGTGGCCTTTTAGCATCCATCAGGCCTACTGAGTGGCCATATACTTTTTTTCGTGGATGCTGCATTTTGTTTCTACCCTGCAGAGGACTGGATCTGCCTGTTAAGAAATGATCACATCTGGGACTTGTTCTGAGGCTCTGTTCTGCAAACCATTGTCCACCACTGGATTCAGGGGAGTGCAGAATGGGTTTACTACACGGAGGCAGTGTTACGTCCTGAAATGATCAGTCTCGCTGAGGAGAGCAGATGGTCTGGTTTAGGCCTGCTGTTTTATAACATCCCTGAAGATACTGAAAATGAATTGAAGAACGGCATGCGTGTGCATACACACACACACACAAGGGGTTTAAGTCTCCTTTTTCGTGGCTAGTGCAGTTTGATTGGCCAAAGCTTACATTTTATTGACAACTCTGGCACTGCTTAGTGGATGCACTAATCAGTCTCCTGTTTTCTTGCGTTGCTGTTCCTTGTGTTCACGTAGAATTTACACTCTCTTGTTGTGGTAAAAGGGATAGGAAGTTTGGAGAAGGATTGTCCAACCAAGTCTGCAGGGGTTGGAACTGTCTTCTGTAGTTCAGGTATTCTGAAAAGAATGACATAAATATATCTAAACCTGGCAACAGCATTTTTTCACAAAGTCTTCAGACAGAAAGAATTTTAAGCGTTGGTCTTATCTCAGTTAAATCTGTGACGAAATCCTGGAATACCTTTATCACTGAAGAGATCACCTCCCTCTCTTCTCCTCCATGCCAATTTACACAAATGACTCTCCCGAGGCATGTCTCTTTAAAGAAATGGAGGAATCTGAAATTTATAAGGTTGCATTTTCTCCCTTATAGTTTAAGTATAATCAAGTAGTTTGAGAATTTCCATTTGGAAGAGCTTTGGTCATCTCTCACTGCCTCTTTGGAAATCCTCCCAAATCTGTTGTTCACTTCAGACTTGTTTTCAGAATGAGCCATTTTGCTCCAAAATCTTGATCTTCTTTTATACTTTTCGCTGCTGATCTCATGGCCTCTTCTATTTTATCTTCTAGACCAGATAGTATTTCTTCTGGCACAGAGATTTACACGCTATGCCCAGGCTTTTGTTTTGCATGGAATTGCTGGGTTTTATCTTTGTGACGTTGCAGTCCATTTATCTAGTTGGTCAACCACAGTAGCTCTTCCTGAAGACTCCTGTATTTGGATTAAATAGGTTTTTGAAAGACAGGATGAGTTGGGATGGTTTAATGTTCTTGTGTCCAAACAGCAGCACAGAATGACCTAGAGTCTTTTACCAGTACTTGCTTGAACAATAGTTTTAGATGGATTGTTCGGTCTGGAGTTTTAAACTACAAGTTCACTGAGATTTCTATTATGGGTAGTTTTCGGAGACAACTTTGTTCTACCAAGGTGCAAGGTACGTTTGAGCTTTTTGCAATATAGACTCATGCGTTATTGTCTGTATGTGCCTGTCTCTCCTGTCTCAGTCTACATACTGCTGTCGGTGAGTGAATTCCCTCACCTGCAAATGAGCATTCCCAGGGAATCAATTTCATGCAGTATGAATATATGCCTCTATATTTTGTTTCCCGCTTATTTTACATGGCTTATTAAGGTAGAGGAAGATTTGCGACAGTACATTCGGTTAAGTGCGGTATCAAAGCTCCGTGGTTGATACGTTTTGCCTGGGGCATACATACGCAAACGGTAATCACAGATCTCTCCATCCCATCCCTAGGAGGATGCGCGCCCCCATTGGAAGTGTGAATGGTTTCCAGCAGTGAACAAGCAAAGCTGTGTCTGCAGTGCTAATGCTTGTGGCAGATTCATACCACAGCTTTTATATGGACCTTAGAAATTGGCCATACAGCCACGTTTTCTTATATTTATTTTAATAATTAGTTTAAATTGTATTTTGGTAAGCATGCAGTTGAGAAGCGGGGAGGGGTGTTTTAAAAAGGATATATTTTCTCCCTGGTTTATCAACTCTTTGAATAAAAAATGGAAAATAAGCAGTAAACAAATATGTAGGCCGATATTGCACAAAATGGATTTTCTGTGAAGAGTTAGGCTGATACCAGTACTACCACTTTTACTTTGCAAATAGTCTGGATGTGGGACTAAGACGTGCACTGAATTCTTCCTGGTCTTTCATTTTTGAGTGTAAATTCACCTAAGAGAGGATCAGAAACACGAAAAGATCAGACATTGCTAGCATCAATGGCTCATCATAAAGTCCTGTACTTTAAATAAATTTATTTCCTATCATATATATTGCAAGTCATTAATATTACGTTTTATTGGTTAACTTTATTCCTTTATGATTATTTCTCATTGAAATATGCAAATGAATTATGAATTAGGAAAACAATGCTTGCATTAAAGCAGTGCTACTACTGCATCTTACTAATATGCTGGAATAACATTTTCCTTGGAAATCCTACAGTTTCCTTCACAAAGATAAAAATGGAACTGCTAGCCTTTTAGTTTGTTTCTTTCAACAAAAATTTCCCCTAAATTTTACACTGTTTGTCTTTCAAGCTCAAACTAGTTGGGAATGATCTCCTTCAAAGGGTGAAACAGCCACCTTTTGGTAACCTTGGCACCTGTACCATAGCTGTGCGAATGAAATTCTTCACACTTTATTAAATAATGTGCTTTCATTTTAATATTATAATTTCAGCTTTAAAACAAAGCACATTTTCTTAAGAGTTATTTCAGCAGATGTATGATTATCCTTACAGATATGTGGTTTCTGACTGACTCTTGGCATGGGAAAATAAGAGATATTGTGTTGGTTTTATTGCAAGGAATTTAGACTGTATGTATTTTTGGCCAAAAGACCTTAGTTACAAAACAAAACCCATCCTGTGTTGTCTCCGTGCTTTGCATTTCTATACTAATTGCTTTCAGCTTGGATTGTATGATAATATGTGTGTTTGATATGCGTGGTTTGTTTATGTCGAACTCCATTATCCTGTCTCATGTTCTTGGAGTGCCTGAAGTAGTTTCGCTAATCTGTCAGCATAGTATGTACTTGTGGATAAATATAGACATGCAGCCACTCCGTGAGTGGTCATCATCATATGCTGAAGCTAAAAATTACCCCTTTGGTTATGGAAAGGCTGATCTGATCCGGAGGCCTGCTCAAGCTCACACATTGTAGGTCTTCAGCACTTGTCTGTTACAAAACAAACCCAAAAAACTAGAAGAAATGTCTGCCTCAGTGCTGAAAAGTTTCTAGTGAAGTATGAACCTGGATTATGAAACAACTGATTTCCTTTTTGATTTTAGTTAGAAAAGAATTTTAACTTTTCTAACTGAAGGAGTGGAACATTTCAGGTATTCACAGGCTCATGGATATTACAGTGGCCTGTTGGAGAAAATCCAGCGTGATCAGCTTTATAAAGGGGCTCGGTAGGTATGAAAATACTGCGAATACCTTTTGGTTTGTGTTTCTAGTTTTTTCATTGTTGCTGAAGTGTAAATTTGACAGAGTTAACTAAAAAAATGGAGTCTCCATTTCTTCTGCTTAAAGATACTGACAATTCTGTGACTGTGCTTGGTTGAAGTTGTATCCAGTGTAGCACAGAGTCTTGGCTTGCGCATTATGATTGTTCTGTTGGTTTGCTTCATCTTACAGCTTTAAGAAAAAATACCTGTAATGTAAATCGTAGCAGGGACTCTCTTAAGATAATTTAATTTTGTGCTCATCCTCAGTATCAGCTTAGTGACTGTGTATGTGTGTTAAAACTACTCTGCTTTTTTTCAGCTATTTCTCTGATCAGGGAAATAATCAATACAGAAAAAGAATTAGCAGTGATTTTAGTTCAGTGATCCTTTCTGTGGCAATACTATATAGTTGTGGCAACAACCATAAGTGATATTGCATTGCTACTTCCGTATTTACTCCTTGTTTTTATTCTTTTTTAAATACATAACATTTAGGAGATCTTATGGTTGTAGCCTGAACTAAATGAAAATATTCTGTAGGAAAGGAATATCACTTGAAATATAGCTTATTGCAGGTACAGTTGAAAAATAGGGAACATATCTTCGAAACAACAAAATGGATTGCTTGAGAGAAGTAGCCCTCAGACAGAATTTCACCCCAAATTGGCACAGGCATCTTACAGTTGATCAAGCATAGTTAATCTTTTTTACAGCTTTTCCTAGGAGATGAGCTTTAAATATGTATACAACTTTCTAAAACTGACCGACAGATTCCCTGCTTTTGCAGAGCCCTCAGGCATCAGGGTCACCCTGGTCTCCTGCATGTGCATCACCACTCATCCTCCTGGGGAGTGAGTTTAGTTTAATGCTGTACTTCTGTGGTGACCAGTACCCTACAATATGTTAGGAATTCAAATGAAATGTTTCAGTGGGCCATTCTGATACTTCTCTTTGTAGAACACTTGTTATTAGAAATCAGACAGTAAAAACATAATTTGTCAATGAAATAAATATTTAGAATTGAGTATAACCCCCTCCTCCCACCCCCACCAGGTATCTTCTGCATAAACTCATACAAAGCTATGTGTTGTAATTTCTCATGTAAAACTTATGCCTTTTATTTAACGGGGCAGTGTTCCACTGGCAAAACTGGACACATCTTTTTTATTGCTATTTTTGAGGCCCACATTATAATGCGTCAACATAAAGGGACCAATCCTGGATGACTCTAATGCAGCTATTTCTTAAATTTTGGGTTCTTGATTTTCAGTTTTATGTCTCAGAGGCAACTTTTTTTTTTTCCCCCTGAGCTTTGTAGGGCTCTCAGTCTATGAAAAAGAAATATATTTTGCTAAAGCTCATACATCATCAGTATAGATGTGAGTGATAGTCTAGTCATGGGGCCAGATTTTTGCAATGCAAATACCAAGCATATGCAAATTCTTGAGATAATGGAACTAAAAAGATGGGTCAGAAAGCCAAATCTGTATATAATAGCTCATGGCCAACTCATGATCAACTTGGAGCCCTCACACTATTAGCAATGTTAACTTCCTCACTGAAATGCTCACTTGGAGTTAGCAGAAATAAAACGATCTTTTAAAAATTTGAACTAAATCAGTGTCATACGTCAGTCATTTCTATAACTGCTGTCATTGGTGTAACGATGATAGATGTTAACCCCCAGGATATCCTTTTACTTTTCTTTTGGGGAAGGGCTGTACAGTGTGATATTTCAGAGAAGTGCTGGCATAAAAAATCTTGTTGCTCTGAGAGATCTCACAAATAATTACATTTCTCTATTACAGCGTGTGAATAATTGATTTCTCAGTTGGATGTATGGGGAAAAAAAAATAGATCAGCTTGTGTCACAAACCAAATGCCGTTGTTGTTAAAAGGCTTCCACTAATAATGACTTTGTGGATTTAAATTCCAATCCCAAAATCCTGGCTGAATGCCACGATGATTGAAGATAAGGTTGGCAGGTCCCACGGAGTGTGACTACGGTTTCTTAAACTTAATTTCCTAAGGCTGTGAGGTGTGCATGATCCCACATGCTGCCTCCCTTCCAGCCCTTCTCCCTGTGTAGTTCATTTTGAACTTAGCAGCCAATTTAAACCAAAATTGCCTGAGGAAGAGAAGGCAAGTTTGCATTTGATTCAATTCCTTCAGGAAGGAGCCTGTGGTGGCTGCGGTGGCCCAGCCCATGGTGGCTGCGGTGGCCCAGGGTGGCTGTGGTGGCCCAGCCTGTGGTGGCTGTGATGGCCCAGCCCGTGGTGGCTGCGGTGGCCCAGGGTGGCTGTGGTGGCCCAGCCTGTGGTGGCCCAGGGTGGCTGTGGTGACCCAGCCTGTGGTGGCTGTGGTGGCCCAGGGTGGCTGTGGTGGCCAAGCCCATGGTGGCTGCGATGGCCCAGGGTGGCTGTGGTGGCCCAGCCTGGTGGCTGTGGTGGCCCAGCCCGTGGTGGCTGCGGTGGCCCAGGGTGGCTGTGGTGACCCAGCCTGTGGTGGCTGTGGTGGCCCAGGGTGGCTGTGGTGGCCCAGCCCGTGGTGGCTGCGGTGGCCCAGGCCGGGTGTGTTTTGCCAGGCAGAGGCACTGGCAGGCAGCTGCCTGCGCAGCTGGGGCCCGGAGCTCCGGAGGGAGCTGGGAACATCTGGGGGAGCTCGCGGTGATGATGAGGGAGGGCAGGGCTTTTACTGCACAAAGGACACGGGTCCTTAAGAAAATTGGTTTAACTGCTCACAAAAAACCCCATGTTTCCTAACTGAGCACTTGGCGATCAAACTGATTTCGTGGGTAGTTGTGAAGCCAGTCAAAACCACACATTCGGCAAATACATTAGTGATTGTAAAAGTATTGTCTGACTCCTTCCTAAAGCTATTTGCGGAGAAATTTCCATTACCTAGTATATTTGATAGTGCATATAAATTTGCATCTGATCCTTTGCATCCCACTGTGTTCATGTTTAAACTTTAGGAGAGCCAAGGTGATGACAGGAGAGAAGTAACGCTGACGCTCCTTTCTGGTGGCTCTTTTTTCGTTGCTTTGAAGTAGACTGTTATTCAGAACAACAGTGTATTTTTAGAAGCGGTTTTATATAATATAAATGTAGAACAGTTCAATGCACTTGGTTTTATGCAAAGAGTCGTAATGCCAACAAAACTCTGTGATTATGCTTTTGCCCTCAAAAATCAAGTGAAACTTTGCAGGAGACATCAATCGAAGTGGAAGAAGTGGTGCTGCTGTGCCAGAGCGATGTGTACCTCATCACTCAGGGGAGTTATTTTCTAAGTGAAGTATGGATGCGTTACTTGTGCAGAATAATAGCTAGGTGAACAAAAGCGTTTCTATCTTGTGTTATAGTAGTCTAGTGGACTTCCAAACTTTGATTTTTCTAAAGGAAAATATGTTCTCTTTTCTGCAATGCACCTTTTTTATTTTTCAGTGCATGAATTTGGGGTCTGATTCTGCCACATCTTGAATACTCTCAAAATATAATGTAGTCTTGGGGATTTATTTTTTTCAGATTATGCAGCAATGAAGTGTTAAAGTGTTTAGGAAAGATGTAAAATCTCATTTATTCTTAAAAGAACCTCATGAAATTAATAGCTGACAATTACTTTCAATTGTAGTTGCGATTCTGTTCCTCAAAATGAGAGGCTAAGGGCATTAGATGTGCAGCATCCATCAATGTAGTTCATTCTTCTTTCTTTCTTTCTTTACAGCTTGGATACAACATACAATGAGATACTCTGGAACGCAATGCTATAGGGAAATGCTATAATGGTATTCGTTCACAATATTTTCCAGAGTTGGTATTGCATTAAAGCCCCTCTGCCCCATCACCAGCAGAGCTCATGGGTGTTGCAACAAGCACATTGCATTCAGAGGGACTAATGGCCAGGCTCTGGCAAAGCTAACAGAGGGTGCTACCAGTACTTGCGTGAAGGCCCAATATGACTTTTATTGCCAATAAGAGCTAAAACAGAGAATTTTGTTTGGAAATTTTATGCGTAGAATGGTAATATTTGAATAAATGAAGTTTCATTTCATCGTACTTCAAATGATTTTTTTTTCAGTTTCCCAGAAAAAAAGTTTGAAGAGCAGTAAAGATTAGATTTGTTATTTGACAGCTGAGTTAGAGATGTGGCCTACGTGATAAAGAACAGGAATGAGGATGTTATTCAAACAGTTTGGTGTCAACAAGTCCTACCATGTAAAAAAAGAGGATTGAGTGTGCACTGCGTAGTAAACACTACTCAGTTTTAATACATAAGATTTCATCTTTGATTTCTTCTTCCAATCTAGATTATGTAAATTTTCCCTATAACTATACCATGGAAATTGTATTTATGTATTGTGTGTTTGTTTGATTATCAACTATTCTCCAGTTTTGCTTTGACAGTTTAGTGGGTCACTGGAAAAGCTAAGATACGTAGAATTACCCACAAGTAAAAGTGACTTTTCTACATTGCAGCTTCTCCGGTTGGTAACGGATACATCAAGCCACCCGTTCCACCTGTTTCTGGTACACAGAGGGAAAAAGGACCTCCAGCCATGTTGCCTATCAATGTTGACCCAGACAGTAAACCAGGCGAATATGTCCTGAAGAGCTTGTTTGTTAACTTCACTACTCAGGCCGAACGCAAGATTCGCATCATCATGGCAGAACCTCTTGTGAGTAAAAAGAAACTCTAAGTACATATGTACTTTACTTTGAATTTATTTTTAAATCAGGCTTGCTTGCTATGCAATGCAGAATATTTTGCTTGTGATCTGCGTTGGAGTTTGATAGTGTTTCCCAAACTGTAAGATACGCTACTATGGCAATAGGTTGTGGGAGTGGGCAGCAGTATGCAAGATATGCCAAAGGGGTGACATGAAAAGGAATGACTATTTTATTTCTGTTTGCAATATGGGCACGTGTTAATGTGATTGAGAGGCAGAAAGGGTGTCAGCCAGCAAAGATTTCCCTGCTGGGAGGGTGGTCGCTGGAGTCGAAATAGATTAGAAAATGCTGAAATACGATAAAAACAGTATTTCTGAACATCACTAGTTTTCAGCTAAAACGTGAAAATGAATAGCACTGCTGGTTCTTATTTTAGTACTGACAGTAGTAGGTTTCATAATCCAACGAAGTGCTATGGCACCTATTTTCCAGATAGAAAAAAGCACTCAACATTTGAAAAAAGAGCTGCATTACAAAGACTTGTACAGTGAGAGAACTGCCATTATTTATGTTTTGGGCAAATTTAACATACATGTGTGTCTGTTGCAAATTGTCTTATGCAACTGAACTTCTGGGAGTCTGCTGTTTTAACTTGAGACTATATTTTATATACATTCTTGTTATTTTGATTAGGTAAGAACAGTTCTGTAATCTATATTTTAGTACTGACAAGGTAAAAACAATAATAAAAAACACCAACAGGAACCTGTATTTCTGAGGTGTAAGGGAATTTTTATAAAATCTTATAATATTTTTGTTATAAAACACAGTATAGAATACTTAGTTCCCTATTTTCAGGTTTGGATGTTCTGAACAGTAAGATTAAGGTTGTCTTGATTCCGATGGCATCTGTTTAGCTGTATCTCTTGATCTAGATTCAGAAGCACTTGATGCTTGGAAAGTTTTTCTAGGTTTTCCTCTGAAACATGAGGTAGCTGTGAGATGACAGAAATATCTTACATAGTTTGGAAATAACACCAAAAAAGCTGACAGGAAATAATATTTTGACAAAGATCTGGTTTCTTCTTCTTTCATGAATCTCCTCCAAATCTCAAAAAGTAGAATAAACTGACAGTCATAGTGTAGGTCCTTTAAAAAGAATGCCAGCAGCTATTTGTTACCATCCAGTCTTCATGTGATGCACAGTGAAGATTTTAAAATTTTAAGACAAAATGGGGTGTAAAATTCCTTGACAAGATCAGGGCAACAACGGAAAGATCAGGACTGAGAACATAATTTCCTTGTGGCACCTCTAGACACTAACCTCTGCATTTCATGTAATCTTTCAGACATAGATACGAACCGGTGACCCTGGCTTATTCCCATTTCACCTTGCGTTACAGTGATTTTGAGTTGTTGCCTTTGGATATATTATTTTTATTGCTCTGTGATACTATAAATATCAGAATGTTGATCTTATCTTATTCCAGAGGTGGTTCAGTGAAATTTTATTTGGTAAATTCAACGCAGATTGTAATAATATGACAGGAGACTGGAATGTCACCTTCTTCTTTCTTCTTGTCAGAATTTTCAGAACTTAGTTCTTACAGGGGTCTAACCATGAGACACTAACAATAATTCAGTGACATACTCATGTCTCATTAATACTAATAGGACTTACAAGTCACATCGTGCTGCTGTTTGAGGGTGACTGTGACAAATGGGTAAGCAGGTTTTTGTAGACATTCAGTCAAAATGATCTTGAAATAATTAGGTTGTAAAGACGGAAGTAACAAAGAAAATGGTAAAAATTATACTGGAATAATGGCTAAGAATTTAAGTCCACCCTTTTTGTGGGGTAGCTGTTGGATTTTTAGCAGCTTTGTTCCCACATTTCTACTCGACTGACTAGGATTGTGACCAGCAAGTCTGGAGGATTTGCGAGACAAAGATTATAAATTGGTGGTGCAGAGCCACCCTTTGGCCTTTTTCCACAATAGGTAGTCAAATGGTGAGCTCTTTGAAGATTCTGTTCCAATTAAACTCAAATGTACTTCAAAGAAAATCAAACATGCAAAGTGCTCTAACACCGAGGTGTTTCTAGCTTGAATTCTCTGAGTCATTACAAGACATGACAGTTTAATTTTATAATGAGTGATGAATACTTAAGATATCTTTTAGACAATTTGAAACGATCTGTTTATAATGTAATTGCTTTTTCCTTTCTTTTGTCACAAAGTCTAGCTCATGTTCAAGCTCTGAAGTTACTAAGGGATTAAAGACTTACTGATGTATTTTTTACCTAGATATTTCTTTTCATACACACATTTTGCCTGCTTATCCTTTCTGATTATCATTACTGTTATTTTTATGATTTTTTCTCTCAGTTTCTTTGGGTTCCATGTGCGTATTTGATGTATCCATCTCTTTCTTATGCAATGTACGCAGAGCCCGACTAAATTACAGTGATCTGATAACTGTGGTGGAAAACCAGGATTGTGTCCCACCGTGAGTTGCAGGTGGTAGCAAGGCACAAAAAATGTTTGCTTTTTCTAGGGCAGCAGCGAGGGGCACAGCACCAACCCCTCCTGCAGCCCCATGAAATCTTGGCTGGGAGAGCAGGATTCCAGTGGCAGAGGAGGCAGAGCACACGACACCTACCCCTGCTGCTGCCTTGGCTCTCCGCTCAATGTGATTTGACATTTCGGTTACTGCATTGGGCAGCGATCGTCATTAAAAGTGCACTCCCAGTTAATATGTTTTCTAGGCATGACTCTAGAGTTGACTATCTACTGCTAAGTCTTTAACAAGTTGGAATGGAAACCTTTTGTTTCCAGATGTGGGGTATTTTTACTTTGTCTGAATAATATTTTCTTTGGAATTTCAGGTCAATTTTTTCACCTTTTTAGGGTCTCTGAAATATGACAAACATTTCAATGATTGCATTAAGGTCACAGTTATGTGGCTAATTTTTAATGATTAAACTACTGTACCCAGCTTGTCAAGTTGTATTAATCCAAATGAAAGGTATTTGACAGCAGAATTAATTAAAAGAGATTTTCCAGTTTGCAAAATTAAATTCACATAAATGAAATGCAAATAATTTCTTCTTGATAACCTTTAATAATTTCCTACCTCTTTTCTGTAAATAATTGTTCTCCTTTATAATGAATATTAGGAACTTTTCCTGCAGACCTTTTTTCACAGCTGATTACATACCTAGTACATTTTTATCAGTTTATATTGTAAATCTTCTTTGCACTGCTTCATTTACAAACACAATTTGATATTTTTATTTTTATTTTAATACTACTGATTTTTTTTAAGCAATGGTGACCTTAAAATGAAGCTAGAATGAGGAAGCCAGGGAAATATTTTTGCCAGTTCAAATGATAAAATTGTTTAAGCATCTTAACACTGTAAGGAAAAGACTCAGAAAATAGCTCCCTTTTTAGGACCGTTGATTATCACTTAGGGTAATAATTCATCCTGTGCATACTGATCAGGCTAATCTTTAAATACAGCATTCAGCAGTACTTACACACAGCTGTAGACATTGATAAAACATAGTGAGCTACAGGCATTGACAGTGGTAAATGGTTAATTTAGCTGTTGGTAAACTTTCATTATGCTTTTGTCCAGGAAACATCTTCTTCTCCTGAGCTTGTCTAAATTCAGGATCTCTCTGAATACTGAACTCAAGAACAGAATTTACTCATTATAGGATTGGGCCTATCAGCATATTCGTGTACTCTGCCTATCAGTTTCTCCTTTTATTAGGTAGGTTTTATCCCACCCACCAGGGGAAAAAAAACTGAAAGCAGTGATGTGATTGATACTAGTGTATTTGTTACTTCAATTAAAAGCTCAAAGACCTTAAAATATAGACCTATTTCAAAGTAGGGCTGGTGATAACAGCTGAGTAGGTGGTTAGGAAGACTCTGAAAGGACAAGAATAATCAAGTTTGGTTTTGCGAAGACTGACCAGCTAATGCATCTAGTGGTACTGCTGTCCGCTTAGCTTTAATCTAGGTCTCACTTTCTCCAGGCATTACAGAAGAAATATGTTAAGAACAGACTTGGAAGAAAAGGAAGTAGAAGTTTTTCTGTTGTTGTTTTTGAGCACTAGGCTGTGATAACCAGTAAGATTTATGTATGCTATAATAATACCAAGCAGTTTTATCATACAACTGTAATGTAGAATTTTCTGGTTTACATGGACTAAAATTCCAGCTGCATCACAAGAGGAATGACTCCTTTGTTGTCATCTATGATGACACACATTAGCATTACATATTTTTTACATTTTAAGTCCTCCTGTATAGGAGGCATACACAGGGCCTTCGGACTCCTGTTTATTCACGGTGCACGAACAGGAGTTACTATAAGAAACAAGTAATGTAATGGAAAAGAGGAAAGCTGAACTGCCTTACTCTATTCTAACTATCCACTCCGTATGCATATGCCCAGATAAATGGAAGACAACTTAAAATTTGAGTAACTTTATGTAGGTATATATTGAAAATGCTGTTCTTTTCAACCCATAGAAGCATCCTCCCTAGGACCTTCCTCTCTAAATACTGCTAACATGCCAGATTCCCATTGTCATCTGTCCCTAGGCACCTCTGTGTCACTGAAGGATTCTGTCACTCATCATTAATATAATTATTTTATTCCACTAGCGTTTGTGGTAGTCAAAATTCTGTAAGGCATGTGTGCAGTCCATCCCAACCCTAAGGAGCTCATAGTTCATAATATTATAACTCTGTATCTAATGTATCATAACTCTTTATTTCTACTGTACTCTGTATTGGGTATTTAAATTATAGGGCTAAATATTAGTAGATCAGTTTTTTTAGATCCAGTTGGGACAAATAAAGTGTAAGACATTAAGAATAATTATCTATTCTTTCAATAATTGTCTCTGAAGTACTTAAGATGCTTCTTTATGAAATCCTGCCTCACTTTACTATCCTGTGCTGATGACTGTCCTTACCTGCTCATGAGACAGTGAAAGCATCTCCACACCATCTTACTTGGTACATAACCCGAATATACTATAATTTAATTGTATGGAGCCCTACAGATCTGTTACAGTGGATGCATTAAGTGACTTGTTGAATGGGCAGTTCTATGTCTGTCAGTCATAGGACAGTCTGGAGGACCAAGGACAGTCACTGTCCTCAGGAGAAAGCCTGTCTCCTACAGCAAGTGTCAGCTCAGCAGAGTTTCTTTCCTGCGGGTCACTGACTGGATCCCAGGTCAATTTTTTAGACTAACAGTTTGTCTCAGTATTTTATTCAACTCCCAGCTGTATGTAAGGACTAAGTTTGATTTCTGTGTGGATTGTTTCCTTGGTTTGGGTTCAGACTTCCCAGCAGCTAACTTCTCCGTTTCAAGAAATCAATTAAGCAGAACAACGGTCTCAGCTATCACTCTTCCCTCCTTCACTAACTGACTTTTGTTGGAACTTCCCTGGCTCTCCAAGTGTAGTCCAGTCCACAAAACCGAGCTCTGCCAGTGATAATAAAGCCCAAGCTGGACCAGATCAGCTTGTTCTTTCCCCCAGCAGAGAGCAAGGCAGCTAAGCTTGAGAGATACCATCTGTGAAGTAAGCAAGCTCTACTGCTGTAGAACCTCAGGACAGTTCTCTTCCTAAAGTACCTAGAAAGGTTTGTGTGATTGAGGCAGTGGCCACAAATGAGGTATCTTCTATGTAGTTCAGGGGGACATATTGTAAAATTGAAACACGGGAGCTGAGGGAAAGAGTGTGAATGATATAGTTGGAAAAAGAGGAAGACACAAAAGTGGGTGTTCAGAAGTAATCATGGGGAGTGCAGGAGGATGGAGACATGATGCAGCGTGGGTCTAAGTCCAGCTTCCATGAAACAGAGAGAAAAAGTTCTTGCTATTTTAGCAATCAGGATGGAAAAGGACACATATTTGCATAGGCATTTGCAGCTAGATACAGCTCCATAAAAACACTCATACATTTGTGGCCAGCAGGTCGAGGGAGGTGATTCTCCCCCATCCCCCTGCCCCGCTCAGCTCTGGGGAGACCCCACCTGGAGCACTGTGTCCAGCTCCAGAGCCCTCAGCACAGGAGAGACACAGACCTGTTGGAGAAGGTCCAGAGGAGGCCACAAAAATGATCAGGGGGCTGGAACAGGTCTCCTGTGAGGACAGGCTGAGAGACTTGGGGTTGTTCAGCCTGGAAGAAAAGAAGGCTCCAGGGAGATCTACTTGCAGCCTTTCAGTACGTAAAAGGGGCCTGTAAGAAAGATGGGGACAGACTTTTTAGCAGGGCCTGTTGTGACAGGACAAGGGGTAATCGTTTCAAAATAAAAGAGGGGAGATTCAGCCTAGATATGAGGAAGAAATTTTTAAAAATGAGGGTGGTGAAGCACTGGAACAGGCTGCCCGGTGAGACGGTAGATGCCCCATCCCTGGAGACATTCAAGGCCAGGCTGGACGGGGCTCTGAGCAACCTGATCTGGTTGAAGATGTCCCTGCTCATCGCAGGGGCTTGGACTAGATGACCTTTATAGGTCCCTTACAACTATTCTATTGTTCCAGAGCCAGGCAATGTTAACAGGAGCTTTCTCAATGATTTCAGGGTTTCCATAGCTGGGCTTGTGGGCAAAATGCTGTTTCATGCTTCAGATCTCATTCTAACAGCAAAACTCTCCGGCATGCTCACTGTCCGTGGGCCTCACTACTGCATGGATATAGTTGGAAGACAGTCAGTGGTGCAAATGATGGTTCAAATCACTAAGAGGATTTAACATTGGAAGACAGAGATTGTATCCAAGGTCACCAAGGCTGTCACGTGTTGGCTGATGCTTGCAAATAGAGCAGAGAACCTACCACATGCCTCTAATAAGAGCTTTGTCTCATTTGAAGACATTGGTTATAACCACTGTCCAGAAAAGGAAAGTCATACTAGTCAGCTCAGGCCAGCCTTATCTCTGGTCTGTCATCCTAAAGGACAGAAAGAAAATCAAGTATTTACTTTGGTAGCATTCTTGCCAGATAAATAACAATTAGTTAAAGAGGTATCCTTCCCTATTTTTGCAACAGCTTCATCCTTTGCATGCTTTCAGAGTCGTATTTGAAGTCAATGAGGTACTGCTTCGTGAGGATTGCTGTATGTTTTTAAGTCTAAAGTCATGTGCCCTCTTCTGGGCCTGAGTCTGGCATGGTACAGTTTACCTATCAGACAGCTTGAATTATGCCATAGGTGATCCTGCATATCTGCTGGCATGACAAATATGAGAAAAACTTAAATACATTGTGTAGATACCTTCCCAGTTTGGAGATCCACACAACAAGGTCTCCTTTCCTTAGCTGGGCATGTAGTATGGGTGGAAACTATGGCTTTTGTGTCAAAAGAACAGTGAAGGCTGACGTTAGCTCTGCAAGGACACCTTGGCATCCTCCTTGAAAATCTGTCACATTGGTACCTGTAACCAGGAGGAAAAAGTTTCAGATCACGTTATGTGGGGACACATCTTTTATGGTACAGCTTCAGCCTTTGAGATAAATACATATCCAAGAAAACTAACTGCTGACAGCCAGCAGAATTTCTCTAGTTCACTTTGAAAATATACCTTTCCTGGACTATTGGTCTATTCTATTAAAGTAAATATATACTCAGTGATGTTAAAGAGCTACCTGACCTTAAAAGCAGCAGTGTCTGTGAGGCAGCACACGGTTACCAGGAGCCCATCGCTGCCTGAGGGTTCAGTGGAACATGGCTCCTGTTTGCAGAGCTCTCAGCTGTGCCTAGAGCAGCCCTGCAATTACAGCTCTCAATTTATTGGAATCAACTGATAAGGGTTTCCTCTAGCTTCGATTCAATTAGGTCACATTACTCTGAATGGGTACCCTGAGGGTACTAGTAAGCCTTCATGGCCTCCTCTGAGTCTCGCCCACCCCTGCCCACAGCCCAGACGCCATTCCAGGTGCTGAGGCCGTCACTCCCTGTCCCAGCAACACCAGGGTAGGGCTGGTGTCCAGCTGCCCACAGCCCTGCCAGCCATGAGCCCTGCCCAGCCAGGCCCGTGTCCTGGCCCTGCTCCTGGCTGGGGTGGTGGGACAGGCCACGGCTGCCAGTCCTTGCCTTGCTGTCCCTGTGCTCTGGGCCCTGACACCAGCAAAGCCATGTAAGCACCTCAGCAGCTCGCCTCGCGGCAACTGAAGTGTGTCCTGCTTAGTGCTTCCCATGGGGGTTGGGATACTGGGCAAAGAGTGGGATCAGGGGCAGTTCTGTACCAGAAGCAACTGTGAGTCTCTGTCATGCAGCCGTGTCCCAGCACTGGGTAGCTGATGGGACACCTGTCCTGCCTGGTCGGAGGGTCTTCTGGATGTCTGCGTCCAGGCAGGCATTCTGCTTTTCACTTTGCTGTACCTCTGGGTCTGGTGCCAATCCTGTATTTTCACTCCAAGGCTCACAAATGTGGGAAACTTGCCCACCCTTCCCAACCTCCCTGTTTTTATAGCAATTTACCAGTTCTGTGTAAATATACTAAAAGAAGGAACCTCATCCACTGCTTGGAACATGGAAATCCCCTAAATCCTCACAGCATTGCTCTCACCGTGGGCAGGAGGCTTGACTGAAGGTGAGGACGGTGCTGTCATAACTTGGAGAACGTGGTGAGCTCAAGAGGGAAGCTGTCTATCCCCTATTCTCTACAGGAAAAAGACAAAACCAAAACTACAACACACTTCCTGCATTTGTTACTGTGTCTTTCTTGCTCATCATAAATCAATTGGCGTAAAACTCTTTGCATATAGGATTGAGGTGTCATTTAACTTATCTGTTTAGGAAACAAAGATGTACAGAATCATACAGTCATAGAATAGTTTGGGTTGGAAGGGACCTTAAAGACCGTCTAGTTCCAACCCTCCTGCCATGGGCAGGGACATGTTCCACTAGACCGGGTTGCTCAAAGCTCCATCCAACCTGGCCTTGACCAGCGTACATCCGGGTCAGGGAAGTCCATCTCTCACCCTCTTCACCAGTTCTCAGAAGTAATGTCAGAGGTGGAAAGGAAGGAACAGTACCATTCAAATCACACGCTTTTGACTGTAGTGCCTTTCTCTCCTAAATCTATTTAATTTACCACTGGATTTTTCAGTGTTTCTGCTGTCACAAAAACCTTCTCATCGTATTTTTTAAATGTGTATATTGGCTGATTAAGACTGCCTAGCTGAACCACATTGGTAAACAGCTGAAATGGGGCTTTGGATAACAGTTTCACACAAAGGTCTTAATGTGGATGAGTAAGTCCAGATCTCCATAGTCTATTGTTCTTAGAATGCTAAAAATAAGTTACATATGAATCACTATATCAAATGCTTTTTCAGAGCATCATGTTTATTCCAGTCCCACAGGCTCATAGATGAAAGATCTTGGACTCTCATACTGCCTCTCATGGCACCCCTCTTGACTGAAGCCTTATACACAGTATCATAAATTATTAGAGTATGACTCCAGAAAGCCTTCTTCCTGGCTTCATGTTGGGAACAAGGTGAAAATAGTGTTTTTATGGAGTATAGCTTGTTCTAGGTGTCTGTATTTTGAACATGTTCTTTTTCCTGTTATGGAGAAACGTTTTTTATTAAAAAGTTTTGTAATGGATCTCAGCACAAACAACAGAGGAAGAAATCTGAATTTTCTTCAATAGTTTTTGAGAAGTAAATCCAATATATATTGCTCGCCTTGAAGAAAATGCATCATATAAGCAAAAAAACTTTTGTGTGTGTGTCCTGCTGCAGTCAGGCTTTGCAATGGAGTCACTGTGTTGTTTTCCAACTGCGCAACAGTTCATTACTACTGCTTCCTATAAGAGACTTGTCCCATTTCATTAATACTGGTTTGGTTAGTTTAGCAATGACTGACTTAAAATGGTTTAGGGTTTTTTGAATATTAAAATTTTCAGTCAAACACCAGTTTGGTTGACAACTCATTTAGGAGTATAAATCGCTGAATCTGTAATAATTGATTATAGGTATAGAAATTAGGGATATTGCTAGTGTCAGACTTAACCTGTGTAAATCATTAGTTGGACTTAGGACTACTAATAACCTCAATCCTGTACCTAATATTCAATGAGCACTGTCTTAGTTAATCCATTATATTAACTTTATAGTCCTTCCCCAAGCCATGCATCTTGGCCCTTCATGAATTTTCATCGTAAGTAAGGATGCCACTAAAACTTAGTATATTCTCTGCCCCAGCTAGTTAGGTTCCAATTAACAAAATGTTGTCTTCTTAAATTGGAAGTTTTAAAGTCAGTTAGTCTGCTAACACAGCTCTGTAATGGAATTATGAAGTCAACATGAAGTGTCCACACTTTGTTTCTAGAAGCTCTTTTTAAGTGTATTGTACTTACAGGTTGTAAAATTCACCTCTTTTTCTGTACACTGTAGTATTGGAGTAATTACAATCAGAGAAGACCAATGAAATTATTACTGTACTAGGTGAGACCTTAAAACTTGCATGTGTTCAGACAAAGGATTTTGATGTGTTCATTAAGTTACAATTTTTTTGAAAAGCATTCCGATTAACACAAAACTCTGAAAATAAAGAGCCAATAGATTTTCCTTTCTCAATTTTGCTAGGGTCTTCCTCAAATTTCAGTAAGTCATCCTTAGCACTCTTTTCAACTTCCCAGATTTTATGAAAGCACCTATTTTAAATATATATTTTGGAATTGTTCCACTGGTAGCCATCAGCTTATTTGGGCTTGAAATAACCTTAGTAAAAGGAATTTTTTACTTCCTACCTACAAGAAAGCACCTTACTTCACAATGGAAAAATATTAGAGAAGACACAAATGGTGAGCACAGTAGGTGTTTTTTGGGTTTTTTTTGCAGTGACCCCTAAACCTTTGTTTAAAGTTTGTGACCATCAAGTATCAACTCTGAGTTGAGGGCATGTCTGGGAATTTTTTTACTGATCACGTAAGAATGTCAGAGGTCTCGAGTTGTTTGCTCAAAGTAAGTGAAAGAAAGAAAACTTTCATATTTGTTTATTATTATTATTTTTTCTTAAGTTCCACGCTGTTTTGGGAAACTTGCTGTGCTAATTTTTGCACTGTGTGTCTAATGGCTTGGAAAGCAATCTCTAATTCAGTGGGTTTGCTTCTTTTTCAGGCCACTTGTGTGTAGTATTAGTTCTGAAAATTAATTTGCTATTTCTTTGGCTTGTTTGGCCATTTTTTCTGATACATCAGTTACATCAGAGTAAACATTTTCATTACCAGAATTTCTGAGTGCCCACATTTACATTTTCTTGGTAGACAGCATAGGTAAAAGATGCCTTTTGCAGAGAATGTAATAATAAGACAAAAATCAGCCTGTAATACCTGATGGGATGCCATAAGCAGAACACTACGTGATGTGGATGCCAAAGAAGCAAGAGTCAGAGCCAGTGACTGAAAACCTGTGTTTGAAGCTGAACTCTTTTTTTCTTACACAGTTTTGTATTCAGCAGCACAGTAACACTGGGCACATTGTTTTCCACGTGAGCAAAACAGAAGAGCTATGACAAAGAAAAGAGCAATTGCATGAAGAATAGACTGAGTAATACTGAACCTGTTTTCTAAACATGCACCTTTCATTATTTTTATGCAATAAATACAATGACAAGTAGGTTTTTGACCTGAGCTAGCTAAAATAAAAATTTATGAGATGTAGAATATTTTTACATATATTTCACATCCAATTAAAATATGCTTTTTTTCTCCGTATGAAATACCATGTACAATTAACATTGGTTTTTTACTTATTTTTCAAAAGCTACATGAAGTTCATCAGTTTTCTGTAATGTTTTTGAAGTCTATAATTTTGTCTTATGTGGAGTTGTGGTATTTTCTTGAAGCTGTATTATAATATATTTTTGAATCATGTTTGCATTTAGAATTTCCTTTTGGTGCATGCTTAGTATTTCAAAGGTTAATAAAGGAAATGCCATTTTCTGTTTATTTTACTATCTGGGTACTATGGTCACTGACACAGTCTTTTAAAAGAGATTTCTAGCATCTATTTGTTGCTGAGCAGAGCAACAAGAGAAATCATAGTTTCTGTTGTCATCCACTGAACTGGCAATTTATATTTTCATGCATGAGGACCCACTGACTTGCAAAGAACGGTTGTGAAAACAGGACACTAATTGCCTGTTTCATAGAAATTCCAGGTGGGGACATTTGAGAAACTATCAGAGTAAACAGATTGTGCTTTTGAGTCAAAAAACTCAACTTTCTTAATTGCTTAGGTATAAATTAACTAGGCTTCCTGGGCTGGGGCTGGGTTTCCCAAATAGTAGAAGTGTAAATAAGAGATGAAAATTATTTCCCAGGAAGTTTAGAGCTATTTTTGGTACAACAGCATTTTTATGAGACCATAGACTGTTCTATCCATTTTTGAGAGGGGGAGAAAAAAGAAGTAACCACTTGTAGGTTCAGCTGCATGAACACGCTCCAAGCAGCATCAGCAGAGATCGCTCAGGGATGGGGAAGGCAGGAGCCCCAGCCCAAATGGGGCAGGGACCAGAGGGACAAACCGGCCCCTTCAGAGGAATGGGCTGGTGGGGCACCTGCATCTGAAGCAAATTGGCGTTGTGGCGTTTTCTGCTGTGTGATACAGAGACTGGCTTACACCCCACACCAGCACAAGATTGACAGTGATACGTGTTCTGATCTTTGTGCAAAAGAACCAGTGGCAAAATTAAAAATTTAGCATGTTTGATCAACCTATTTTTGGAGCAGACCTTTTCCTACGAAACGCCACCTTCCCTTCCTGCTAAAAAGAATACAATACAAAGATGTTGAATTTATTTTGGGGCTTATGTGATGATTTATCCTAAGCAGGACAGAATTACACATGGGGACTTTTTGGTGCTTAAGACCGTGCTTACAAGCATTTAATATATATTTTAGCTATAGTAGTTGAATACGTTCTATGTCTACTCCATACGTTCTATGTCTACTCCATCTACTCCATTCCACTAAAAGGTCCATTCTTCTGCTGTTTCCTTCAGGTGACTCTTCCGTCCCAGCAGACAGATCACTGTGGCTGCTTTTTAGCATGCAGTGCAGAAGTTACATTTTCTGTCAAAATATCCTTGCATTCTCCCTGCTCTTATAAAACAAAGGGGTTTATCTCTCCATAATACAGTCCGCAGTCGTAATTCAGTAGGAATAACATACCTAATGGTTGCTGAGGTTAGAAATAACCTTTAGGGGCATTATATACCATTATGGTGACATAGTGAAGCTTAATAGGCACTGCAACATCCTTTTGTTTTCATGTTTCCCTGACCACTCAGTTCTATGACAGGTGGTCAGGAAAAGCTATTCCTCTGTAAATTTACTCAATTATATTTGTGTAGCAGCCCTGAAAAATCATTAATATATTAACCATTAAAGAGAGCTAACAGTCTCTGGAGAGATGTTTTAGTGTGCCTATGTGAATAGGGGGGTTGACTGATATCTTATTTTTTGGATAACTTATAACTATTATATTTAGTTAATGTGTGCAAATGTGATAAAATATACATTTTCCATTGCATATTCAATTTATTATGTTTTTTTATGTTCTATTAGTGTTTTCCCAACAGCAATAAGGCAGAGGAAGGAAATTAATTTTAGGTGAGCATTTTGTTTTGTAAGCACTGGCGATGCAAAAAGCTTAGATAGCTATATTGAAAAATGGTAGCTTCAAAGATTAAATGCAAAATTTTCTTTGCTGATCTTTACTCCTTATCTCTAATGTGTGTTCATGTTGTGGGAGTTTCCAGTGTGAACAAATACAGAGTACACAATTGAAGGCAGCACTTCAAACAAGAAATAAGGATGTTTAACTTACTGATTAAAAATGGAAATGTTATTATTGAGAGTACATTCTTCTGAAATTTTCTGATGTTTTTTATAGCCAAGAAAGCTACAGACTCTTTCAGATAATTCAAAACTTTATTTATTCATATTTTGTCATTGTAGGCTTTGGCTCCAAATTCAACCTACCTATTCATCCAGGATTTTGAAGACATTTCTGTAGAATGTATTATAGCTACAGAGACTCAAAGAGAGTCAGCTCATAATAGAAAAGGGTCTCTTTGCCATTTCTGAATTGGGTGGGCAATAAAATAAAATAAAAATAGGACCTTGAGGCTGAAAACATTTTAAAGATTTTTTTAAAAAACTTTAAAATAAGCATATCTCCAGGGTAAACAGACTGCTATGGAATCTGTTACTCAGAGGCAATTTCACTTTATTAGACCTTTTAACCTTGTCTTCGCCAGTCCTGAACTTTTGGTATATAATGAAAATGTCTACCATGCGTATAAATATATTTTATACAATAGCTGCCATAGCAACAATGTTGAAAGTACTGCATAAAATGAAATGCTAAGATTTGTAAGTATATCAGAACTAAGGGGTCTGGAATAGGCAAGTTGTTTACAGTAGATGAGAAGAAATTGTTGTATAAAGAAAAAATGCTGTTTTCAAAGGACACCTGAAGCGCCTGCACGTGGCTGAGCTGTCCTTGGGTTTACTCAGCAGTGTCTTCCTGACATGGTCACTTGTTACACTCGTCATGCAAGCAGTCATCTGAGCAGCAAGTGATAGGACGAGAGGAAATGGCCTCGAGTTGCGCCAGGGAAGGTTCAGATTGGACATTAGGAAACATTTCTTCACAGAAGGGGTTGTCAGGCATTGGAACAGGCTGCCCAGGGGAGTGGTGGAGTCACCATCCCTGGAGGTGTTTAGAAGGCATTTAGACAAGGTTCTTAGGGACATGATTTAGTGCTAGAGTTAGGTTATGATTGGATTCGATGATCCTGAGGGTCTTTTCCAACTGCAATGATTCTGTGATTCTATAATTACCTATTCAGTACTCATCATTAGCAGTCAAGAGGAATAACTTCTACTTTGAGTTTTCTTCAATCTCCAAGCCCCAAATACAATTTTCTGTGGTTATTGCCACTAACTGCAGGGCTACAATGAGTTGCTCTGACATGGGCACCCCACTACCGGATGGGGGGTTTGTGCAGAGACACTGGGCTGCCCAGGGTCTGCGTGAGTCCCACCAGGCTGAGCCATGGGTGCTGCAGCCACAGACAGGACAGTGGCTGCAGAAAGGGACAGTGGCCGCAGGAAGGGACAGTGGCTGCAGAAAGGGACAGTGGCCGCAGGCAGGACAGTGGCTGCACTACACTGGAGAAGAGTCAAGATAAAAGCAGCGAGGGCAGCAGCCCGGCCGGGGGAGGACGGGGAGGCAGAGGCAGCTGCAGCAGCAGCTGCTGCCTGGCAGGGGCACAAGGAGAGGACAATTGGCACAAGCAGCGGTAGATGCAGGGTGGGATGAAGGGAAGAAAAAGGCCTCAGTTAAAGTCGTAGGCTGGAGACATTGAGAAGTTAAAGCAGCAGAACCTTTCCTGGCTTTTGCCAGGTGTCCTTGGCTGGTCTCCATCCCTACTGCCTTCTGCTGCGACCGAGTCTGTTGCACAGCCTGTGAATGGTTTCCTTAGTTGGATGTACCACAGCTTGGGAAGCCCTGGTCTAGTTGCCTATAAGAGGGCAAGAGATGAGTTTGTTTGCCTTCTCAAAATGGAGAAATCTTCACGACCTCAGAAGCGTAGCCCCTGGGGAACATCGTCATCAGAAACCGAACTTGTTTGTGAGGTTTGCGTGCTCCCAGAGACAAGGGACAGGTGATTGCGACATTTGCAGGATTGCAGTCCCAGACCTGGCTTCCCAGAGCATGATTCGTCTTGTTGAATTGTGTCCACCTTACAGATAAGCATGTGATGAAGAATCCCATACCTCATTTCTGCCTGAAACACTGAATGCATTTCTGCAGGATTTTAGATACTACTCTGAGAGCCAAGCATTGCAGTGTCAGGCACAGGAACACAAAGCTTCTGGATGTTGAAGCACTTCTTATTGAAACAGTCCTTAAGAAACTTCTTCTCTGTGATAACACAAGTCTTCTGTGATAGAATCAGATATTTAATTTAAAAAAAGAAAAAAAAAAGTGGTCTGTTGGTTTTGTTGGGTTTTTTTGGGTTTTTTTGTGTTGTTTTTTTTTTTTTTTTCTCTAGACTGCACTAATTGTGTTGATTTGTCCAGGACCCATGAATACTTAAGAATCTTTTTCCATTTAAATAAGTTGAACACTACTTTTGAAATATTATTTGCTATACTTTTCAGTGTGCAATAATAGACGAAAGAAGTGTTGTCCTCCCACAGGACAAGACTAGATAGGGTAGCACCGAGTCACTGATTGAGGGGGACACGGGTGGGGTGGTGTCATGCGTCTGATTCTGGGCTACAAGATTTCACTGTGTCTGTTCATTACCAACAATCTGTCATAAAGTTCTAATTAGTAGTTGTGCTCTTAGTGTAACCTGGAGGAGTCACTTTAGAGATAACAATGACAAATACTAATGACTGTCCTGGATAAATCAGTGACGCAGTAGAAAACATTTTGTTGATTTTTCTATTTGGTAGGTAGTCAGGGGATACTGCGGTCACCCTGCAGCTGCCCTCCCTGCCAGCTGGCATTACAAGTGGATAAGCATAATTAATTTCAAAATCAGTCAGCAGATTATACTGGACAACATTTTCTCCAGAGAGAAACATTAAATAATAGAAATCTTTGGACTGCCTCAATTCTTTCCATTCCATTGTCTTAGCGGTTTTACAGATTTCTTTGTTTTGTGTCTCTCATCCCCTGGCAGTGATGGTATTTTGCCTGATACATTAACAGATGCTGATGAGTGTAATAGTTTGCTGAAAGCTGAACAGCAAATCTCATGCTGAGCCGGTGGGAGAGCCCCAATCTTGCAGCTGTAGGAGAAGAAAGATGCGTGATTTACAGAAGAATAAGGCGCTGGCACATTTCAGGCACCAGCAAGAGTAGTACAATTCAGTGCAGAATCGTGACCATGACGGTGACATATTTGTCAGACTGTCATCTGCCTTCGTGTATTGTTTATTTTAATTGTGGTTTAGGAGATTCTTGTTTTGTATACTGTTGCTTATGTCTAGAATACTGGACTATGTACTTCTACATGCCGCAGAAATTGAGCCTGCTTGGCAAAAAAAGCTGTAAAGGTGAATGGATGTTCACATGTGGGGACTCAGATTTCTGAGCTGGGCAGTTCCCTTTGGCGTTCCCAGATATTCTGAGAACATATCCTGAAAATTTGCCTCTATTCCAAAAATGCCTTTTCTCCTTTCCTTTCCTTTCCTTTCCTTTCCTTTCCTTTCCTTTCCTTTCCTTTCCTTTCCTTTCCTTTCCTTCTCCTTCTCCTTCTCCTTCTCCTTCTCCTTCTCCTTCTCCTTCTCCTTCTCCTTCTCCTTCTCCTTTTTCCTCTCCTTTTTTGGGGGGAGTCAAGCTAATACAGCCATTTTTTCCACTATTATCTTCCTTAAAAATGTACTCTATGGTATTTGTTTCTTCTAAGAATCACCTTTCCTTCGGTATATGCTGCATGATGCACTACAGCATGTAGTGAAATTGATCTCCTTAGTTACATTTTGGAGGAAATACTGGGTGCTTTTCTAGGATTTTGAAGGAATTTATTGTCATAGCGAGCACCAGGAAACTCAGGTGTAATAAATGGTTTCTTGGAGAGACACTAAAGACCCTGTCACTATTAGGTCATATGTATGCAGAGGTTTCCTTTGCATGTGAAACAAACAGTATCTCCAGCATGAAACGGATCAGATCAGGAAGCAAATTGAGTGAGTAAACAGAAATAGTAGAGTTAATATGAATATATCAGAGTATTGATATTAAGTAACACATATTTGATATCTTTTCTTTCAGGAGAAGCCACTGACCAAATCTTTGCAACGAGGAGAAGACCCCCAGTTTGATCAAGTAAGACACTTGAAATTACGTTATTTCTGTTCCCCAGGCTATAGGACAAATGCTTGAAAGGCAGTTTAGTGTCCTTATGCTGTTGTTGAGTACTGCAAAAGCAATATCTCTCAATGCACTTTGGTAGAATGATGAGTGCTTTGCCTAACCGTTCTTGATTTTAAATTAGGAGGACTTTTCCATTGTTTTCAAGCTGAATATTGTTTTTCTATTAACCTCTTGCTTTTTAGAGTGTGTTAGGCACATATATTATTCCCTGGCTGTTTTCCGTGATGGAGGTTTTGAAGCAAACTTGGTATCTTTTCAGAATATCTGGTTTTTGAAACAGGCATGTGGCCCTCAATCTTCCTTTTGTGCGGTTTCTTGTGTGGTTTATGAGAGTCTTTAGAATCACTGTCATTGCCATCAGTCTCATCAGTCAATTTTGTCTCTGTATCTGTGACCCAGCATGACTTACCTGTGTGCTGCACTTCACATAGGCTGCGCCAACCTGTTGTGTTTAAAATTAAGCATAAATTCAGTTGTCAAGATAAATGCCTATATATGACAAGGTAAATCATAATTAGAGAAAAATGGTTGGCAGAGGAAAATAATTTAAAATAGAATTTATATCATGAATTAGATTTTATTTAATAAAACAATAATATTGTAATTAATAGAATGGTATTTGTATCTGGCATTACATTAATAAATCGATTATCTAAGGGAAATGGGACAAATATAAAAATAAACCCAACAGCAATATACACACCTTTTAATGATGGCATAAGAAAATTAGGTTTTGTCAGCAGTCTGTTTCTTAAAAAAAAGGGGGGGGAGGGACATCTAGAAAAAGTTGCTACACAAGTAACCTATTTTTGAGGTAAAGAATGACAAATGTTAAAGGGTTCAGGTTGCATAAAGAATACCAAAGCTTACAAAACTCACTTCCAACTAAGAGGAGACATAAACTCAAGTTGTATCATAAGCAGCAAAGTTATTTGCTGCTCTGCCGTTCCTGCCTGAGCTGCCGTTGCTGCCACCATTGCTGTCACCATTGCTGCCACCATTGCTGTCACCATTGCTGCCACCTCCATGGCTGCCCGCACAGCTGTGCTGCCGGCTGTGCTGGGAACATAGGACAGAAAGACACAGCAGAAGCAGCAGCAACAGCAACAGCTCTGACAGCAGCTGTGGCTGATGCCATAAGCTGCAGGTACCGTGCTGATTANAGTCAATTTTGTCTCTGTATCTGTGACCCAGCATGACTTACCTGTGTGCTGCACTTCACATAGGCTGCGCCAACCTGTTGTGTTTAAAATTAAGCATAAATTCAGTTGTCAAGATAAATGCCTATATATGACAAGGTAAATCATAATTAGAGAAAAATGGTTGGCAGAGGAAAATAATTTAAAATTGAATTTATATCATGAATTACATTTTATTTAATAAAACAATAAAATTGTAATTAATAGAATGGTGTTTGTATCTGGCGTTACATTAATAAATTGATTATGTAAGGGAAATGGGACGAGTATAAAAATAAAACCAACAGTAATATACACACCTTTTAGTGATGGCATAAGAAAATTAGTTTTTGTTAGCAGTCTGTTTCTTAAAAAAAAAAAGGGGGGGACATCTAAAAAGATTCCTACATAAGTAACCTATTTTTGAGGTAAAGAATGACAAATGTTAAAGGGTTCAGGTTGCATAAAGAATACCAAAGCTTACAAAACTCACTTCCAACTAAGAGGAGACATAAACTCAAGTTGTATCATAAGCAGCAAAGTTATTTGCTGCTCTGCCATTCCTGCCTGAGCTGCCGTTGCTGCCACCATTGCTGTCACCATTGCTGCCACCTCCATGGCTGCCCGCACAGCTGTGCTGCCGGCTGTGCTGGGAACGCAGGACAGAAAGACACAGCAGAAGCAGCAGCAACAGCAACAACTCTGACAGCAGCTGTGGCTGATGCCATAAGCTTCAGGTACCGTGCTGATTATCTGAACTTCAGGAGAGCAGTCGGGTGTGAGTAGGACTTGGGAACCTCAGGCGGATTGAACACATGTATTGAGGTACATTGCACCCAAACCAGAGATGCCATGTGAGACCCCGCTGGTGTTTACAAAGGTTCACTTCATAATTTTAGCTTGACAAAGCGACACTTTCTAGGTGGTTCTGTAGCTACTTTTTGGGGAGGGGCTGCCTGCTCAGAGGGCTGCTCAGAGCCAGAGGCCAGTGGCAGGAGTTCTGCATTGCACCCTGCCCGCCTTGCTGACCACAGAGAGACCCCGCAGGGCAGCCGGCCGCTGGAGCCTGAAGGAGCCTGCTTTGTCCGTACTCCCGAGCTGCCTCATGAAATTTTTTGTGGTATTCTGGCCTTAATTTTATATATGTGTGGTTTTTTTCCTTCCTGTGGGAAGAGTGTCACACATAAATGGGAAAGAAAAACAAATTAAACCGCCCAAATGCAAACCTTGTGATACTGTTCCTGCAGTGTGTTAAACAAACACGTAATGGGTGGCCATGATCTGATTAAATATTCATGGTTAAGCAAATTGTGGCCCTTTACAAGGAAGAATTGGATGGCTTGTGCTTCTCCAAGTTACTGGTAAGTAGACAGCAAACTGAACAATTAAATCAAGATCGCTTAATGAGAACAGGAAATGCTTTCTAGAGGGGAACAAGCTGTGTATTTCCTACTATAGCAATTCAGTCTGAATCCTGGGAAAAAAAAAAACAAAAAAAACAAAAAAACAACAAACCAACAGATGCAGACAAAAAACAAAGGCAAATTTTGTTATACACAACATTTTTATATATTTCTAACTGCGTATCTAGAGTGCTACCAGAGTGTAGAGTTGACAGAAAACAACAGAGCTGAGATTGCCTGAGACGTCCTGTCAGAAAACCTTGTTTTCAGTTCCTTGAAATTTTCCAAACTATTCGGATTGAAATTTTCAAAGTGTCTGCCTCAGCCTGAGTTGTTGGGAATGTTTCCCTTTTCAAGTTTCACGCTGTTTTCTGCTTGAACAGCACAATCATTTTGAGATGTTTTAGTACTCCAGGGACTGATATACACCTGTGATTGGGAGATGGAACCTGAACCTGGCTGATAGGCCTGTTCATACCTACCAAAATCATTTTAAATCAGCTAAATTGTAGTTAGATTTTCATTCAAAAATTTCTAATGTACAGTGGAGATTTGATAGAACTCGGCTAGAGTAGATACAAAAAGACAGAGCAAAAATACTTCTGTTACTTGGCAGGTTTCACTTGGTAGATTAGGTCAGTACATCTCAGTGTTATAAAGCTGTTTTGCAAATGATAGCATCTCAGGATTATCAAGTTGTCATGAAAGTATGGATAAATTTGCTGATATTGAAGGTGTAGTCTACCTGGGAAACTCTGAAGATCACGATTCCACATGATACTGAAGTCCAAGTAAGAGGGCATTGCTTTTAAGTCAAACCATTTAAGTTTCAGTTTTTAAGTTACGTATTTAAAGAGTCTGTGGGATGAAGGAAGACCAGGAAAGGCAACACATTACATTCCTGACATTTGTACTACAGAACTGAAAGAGGAAAAGAGGGAGAATCCCCATGAACAAACAATTTCAGGGGGTGTCTAATAATTTTGACTTTCAATTTTAAGGCATCAAAAGTGACACACTGTTAAATAAGCCCCATTTTCTTCTTTTGACTTTATCAAAATTATCTCTGTTCAATTGGAATGAAATTGAGAGGTGATGCTGAAGTGACCTGGTCACTAGTCACTTTAAAATACCTGAGCTGCATCTTCTGACTGTAAATTAAAAACCAGCAAAAGTAACAAGTGACCTGATTTAAACATTGCCTATTTCAAGTCAGCTTCAGAGGTGGAAAAAAAGAGCCAAAAACCCCCTTTTGCAGTAACTTGTAGTGAGAAGAATGGAAGTTTAGCTACTCAGAGTAATCAGCATCAGGTTTAACATTGAAAGCCCCAAACCGTTTAAAGCAATGATGGAAGCATTGCTTACTTCCCCTAAGTAGCTTCATCTCCAGCTCTCTGACAAGCAGCATTTTTTCCTGCCTGTTCTCAAACACCATTTTAGGAACAATGCTGGTTGTGGTGGTGGTGATGGATCCAGCGTCTCAGGACCTGCCTGTGCACAGGCAGAGCTGGTTCTCTCCATGCAGATGTCGGCACCTCCTGCCAGGCAGAATATTGTCCTGTGGGCTCTGCCAATTGCATCACCCTCCTCAGACTCATCTTAGTGTCTTGAGCAATGTATGAAGTCATCTTACTTATCCTGACTTGCAGAATCTCTCACCATTAGACTAACAAACTGGATTCCTTACACTAACTGTATTTTCCTTTGTAGGTGTGCATGTATATTAAAAAAAAATGCAAGAAGCTATGTAGTTTTTTCATCTGGTTTTAAATATCTTTGTAGTATATTTAAAATCATGTTATGAAAGTTCCTGATTTGACAGCTCTAGTTGCCTGTTGGCAAAGAGCATCACGCTCCAGCGTTAGCATGCTCTGTGTTCTCAATTAGAGAAATGTTATTAAACATTGTACTACTGAACTATGACTTAAACTTCCTTTCACAGGAAACCATAAAGTCACAGTACATGAAGAGATCAAAAGCTAGGGTGAAAAACCCCATAATTATCCAAAAGGCTTATCCTCACCCAAGGAAACATTTTTATTAGTCTTTTGTCAGCCCCTGATGAAGTATCTTCTGTTCTTCCCATGGTAGATAAATGCTCTGTGAACTGACATCGCTGGAGGCAGAAAAAGGGCACTGTGTAATCTTGGACCAACCTGCAGACATTTTTCTGTATGAAAATACAAAGTGAATGTAATGTTTTGGCCATGAAAGTGAAAAATTAACAGCGAGGTTTAGTTTTCATATGAAACTGTATATGAGGTGCCTGCTGCAGGAGTTTAATTATAAACTGCACAAAAATTTGTGCTGATTTTAATTATACTACTTTCTTCTTGTAAGTAGACTAGGTTGGAGAATATAGGTTGGAAAGCAAAAACATTTAATGTTTAAATGCTTTTAGGAGATGGAAACAAAAAATAGGTCAAGCTAAAACCAGGAAAACAAAAATGAGTAATAGTAAAAAGTGTGGAAAATACAAAAATAAAGAAGACACTAAGTGGCATACTAATGAATAACTGTCCCTTTTTCATGCCAGCCTAAATGTGGTAAATGGCATGCTGATAATTGTTCCCATCCGATATTATATTTGTTAGATGTAGTGAATAGTGGTGTCATCATCCCTGCAGTAGCACTGCAGCTGCCCCATGGTGTGGTTCCTTTTTCCCTGCATTTTAGGCATTGCCCTTCACCAGCAGAAGGGCCCATGGCAGAGCAAGTATCATAAATGTTGGTGACAGGCTCATAGAACAGCCTTTGGCTCCTGATTAGAGGTTTGGGTTCAAGCAATGTGTAAAGAAGTAAATCTGAAGGCAAAGTTAAAGGTAACATGTTGAGAACTGACCTTGGTGCACACTAGAAATGAATAGGTTTTCAGGTAAACTGTTATCCGGACAGTAAAACAGCTCTAAAAATTGCTAATGGATAAGCAAGTAAGGTGAAATTACCATCTACAAAATTATTATATAAAAAAATCCTAATTTTTTTACTCACAAAACCAAGGCCATAAATGAAAATGGGTTCCCAGGGAGATTTAACTTCATAGCAGTGTCCAAAAAAAATGCTTAGAACAAAGATGTGAATGAAAGGAGATCCATACAAACACAGCTGCATTACTTGCTCCTAATGTTTCATTTTACAGATTTTTCAGTTAGAGTTGGCTTGTCTAGAAATCTATCATTACCAGAAAAAAAACAAAACCAAAACAAAACACACACCCCCCCCCCAAAACAAACAAACCAAACCAACCAACCAACCAAACCCACCCACGTTTGCCTCAAAGGGTCCAACAGAATTAGCGCATGTGCTTTGTGATTAGTGCTTAGAGCAGTTTATCTCTCCGCCTTCCCCCTGCCCCAGTCTGGACAACTTGGAACAGGAATTGTTAACTTTAACTCCTTAATTGCATATATTGCATGTGAAATCCTGGTCTTACTCTGGTCCGTGAGAGTTTTGCTGTTAATTTCAATGGGAGGGGGTTTAATTGCAGCTGTTACCTTCCTTGAGCCTGTATTGTTTGTAGTTATGAGGCTTTGTTACAGAGATGCGTGATGTGGAAAAAGTGTTGAATGAAGGGAAGACCTTATTCCAATGCTATGAGTATCCTAAATACAGCTAAGATGATGTTTATCAAATCTGCTCCAGTAGCATTGATAGAAAGTGCAGAATCTCACTCCTAATGTACATTATTTGGAATCTGCATGGTGACAATTTGAAGACAGAGTATGCAGATACTGTGCAAATAATAGATAGAAAAATGAAACAAAACAAAACAAAGTGCAAAAATGAAGTACTGCAATTCTACATTATTAAAATGGCAATAAAATACACATTTAACCTACATGCTGACATGTATGTTATATGAAAAAATGCAGAGCCAAGAAATTAAATATACTCTTGGAAATTAAATGCAGTTATTTGCTGTTAAAGCACGCAGAAATTTGTCTGTGAAATAAAAAAAATAATCAGCATCTATCTGCTCTTAGTGGAAACATTTCTTGTATTTGTATTTTGACAATATAGCAAGACTTTTATGAAAGTATATAAAGCGTAGCAAACTGTCTGGGTGAAATTTTCATTAAGTTTACCCTTGTATATTAGTCCAAAATAAATATTAAGCATTTACATAAAGTGTATTTAATGCTCTGTGAACACAAGTTTTGAACAGCTCCGTACTTGTGCAGCTTTCTTATCCTTGAGCCATACAGTAGGTAGTTCATTTATGATGGAAGAACATGATCATTTGTCCAACAAGGACACACTTGTACATCTGTGCACTCCCTTTCAGGAGCAGCACAGAGCTGGGATTCATCTCCCTCCTGGACATACTTCCAGTAAATGAAAGGGTTGAGTAACTGAGGCGCAGGCCAGACTTCCCTCCCTTCCTGCTCCCCGAGAGCCAGGTCTTTGCCCAGTCCACCCTTCCTTCCTGTCTTAAAAGTGCAATGACAGAAAGATCGAAAAAAAAAAAAAAGCTGTATTGACTTTTTATCCCTGTTAAAGAGACACACTGTAAATTCAGCAGAGAAAGTGTGGCTTGAGGAGACTGAACAGGAACCACTTTGACTTTTTGTGGTGAGTGAAATTGCGTAGCTGGGATGTAGAGAAGAGCATTGATATATATGTTGGTGAACTTGCAGGAAGACATGATTGAAACAACTTTTTACTTATAGTTAAATATTGTGATCTCTTAAAATATATTTAGGTCTGTTCTAGTCTTCCCCATCAAACTCTTTTTCACTCCTTTTCATAATTAACAACCAGTGCTACATCAGCTTCAGAAAAACTTTTGGAAAACAATAGAGAAGCAATTGCAATCTCTACGTGTCCTGAGTCAGTAGTGAATAGCTTGCACTGGCCCTGGGTGGTTCATGTCTTCCAAGTGTTTATATGAAGTCTTGTGCTTGAAGGCTTTGGTGTAATGGAGCCTGGGCTGCTGTAGTAATTCTTCATGACGGCCTCCTGTCACTGCTGCAAGCAGTGCCTTCGTGCCATCTTCCACAGCATCTTGTTTTGTATTTCAACTATAAAAGTCTATTGGAACACTGGATTGAAAACTTTCCTGAAATACTACTTTTATAGAACCTTTATTTTTACAGGGTCGGTTATTATAGCTTTCTAGTGTTATGCGCTTCATTTTAGGTCATAATACCTGAATCCAATCAAAACAATTTTACTTTATCCTCCAAGTGTCTTATTAATTTCAGACTGCAACATCGCTGTGAATTGGTTAAATTCTGAGGCAGAAGGGCTGTAAAACATGTCAGAGTTATTGGCCTAAACTGTCATCCGCAGAAATTGTCATTGAAGGCTTTAGTAACGTTTGGGAATTGTATGTGAGGTGCTCAGTCTTCCAGTTTTGGTCTTGTCTTAGTCACAGACTTCACATAAGCTTGGTCCTATATGAGACATTAAACTTTGCTGTTGGTGTTCCACGAGCGCTAAAATGTGCTGGCCTAAGTTTAAGCAGGTGGCTAAACCTGACGGAGTTAGTGACACAACCTTTGCACTTGACATGAAGTACATACCTCAGCACTTCACTCCTGCTACTTGGAACTTTGCAGGATCAAGCCCTGCATGATCTTGAGGTGGTCACAAATCTCCAGATCAGTAACATCTTTCTGTTTTAACTAGTTGTTTTCTGTTTTCTCAGAACGCACACGAATGCTGTAGCTGTGAACATTCAGTTGCAATACCTATATAATCCTCTTGTATAATAACTTGCTGGGTTTTTTCACCCTAGCTTTTGATCTTTTCATGTTTTGCAGTTTTATGGTTTCCTGTCCAATTAAGTTTAAGTCATAGTTTAGTAGTAACATGTTTGGTAACATTTCTGTAATGGGTGACACAGTTTATACTGAGTGAGCAGTAATCTTTTCCAGTATGCCACTAGAGCTGTTTAATCAGGAACTTTTAAGGATTGATTTTAACCTATGTTTTACTTATTTGTGCACATGAAGACACAGGAAACTAAGTATTTTCCTATATAAAAGAAAAGCCTAAACCCAAATCAGCATTGTGTAACAAATAGAAGTAAGCCCCTTGAAGAACTAGTTAGGTTTCTGGTGTGTTGTATGTTGTGATACAGAATTTTAATGCGTTGTAGTATCATCGATGGAAAGACGCTATAGACATATAGCCCGTTACTGCATTTCTGCTTATGTTTCAACAGGAAATTAGGAATATTAAGTCACTGCTTGTACTATGGATCTCAAAAATGAAATGAAAACAGGAAAGAACATGTCTAACCATTGAAGTAGTACTTTTTTTTTTAAGGAGGAGGAGGAACTTGAGCACCAGTTGATTTGTTGGTTTGTTGTATTTTCCCCGTAGGTAATAAGCTCAATGAGCTCTCTTTCAGAATATTGTCTGCCCTCTATCCTGCGCACTTTGTTTGATTGGTATAAAAGACAGAATGGCATAGAAGATGAATCTCATGAGTACAGACCAAGAACAAGCACTAAATCTAAAAGGTATGATTTTAAATATGCATACATACATTATTGACGGATTCTAAATTAAGGATACTACATTTCAGCCATCAGCTTTTGTGAGGTTACAGTTGGTTGAAAGTTGTGATTATTTTCTGTTTGTTCCTGGAGCTCTTCTCTCAGCTTCTAGATGGATGCAGTAATTGTATCTTTAAAATTATGCTCCTGATAGTTCAAACATTATTTCTTACTGCTGTTTTCGATGCTGTAATGTCATTTAAATATTGATTTGTATAAACTGTGTCTGTCTTCTTTACTCAAGTGAGCAGGCAATAATTCTGTGACACTTAGAAGCATTTTTTTAATACAGCTTCCTGCTTAGTTGTAGAAATTTCACATACAGCTATCCTCAATCCAAAAGATTGTGAATCAGTCAAAGACCTTTAGCAACATTGACTTAGCCCTTAAAACAAGCAAGCAAACAAAAGTAAAGACCCCAAAACAAATATATTGATCTCTCGAGATATCAGTAGTTCCTCAGTGGTAAGGTGACAGAATGGTCTTGGTTTTTGTTGAGGTCTGGCGGTTTGGTACAGGCATATTCTTCAAAGTTTTTCCAGTTACTTGAAACTACATTTACACCCTTTAATGGAACAGCAGGAGAATCAACACTGGCAGAGCTGGTGTTTGGAAATGCGTAGGCAGTTCTTCACGTTAGGATTACATTCTAATCCAGTAACTACTGAAGGCAAGAGTTGCTGGAAATAAGAGGTGGGAGCTAGTGTTAGAGTATCAAGGTAGAAATAAACCTGAATCAGACTTTTCCAGACTCTTTATGTCAGTGGAAGTAGGTAATGTGAAGGCATGTTTCATCACTTAGCTGTCTGCTTTTGTGTGAGATGAATCTTTGCCTTGAAGTGCCTCCTTCTCTCGGCTCATTACAGAAGCCTATTACAGGATGACCTGCTCATAAATAGATGTCTTCAGGAACTCCACCCAAAATCTAGTTGAAAGTCAGCTTAGCAGTGAACCAAGGCACTCTCTCGATTGACAGGGTTAAAGAAAGAACATGTAACCAGTCCTTTCTCCAGTTAATGTGAAACCGAGAAAACCAAAATCCAAATAACTTATTTAATCACTGATCAAGCAGAACTCTTAAATGCGTACTTTACTAGAAGCACATAAGTACAACTGAAATCACTACAGTTCTTAATGTTTAGAAGAATTGTGCTGAATTTATGGAAACAAAAATCTCACTGAAATCAATGGTAAATGCTCCAAATGGCCTGCAGAACTATGCTAATGTTTAATTTTTTAAAAGTATTGTATATTTAATGTTACCTTTTCAGTACACTTTGAAATTGTGATCAGATGATCCAAATTGATATTTTTCATATTGTATTGCAAGCTACTCACCCTCAGGTGTTTATTCCTCTGTGTTGTTCTGCACAAGGAATGTGTTTGCATATTTGACAAGTGATGCCAAAGTTTTAAAAAAATAACACTGGAACAGTTTTTGAAAGAGGATGTAGTTTGGTTATGAATTCTCTGTTGGTACAAGTCCAAATATTAATTTAATAGTAAAAAATAACTTACTACACTTGTCTCCAAAGTGTAATTGAGAACTGTCGAAATGGTGCCACCACCAAAGGAATTGAAATTAAATCCGTTTGTTAGAATATAGACTCAAAAAGTTTCCTTATCTTTGTGTTTGGGTTTTTGTTTTGGTTTTTTTGGCTTTTGTTGGGTTTTTTGGGGGGAAAGTTTTGTGTTGATCTTCACCTGGAAAAAAAGAGGGAGGAAATGGAGAGTTACTTTCAAACATTTGAAATAAAGTAAAAGTAACAAGTTAGTTTTGGTCTATTCATCACAGATTTAAAGAGCCTATCAGTGCCTTACTTTCTGAAATGCTGGACTGCAGTTTAAAAAGTAGAACACAATTCCATGTTATCTCTATTTATGTAACTGAGGAAGCATATAATGTGAATTACAACACACAGGCTAAATATTGTGTTTCCTGTTTTGATTTTGCAGTGATGAACAACAGAGGGATTATTTAATGGAGAGAAGAGATCTGGCTATTGATTTTATTTTTTCTTTAGTTTTAATAGAAGTTTTGAAACAGGTATGGAGTTCTTCAATTATTCATTAACTAATAAATGGTGGAAATTACCAATACAACCTAATTTTAGGATTTCTATCTTCATCTTTAAGAGTCTAATAAAAACATGAGATACGCTCTGCACGCTTGTTTGTTGCTGTCTTTCTTGCACGTCTAGAATACATAGCGTTCTGTGCTCATACAAACTTTGCGTTGCCAAATGTTTGGAGCTAAATTATTTATCTCCAGTACTAAATGAACTTTAAATGGCTGGCTCATTTCAGTGTTTTGTTAGCTAGATGCTATTTCAGCTAATACTGTATTTGTGTAGGGAAGATACCCGGGCATAATAGAAGCACTAAGGTATACAGCGTGAAGTGTAATATATGTCTACTGGTTATGTTTTACTTTGTGTTTTCAGATTCCACTTCATCCTGTAATAGACAGTTTGGTACATGATGTTATTAACTTGGCTTTCAAGCACTTTAAATACAAAGAAGGGTAAGGCTCTTTTTCACACAAAAATTCTATGAAAAAAATATTTGCTGAATTTTTCAATCATAGTGGTTTAAGCAGGATATTTCTCAGCCAAAAATTCTTTCTTGTCTTTTGCTAGGTACCTTGGTCCTAACACTGGAAATATGCACATTGTTGCAGATTTGTATGCAGAAGTAATAGGTGTTCTAGCTCAAGCAAAGTAAGTACAATTGAATACCACATGTAATGGAAATCTGAGAAGCTTTACTTGTTTAGCATACTAATATTCTGATTTTCCCACTTTCTTAAAAGGTAGTGTAGGAATAAATCGTTTCAGCTCATTGTTGCTCTGTTCATCCAGGTGTTCTAGAGCATAGAACTCTAGGGAAACACAGAGTTTATCTAGTCCAGTGATACTAAATAAATTCTACGAGACTACAGTAGCGTTATTTTTCTTATCTCAGCAATGACGTCTGTGGAAAGCCCAGAGGGCTGAAGAGAGCTATTTTAATTACAGTTTATTCTATATGCTATTTTTTCTCTAGCTGGGCAAACCTAAAAATGGCTGTATTCCAACATAGCAACATTTTAAATCTTCTCTGCAGTTATTTCAGTTTAAAACTTAGTTCAACTGCTTCTGAATCCTTCATCCTGCACTTCTTAGCTCAGATGGCACAGTGAAGACAGAAAACACTTTGTGGAGTCCAGTCTTAAATTTTGAATCTGAAAGCGGACAGATTCAGAAACTCATGTACCTGATGCAGCGTCTCATCATATGCTTATCACACAAACTAAGCGGAAGTGTGGACTTTACTGCCCCAACGTAGATCCATGTCAGTGATCTCTGTCTCCCCACTTCTTGGTGTTGCTGAGAGCAAGTCCGCTCTACAAGACAAATCAACTTAACCAAACTTTTTTTTTTAGCTTGATGTAACCAAAGCAATTTGAGTTCCTGGAAATCATATGACTTTCACAGACTTCAGCTAAGGCCTTAACTGGGCTTCTAAATTGTCTGGGTCAAAGTCAAAAGGGGAAGTGGCATCTGGATCTAAGCTTCAAGCTGACTGTCAAAGACAGAACATACCTGTTCTCCATAAATAGTTTTTCTCCTCCAACTGTGAAGTGCTTTGCTAAGATGTTACTACCACTGAATGGCTTCTTCCTGCCAACCTGTTTTTTTCAACTCGTGTTCCAAATCAGAGGTTCCCTATCTCGGACATCTCTGAGGGGGTTATTCTAATGATATTGTTAGCTCTTAGGTAAGAGGGAGGTGTGGTACAAAAATAATTGGAAAGATGTGGTTATCCAGAGGGACTAAGATCCGGCTGTATGCTTCGCTTTCTTTACTGAGTTCATCAGAAGTGAAAGAAAATGAAACAAAAAGAAACTTATTCTCAAACTTATTGAAATGGTGTAATACTTTACAACCAAGATTGAATCTTCTTTATTTTTTTCCCCATTTATATACCTTACAATACATTTCAGATGTGAATTTATACTTTTTTTGTAACTAACCAATGTGAATTCGTAGATTTCCTGCTGTAAAGAAGAAATTCATGGCAGAGTTAAAAGAGTTACGGCATAAAGAACAAAGCCCGTATGTCGTTCAAAGCATTATCAGTCTTATAATGGGAATGAAATTCTTTCGCATTAAGATGTATCCTGTGGAGGACTTTGAAGCTTCTCTTCAGTTTATGCAGGTAAAATTCTTGAGTTGATAACTGTGGTTCCCAAACCTTTTAGAACAATGGGCTTCCCTTTATCTTTCCTGTAGTACTTCAATAGATTTTCCACATCGTTCCCACATAAGTGTATGTGCAGCTACTTTGTGTTTCTTCTGAACGTTAGCACTCCAGTCTCTAATCTCTGGAGTATATCACTCCATGCCAGCTTTTCATCAGCCATATACCCCTAGTCCCTAGATCTCACCCTCCAACAAAAAGAGTTGTGGTTCTGTGGACCCCAGACCTCCCACCCTGCCATCCCCCAGCTGTTTCTGTGTCCCTGCCCAGCTGTGTCTTCCTAGCTGCTCGCTGCCTCCAAAGTTAATTTTCCACCCTTGATGTAGTCGCCAGAGAGGAGAGGAACTTTGGATGGAGAAAAACACAGAGGAAGAGACAAAGAATTGAGGCAAAAACTGGGCAGAATTTCCTTTGGCTATGTTATCACCTTCCACGACATCTTCACCCACTTCCCTGTAGGGTACATTCTGTACCCACCCAGTCTGAGAACCATGAGTATAGATCATAGTTGAACTGTCATGAATGCTTTAAATTAACAGATTACATAATTTTGTAAAATGAAGTAAAATCTTTTATGTTTAAACATTTTTAAAGTCTACATTCTTGCTGGTAATGTACAATGGGTTCTGTTCCCATCAACAGGTTTATTTAGTTTAGCCTTTTTATTCCCTTATTTTTCCTTGGGATCACCCTCATGGCTACATGATTTGTAGCTACTCATCCAGTAAAATACATGTTTTATATAAACCCTCATGTAAAGATCAGCTTATTGATGGTGTCAGTGGAGAAAAAAATCAATGTTAGATGCCTACAAGTAAGGATTTGACACTGGAATGCAAATACACATGTACTGACACACAGGACCATTTGTCTAAGTCCTGAATAGGAAGCACATTCTATTTCAATTTTGTGATGCATTTTAAACCATATTTAACAACATATTTAAGACATATTTAACAGTATAGAAACAGCTCATTTTTCTTTTTACCTTATGCCTCATGATATGAACACATCTTAGTATGTGTTAATGTAAGTTATCCAGAGCTGGCAAGATATGAAAACTGTGTGTGTTTGGTGCACATGACTAATATGAGTGAATGACTGTATGTTTATGGCACAGCACTGCTGGGCTCCAGCGTTCACTGCTACTGAAATCAGTGGTAAAGCTCCCATGTAGCAGACTCAAAATTCAGATGCTAGTGTTCTCTACTTGGCTTATGACTGTGGTATCTCAGCACCAAATTGATTCTTATATGTACTTCAATGCATCCTAAGATGCACTGTGTATGTAGGAAAACTAGTTTTGCTCCGTTTGGTGAAAATACACTTACAGCGCAATTCTGTGGGCAATCCATGTGTTAGCTTGAGTATCTACATGCAGTGCCTCAGCTATGAGCTCTGTCACACCAGCTCCAGTAGAGAGAGACAGTTTTAAGAGGTGAGCTGACCTCCGGCAGAGCCCGGCTTCCAGCACAGGGTGCAGAACCAGCCCGGGAAGGATCCTGTCTTTGCACAGGGGCCTCAGCTGCACAGCAGAAGTGACTGAAGCCATGTGGTGTAGAATCCTGATCGCAGCCAGGAAAAATTATGCATGGTCTGAAGTGTAAACTGCTCTGCACGCATGTGCAGGAGAAAAGGTCAATGAGGGACATCCTTGTAACGTCAGTGGCTTTTGGGCCTTGGACCCAGAGAGGAGGAAGTAACTGTGGCAACGTGGTTTGTCATCCTCGGAGAAGTTGTACAGAAATACGAGAGTGGGTGGATGCTTATCTCCCCTCCCACACTTCCTGAGCAGCACAGCTGTGTGGACAGGAGCTCACTGCATGGTTAGGACAAAAGTCCATTTTTATTTTCTCAGTCCACAGCTGCAGGCTGGAAATTGTGGTTGCTTGAAACAGAGGTCTCTTCCCTCACATAGCATGGTTCTGTATTGACCCTTAATCTGCAGTGGATCCTAGCAGCAAAATTGATCTTTAGATGTTCACAATAAGATTGTTCCTTGCCTTGAGTATCCTAACAGAGCAGGACGTTACTTTTCTGGCCTCCCAGAGCACGGTGCAGAGCAGTCCGTGTGGCCTATTACACCTGCTCCTGAAGGTGCACACAGGGGAGGCAGGAGGTGAGCCCCTCTCTCCAGCTCCCTTTCCATCCCCAAAACAACACTGGGCACAGCTGGAATCAGTGAGAGTTTGTGGATTATCACCGTCAGAGAAACAGATCTTTGATCTCGACATAAGCCCTGCTTTGTGCTTGCTGCAAGATGCAGATTTAGAAGTTAATAGATAGATGTTTTCTGTGGGATTTGCAAGATAATAATCAGTGACACTACATGTGCATTCAGCAAACACTTAGATGTACTTATTCCAGCTGATACATAATTTATGCTCCTTGTTTTCTTTTCTTTTAGGAATGTGCACATTATTTCCTTGAAGTTAAAGACAAAGATATCAAGCATGCACTGGCAGGACTGTTTGTTGAAATTCTTGTCCCCGTAGCTGCTGTGAGTTTATTTTTCAGGTTGTTTGCATAATTTCTTCAAATTAGATACAATAACTTGTGAAACAGTCTTTTATTAACATGAAATTTTCTTGCAGGCTGTTAAAAATGAAGTGAATGTCCCCTGTCTAAGGAACTTTGTTGAAAGCCTGTATGATACAACACTTGAACTTTCCTCACGAAAGAAGCACTCATTGGTTAGTAACCCTAAGAAGCAGAGGCTAAAATTCTTTGTCAGAAATATCTCTGAGCAAGACTCTGGGGAAATTCAGAGAATTGGTTGCAAAACTTTTTTCTGTATTTGGCTTTATAACCAATACATTTCTATTTGCAGCGAAGATTATTGTGTTTGCAGAAAATAACCATATTTGTTTTATTCAGAATACGATCAAAATCAGTCCGAATCAAACAGATGTTTTCAGCTTCTAGGTCTGTGATGATTAAATGGTTAGATTTTCTCATACTTGCTATGTGTAAACATTAGGAGAGGAGAGAGAATAGAGTTCACTTCTTGTCAAGCGAGAACAAATGAGGCATGTGGGAACAATTCTTTCATGGGGCTTAAATAATACATTGCAGGAAGAAAAAATGTATAATACGTGCCCTTTTAAATCCGTAACTTGGCTACTGTGCAGCTCCCTATTTCATTTTTTTCTTGTGAGATGAACAGTGGCACTGCAGTGTATTTTTGGAAGCACGAGTTGATCTGAATTAAATGAAGATCTGAGTCAGTTTGACGCTGGCCGCCCTAAGCAGTCTGTCTCTCCAACTGGGTCAGCGCACGTCAGCGCTGCAGCGTTAGCTGATCCGTTTGGAAGTCTTGGGCCTTTTTAGTAAAGAAAGTTGTCGTTCGCCCTCCCTCATTCTATGGGAAAGTCAGGAAGACTTCCGAGTTCCCAGTGCTCCCAGCAGACGCTGGTCACTGGCGCAAGTGAGTCTGCCGGGAGGGCTGCAGGAGGGCGCTGCGCTCGCTGCCGCGCTCACACCGCTCCCAGGGGAGAGTCCGAGCGTCCCCTGGAGCACAGGCCTGATCCAGTTTGAATTAGTGGGGGACTCGGGATGGATTTCTGATTTCCCTCTGCTTGTGTTTGTGTGGCTCTGTTCCGCCCTGCCGAGTTAATAAAACATGGTTGAAACGGCAGCAGGGTACAAGCTTTGCTGTACAGTTTTTACACGAGATAGAGCTTCCCCAAACTGGTGGCCGTACTTGCCAAAGTCAATACTACGTGCCTGAGAAAGGATTGCACAGCTGGGGCTTAGCATTTGATTGCTTGTCTACGCATACCACACTGGAGGCTACATAGTTAAAAGTGACAAAATAGAATAGATTCTTGGGAGAGTGTGATTAGAAATACAAACATTGCGAGGAGGAGGAGGAGGGGAAAGGCAAACAGTTGGCAGAAATAGCTGCCTTGCATATTTTCAGGCTCCCAGTAAGAAAGCACACTCTTTAGAGTCTGAACAGGACCTTCTTTTCCAAGATCAGTGTTTTGTGAACCTGTGCGCTCACTGTCCATGCAGGATGGGGGCATTCGTCTTGCCTCATTTTCCATCTAAAAGTACATTGTGTGAGCTAGTCCAGATTCCAGTACTTGAACTTCTATGTTCTGCCTTCCTTCTATTTATTTTTTACTTGGCAAGATGTAACTACCGGCAGATCCAGGCATTGCCTGTATTTTAACACAATCGTTTAGGGTGTTTGACGTGTCTCTCAGTAAATATTGTGACTGCAGATTTTGAGGAGTAATAGACATCTGAGCATTCACAAATCTCTATGATCTCTGTGGTTCCTGATGTTGTTATATAAAGTTTGGTTATTTCCATGCTATCATTTCTCAGTTAACTGACAGAAATTAGCCCTGTGAGTCTGGAAGATGGTGGCCCATCTTTGGCTTTATTATACTGCTATAAGTAAGCATTTGGTTGGTTTTAGTTCATACATAAAACTTATCTGTAACAGCTTTAGAGAAGGATTCCTTTTAAATTGTACTACTTAAGAACGTGTATTGCAAAAAATGAAGGAGTTAGAACTTTAAGTTTACAGTAGCTCTGTTAAGTTACTTTTGTGTTGTGTAGACATGCAAATAATGTGGTGTCGACATTCATTTCTTGTTTAGGCTTTGTACCCTTTGGTAACATGCCTGCTTTGTGTCAGTCAGAAGCAGTTCTTTTTAAACAGATGGCATATTTTCCTCAACAACTGCCTATCCAATCTCAAGGTTAGTATCTTCTGGTTTTAATATTGTATTAGAACTTGAGTATGCACTACCGATCTCTTGTAAGTCAGCTTTAGGTAGCTGTGGTAGATTATTGGTATTATCTAATTCCATACCTAATTTTATTCCCAACAGTAAAAATTATTTCGCTGTGCAGATTTTTTTTCCAATTAAAAAAAGTATTCTTGTACCTAGTTTGGATTTCTAGTGTTTCTCTAACTTAAACCAAACCTGAGTCAAACAGCTGTGAAGCAGCAGGATTGTTGATGAAAGTTGTTAGCTTGAATGACATACCAGAACTGACCCAATATTAACTTGCTTTTTTTCACAAAGGCATTCTCAAACGAAGCATTTGTTATTACTTTATCAGAATGGAACTAGGTGCAGGACACTGATTCCATTGCCTGTTTCACTCTGTTAGGTTGCATTAAAAAAAACTAAACTATTTTAAGTGTTTTCCTTCATGTATCCATTCTCATTCACTTACCATTTGTCAGATCTTTGAAGTTTAAGACTGTCTACCGCAGTCTGCTGTGGTTCCTGGCCAGCACATACTGTTGAGTACACATGTGCTGTTATCATTACCGTGTATCTTTTACTTCTGCAATGTCCCGTTCCACACTTGAAGTGGATCCATATGAAAGGATGGTCCTGTGCCTACCTGAAAAGGCCAATGTGAGAAGTGCAGTGAAGCGATCAGCTCAAATGAAGGGCCTCTGAACTGTCAGGAGTCTTCTGCAAACAGCTCAGGTAGAACGTGCAACCACTTTCTCAACTCAGAAGCAAACTTTGGAGAGAACCTGTTCTCCAGAAGTTCAATTCCCAAGCTTATCGACAAGGAATATGTGACATCCTCTGTTGCTGTTGCTTTCTTGTTGTACTTTGTCTCTATGTTAATGAAACAATTTGTATTGACTCTCTTCTTATAGACCCTACTAGTTAAAGTAGTTAAAATAGTTCTTCAACATGTTCATAGTTCTTAGAATGTTCCACCTGAATTACTTACTTTTGCTGAAGATGGATTAGAACCTTATTTGCAAAGATATTGAGAAAATAAACATGTTGTTATTGCAACTAATTTTATGGACTTTTATGAGGTTATGCAAGCTTTAGAAAAGGCATCTACAGGTGTAAGATCTCTGAGGAGCCAGCTGGGAATATAGATTTTCATGAAAATTGGGGAAATCCTGACAAACTATTTGAAACCATTAGAGAAAATATAAGTAAAGTTCCTCCTACCTTACCGGTTGAAAATGAAATTGGAATTCACCTTGCCATCTCTGATTTGTTGACGTATACTTTGATTCATAGGGCTCATAGATTAATGTGGTGGAACATTCCATCTTTACTCTGGGCAGAAGGTGAGGTAGCTGAGTATGTGGTTAAATGAAGAATGAAGGCCCTTCCTTCTCAGTACAGAGGAGAAGATGACCCACTATCAAAGCAATCACTTCACCAGTCAGACTGGCACCTCAAAGCCCAACACAAACTCATGGAGCTGGAAGAAGAGCTAGATGACCAAGAAAGGAAAATCCCTCAGTTAGAAGGAGGAGAATCGTGCACACCAGGACTGTTTATGGGACTCCATGGTCTTGTGTGGGCTCCCGTGAACCACAAAATGGATCAGGTTTCTCAGAGCCTGTACAGCCCATAAAGCACGATCTCCTTACCAAAACCGTTAGGGTCAAGCATATGCTGAGAAAGCTAAAAGGTTTATGTTCTAATAATACTTCTGATTTTAATATAAACTGGCAAATCTCTGATCTTACAGAAACAAACTATTCTCTTGAATTAATAAAGGAGACTCCTGCTAGGACACGGAAATACTTTACTCTGGCCAAATTCTGGCCAAAGGGCATTTCATACTATCCTGTTGAAAGAGATTTAAAAGTTAATAAGTGACCTGGGTTTGAAAAGGAACATTTATCATTAACTAAACTTTATTTAAAAACCTATTCAAGGCAGGAATTCTATATAGCAGAGAGTCAAAGCACCGTGTTTCATTTAGAGGCAAATTTTTCCAGTGGGAGCAACAGTTCCTTGTCTCCAAACAACATGGGACAAGGTGAAAGCTCCAGTATGACTTGAGCTGAGGGTGCAGAATTTAGTTTACAAAGAATGGGTCAAACAATGCCTGTCTCAGGAATGAATCCATGGGTACCAGCACAATATCCCTTTGGCCTGACTGGGCCAGACCTAACGCCATATTATTGGAAAACAGAAATGGAGGAATTAAAGAAAATGGGCTTCACTCCTGGCAGTCCGATTGCTCCCCCGCCAATCACGGAAGAGGCCAAGGCATTGAAAAAGAAACTTCTAGAAGAGCAACAACAATGGATAAAGGCCAGCAGTGGTTTTCAGTCAAGAAACAGAGCAGATCCAGGCAGAGTTCTGTTGCCGACTTCTGCCATGTTCAGAAGGCCCACATCAACTTCAACAAATTTGACACTGCCAGCAGTGGTAGAGGAACCACATCCAGTGCCAACACCTCCTGCTTGGAAAGTGAAGATGTCAGATACATTAGGCCAAATACTCCTTGTCCTAATAGGATTACTGGCTGTTTTTTTCTTGTTGACAAAAGCCCTCAAAATAGTAAAGAGACTCAGTTGGAGGTGGACTTCTCTCAGTTTTCTGAAGGGAGACGCACTATGTGCTTCTCAAAGTACTGGGCACCCAGCCACCATGCACTTGCACGGATCTTGCCCATGGACGTGCCCATGATTTCCATGGATGTCTCTCAGGCTTTTTATCATCTTCTTTTCAGTCCTGCTTCTGCTATGCAGTTTGCTGTTTGTCATGGAAAACCGGTGTACTATTATGTTTTTGGAAAGCTTCAATGATATCTGTCTCAGCCCTTTTCTCCTCCATCTCGTCTTAACTGTGTTCACAGCTGAACTATCTCACCACTGTAATATTTGGACTTTTGCTTATAGGGATGATTTCCTCCTCTGCCACACAAGTTCTTGTTACCATAACTCAGCCACAGTGTCTGATGTTTTCTTGAAAGCTTTGGGGTGAGAATAAATGTTGATAAAGGTACTCCATCAAATGCTGGAGACATCACATTCGTAGGACTGCAATTTACAAGGACAGACAGGGTGATACCTGGTGAAAAATGGATTGAAGTAAACAGGTTATTAAACAGATTGATTGTAACAAATGTTATGGTTTTAAAATCCTGCAGAGATTAATAGGCCACATAAACCTTGTAATTCCTTTTACTACTTACTCTAATCACATGCTACAACCATTGCATTCTGCTGTAATAAACAAAAATAGGGATATGGCTTAGTGCCAGTGTTAGGTTGATGGTAGGACCTGATGATCTTGGGGGTGTCTTTCAACCAAAATGATTCTATGATTCTATGAAAAGGATTTTCATTTATCTGTTCCTTATAAAGCTTTACTGCATAAAATGTGTTGTCAAGGAGTTAAATGGAGATTGCAACCCAAGGACACGTTCATATTCCTAGGCTTGTGACAGATGGCGTGTTGGAAGTTGGAGCTGTATCATATATCATTGCCAGGTTGTCTTCCTTCGGTTTTGCAGGACCTGGACCGATAAACATTCAAGAATTATTGATGGCATGGGTTGCAGTTTCTTTGATCAAACCACTGTCTTTGATCTGTGACTCAACCTTTGTTTGCAGACAAAAATTCTGCTCTTCGTCATTGAGATTCACACTGTGGGCCAGGCAAATCTTATCTCAGGTCAAAGTGTACTGGACTCCTTCAAAGTTTAACCCAGAGGATGGCCCAACACATGGGAGACCATCTGGTTGGACAGCATATACTTGCACCCTACTCAGAAAACCCTTTAAACTACCACAGAAACAGAAATCTGAATATGATCAGAGACCCAAAGACAATCTTGTACTAGTTCATAAGTTTCTAAAAATAAACAGCAATTGAGACAGATAATCCAGTTCAGTCCAGCTGATCCCAGATGCCATGTTAATCAGACCAACCTACGCATTCACAGATTTTTGTCCTTTCACTTTTGAATATGTGCAGTACATTTATTTATCTGTTGTGTTCTTTGTACCAGTTCTCCTCCATAGGGCAGCAGCTTTTGAATTGACATAATCAACTGAAGATTAGGTTTTCTTTTCAGAGTCAAATTGAGGTGGTTTTCAAATAAAGGTTTTAAATTGTAACGTATCTAATTTAACTAACTTGATACTTGGGTTTTTCCACAACTTAAGGAACACAAGGGGAGGTAGGTCAGATGCATAAGCATCTTGCTGCCACAGGAGTGGTGCACTGGGCATGGAGGTTGTATCTTCTGTAGTGTCATTATTAAAACTCTGAACCTTGACATCTGTTAAGTGCAGAACTTCCTTTCTAATTTGTGCCTGAAGTTTATTCTTACGTTATATACTTATCTAGAATAAGGACCCAAAAATGGCTCGAGTTGCACTGGAATCTCTGTACAGACTACTGTGGGTTTACATGATAAGAATTAAATGTGAAAGCAACACAGCTACCCAAAGGTAAGACGCTGTATTTGTAATGATAATCAGGCCTTGTAGCGTGGATGTTGCCTGTGAAGAGGTTTTATAGTTCTCTTGAACTCCTTTGAATTGAACCCATTCCTGTTGTGAAATAAAAAACTCAACTGTGCACAACAAAGTATTCCCTTCTGTGGCACCATCAGTTATTCTCCCACCTATTAAAATTACTGTATAAAGTGCTTCTGCTTTTGAAAGAAATAAAAGTCAGTCTTCGCCTGGTTAGAGTTAGAAATATTTTTGTAGTAGCATGTCGTTGACTTGTTTATCATTACTTATAGTAATGAAACAAAATAATTACATTTAATTTGTAGCAATGGGTCAGAACAAGATACACAATTACATTTTCATTTCAAAGGAAATACATTCTAGTTTTTCTAAACGGAGTAGGATTTCCAGCTTAAGTTCCACGGCAGGTGAAGGTCTGCAAGGTCCAGAAATGTCTAATGCTTTTTTCCTTCTTTTGCAGTCGACTTATTACTATTGTCACAACACTTTTCCCAAAAGGGTCCCGTGGTGTTGTGCCAAGAGATATGCCTCTAAACATCTTTGTGAAGATAATACAGTTTATTGCTCAGGTATGGGAGAAACAGGCATATGTCTTTTCACTTCATGAGTAACTTGTTTTCCTAATAAAAAGTTAACAAATAAATAAACTTCTGTTTTCTGGTTTTTTGCAACCCCATTGTCAATATCTTTCTTCTAGGCAATGATAAAATTATAGATGGAGCTGTGGCAGACTTCTTTTGAACAACAGGTTTTGATTAACTTTATTCCACTGAAAATGAATAAAAATATATTCACTTCAACTCAAATGTATTTTTTGTCAGGTTTTGGAATTGCCAGCAAGTCACAAAATGCATTTGTTGACAGACTCTGACTGTCAGTAAAGTTCAAAATAGTAAGCCACATTTTGTCCTGATACCAAATAATTCTGACCGTATGGGACAGGGAGTTGCACTGCTTTTAAAGCAGCAAGTCAGAGGAAAACCACGCTCAGCACGTACTTGACATATTTAGTTTTCGTCAGTTCAAATGGGAATTGCTAAAATCAAGTAACCTGCATTGCTGGAAGTTTCATCTCTTTTATTACTTAAATTCAGAAAACATTCCCATTGAGCAAAGCACTTAAGCACATCCTTAAAGTCTTTGAATAGGAATTAATTAAACAGATGCTTAAAAATCTCCATGAACTGCACCATCTGTGAACAAGCTCCTTTTATATAAAATACTATGTTAGTACCATAATTACCAGAGTTTAAATTGAATAATTAAAAGCTTTATTTCCAAAATGGATCATTTTATATTTAAATGCTATCAATTTTTGAATTTGTCAACATACAGCAGTGTTGAAAGCTTAGACCTGACAATATGTTCTGCATGCTTCTGAAAATCTTTCTTTCTGTGCACTTAAATAAATCCTGATTAAACTGGTTTTCAGCATTCTCTTGCCCTAAAGAAAATAAGTAGCAGAAGTGAGCAGCTTAATGATTTGCAATATTTTTACTATTTTAGGAACGTTTGGATTTTGCAATGAAAGAAATTATCTTTGACTTCCTCTGTGTTGGAAAACCAGCAAAAGCTTTCAGTCTCAACCCTGAGGTATGATGCGCGTCTGCATTTTTTTTTAGTATATATTGCATTGTGGTATTATACATTTACTAAGCATGCTTTTCCCTTTGTCCAGTTTTTAGGCCAAATCTTGACCTTTATTTATAGGTAAAATACATCTGTGGACTTTGATCTGTGAAATGTCACATTGTTTATCCCTATCTCATGTTCCCTCAGTGAAGACTATCAAATGTGAGGCAGTGCAAATATATAAAACAAAAACAAGAAGATAAATTTAACTATTGATCACAGTGTCTCCTTATTGCTTCGCTGTTGTCATATGCAGTGCCTTAAACTATTTTAATATAAAAATAAATTTTCCATGACAATTTCAATGTTTTTCAAAACAGTTTTACTGAAAAAAGTGCATGATGCAAGAAGAACTGAGGATGACAAAAAAGAAAAAACTCTAATAAAGTATTACCACTCTGACTGGTAAAATTCCACTAGCATTAGTGTCATGAGTCAGCTTCCTAGTGCATTCCCTAGAGAAAACAGTCAGAAATTTGAAAAATATTTAAAATAACAGTGGTAAAATAATGAAAAATTCCCTTGAAAATATTTGCTTATAATTTTGAAAACATTTTAATTTGAAGATTAAGAATAAGCATGTGGAAAATAAAAAGCGTTAGTGATAATCTCATAAAATATGTTCGTAGTAATCTTGCAGTATTAAACAGTCATATCTATTCACTAAAATGTGAAAATAGGATGAGTTACCTTTATTATATTTGATACAAAAAAATATTTGGAAAAGTAAATTAAACTTTTTACTGTCAAAAGCAGCAGAGGTGAAAAGCAAGCTTTACTTTGAGCACGGCTTTCATCTTTCTTCAGCATCATGAAGAAAAATGAAAGAGAATTCTTGAGCAGGCAGCCCCCGCCATGCTCTGGGTTGTCACCTGCCGAATTCACTGCAGCGGGTCCTGCAAAGGACGTTGTGCATTAGCATTGCATGAAGCCAAACTCACAGGGCATGGGCATAGTCCTTGGCTTCTTGATGAATCGACATCTGCAATTTTACTGTTTCTCTAACAATATAAGTTGGAAAACAATGAAAAAATAAGGCTACTTTTTGAAGTACGTTGCCTTCAGCGCTCTGAAAAAAACCACCCATAATCTATGTAAATGCACATCTGGGAGACTGTAAGTGGGAGAGCCTGTGAGGTTTTGGAATCTGTTCCTGGGAAATTGAAAACATTTTGGTCTTTCAGTCGCTGCAATGCGAAGGCTGCAAGTTGTTCTCTGGTGAATTCCCTGAAGACATTCAGGTCACTTAATCTCATCTTCCTGGTGTTTTCACATTGCAGTTTCAGCACTGAGCACCGTTCCAGACTTCTCACACAGTGTGGTCAACCCTGGGGCCTTTTGGACAGTTGTTGGTCTTTTTTGATAGTGACCATGTAGGACATTTGTGTTTATCTGAAGATCCAGTTAAGATATATTGCTAAACTCAAGGTCAAATCCACGAGTTTTGGCCTGAAGATAAAGAGACAATGCACTAATGAAAATACTTAGAAATAAAGTTTTGAGGGGGGAGAGCAGTGCTCATAGTGCAGATAGGAAGTCACAATTTATTTCGTGGGCGTTTTTTGTAAAATAGATCAGACTAGGCAATGTAGCAAGGATACAGAAAAAAATCTGGCAAGTACATCCTCAAATTTTCAAAGCAATTGAAGAGTATGAGTAGCATATGATTATTTGATTATGATACTCACTTATCTTTTGAACTTTACAGAGAATGAATATTGGTCTGAGAGCTTTCCTGGTAATTGCTGATAGCTTGCAGCAAAAAGATGGTGAACCTCCAATGCCGGTGACTGGAGCTGTCCTTCCCTCTGGAAACACTCTCAGGGTGAAGAAAACGTATTTGAGCAAAACTCTTACAGAGGAGGAAGCTAAAATGATAGGTCAGTAGGAGAATGGACAATACAGAAACTTGGATGAGAATGAATATGAAAAAGTCTTCAGTACCTGAGCAAAATGATTTACCACTGTTACATATTCAATTTCTTTATTGTAAACATTTACTTTCTTGTTCATTCTAATGAAACAGGTGGTTTAGTTTGACAAATGCTGCTTTTTTGTTTTAAATTACTTTCAGGAAAAGTCCTCAGTGGTGCTCCTCAAGTGGTAGCAACCCTGTGTTCTGGGGTTTTAAGTATAAAGACGGTTAAGTATTAGCTTCTTCCAGTGCAGAATAGCTGTGTTTATTCATGGATATTCATCTTATTAGAAGCAGTGCCCGTGCTCAGAAGATGTACTAGCTTTGAAAACCAGCAAAGATTCCTTTGATATCCTTATTTTAATTGTAGTATCTCACACCAAATGAAACTTTCAAAGTGGCAGAAGGTTTTAAATGTAAAATAAAACTGGACTGAAGTGCCTGAGTTAAAAGCACCATTAAGGTAAATGGGCTTCCTTCATCGTCAATGTAGAAAAGAGAATCCTGTGCTGTTAGGAAAAGAGCTTCTGTACCGCGCCTTGAAGGTGCCTGTTTTTGCTGGCAAAAAAGAAAATTTGGCTGCTCACCTTAGCACTTCATTAAGTCCCGAAAGTTAAGTGAATGAAACAAAGTTTACATATTTCTACACTAGTGGCAAAGACTTGGGCTGTTGCTTCATCATTGTAGCAACATCAAGAATATAAGCAATAATTAAGTCTCACTGCTGTTGAAAAGTACAACAAATACAGCATTTAGTCCTGTCACTAATTTGGTTCATTTTGGTTACTCCTCATGCATTTGATAATGAATGTTTGCACTATTGAATTCTTATATTTTATTAGCAATTTCTTTTCTATTTTATGATACAGTTTTCTAGTTTCCATGTATAACATGTAAGATTAAGCTAAGTGATTCCTAAATTTTCTTTTGCCTTCTACTCTGCCATTAAATTTTTGATCATATCAGATCTGAAAATTGATGTCATTTTGAAATCCTAAGCTTACATTGTCTTTATCAAATAAGAAAACAATTGACCAGAGAATAGATGGCTAAAAATATATTTTTGAGTGTTAATACATACAATTTCATTAAGAAAATGAAAATTTTAGTGTTTGATGAATATAGAAAAAGAGTTAATTCAGGTTTTGTTTTTAAATTATTTTGTGCCCATCAGCTGCTGTAAAGCTTTGTGTCTGATACTGTTTTTCACCTAAAATGTCACGCCATTAATTTCCATACCAAGTAGGTTTTAGGAGAACTCATTCAGATTCCTTTTTTTCTCTTTGCCCGTAGATTTTAAACCTTTCTACTGGATCAGAGCTTTTACTTCTGTCTTGAAAAGTCACTAAACGCATTGTATAACTTGGCAAACTGTGCAGCCTCATTTGACTATGTAGGGACATATTTTGACTAGGTATTTTTAAATTTTTTCTCCAGGAAAAATACATATGTGTATGTATATATATAAATATATATATATATAGGTATATAGATATATATAAAACTTGGGCCATTTTTACATACAATACCATTCTTTTTGGAAAGGGCAACATATTCCGTCTCTGGATCAGGATATCATTACTAGTGGAATATGCTATCTTGTTAGGAAAGCATTTTTCTTAATTCATGCAGCACAGCATGAGTAAGCAACTTTCTTTTTCAAAATATATGTGTCTGTAAATATCCCAAATTATACAAGAATGCATATTATTGCAGGTATGTCATTATATTATTCTCAAGTAAGAAAAGCCGTGGACAACATTCTTAGACATCTTGACAAGGAAGTGGGGCGGTGCATGATGCTGACCAACATCCAGATGCTTAACAAAGAACCTGAAGACATGATTACGTGAGTGCTAAAGAACAGTAAATCCCATAAAATATTGAGATGTAATTTCAAAAGTTTTTCTCTATTTCTTTCTATCATGAGTCGTCAGAGAAACAGCAAGAAACAGAAACATTTCACCTAGTTAGTATATACTTTGAAAAACTGTTTATGACAAGTCGATTGTACCTCTTTGCATGTTGCAGTGTTTGGAAGTGAACTGATGCTCTCGATGTACCCAAAATCACATGTGAATCCTTATGAATGGTAGAAGCTGAAAACCCAGAGTGGAAAACCTGTCAGGCTATGCTCAGGACACTGTTCCAGGGTGTATTTGCATCACTGAACTTCAAAATAAGTGCAACAAATCCTGTAAATCCCTATTTGTGATAATCTTTCAAATATCCCATTACTATTCATGCCTGTAATCAAAATCAAATCTTAATTAAAAACCCAAGTTGTTTTGTGATAAGAGTCTTGGATTTAAGGAGTACCCCACTGGAACATTATCAAACCAGTACATCTCAAGCAGTGTGGAACAGCAGCATTTTACACTCTCATCCAAAATTATTGATGAGGGAAGTTTTCTAGAGAAAGCTCTAGTGAGATGGACATCTGGTAGGCTGTAGAGACACAGAGACACCATTTGACACACAGAGAGCACAGATTGCAGAGATCCAACTGCAAGGAGACCTTGCATTTCTTTCCTGTCAAAGGGGTGGACACAGTAGGGGTGGACACAACCCCTGGAAAAAAGTTTGAGGTAACAAAGAGGACATTGGTCTCTTCAATTTTTTTTCCATATACTGTCCAAAACAAAAAGACAACCTGCTAAAAATACCATGAGTGGTAGATAGACTGCAATGACTGACCGAAGTCAACTACCTTTTACAGCTGATATACTCTTCATGTTTTAATGTCATTCCTCTGCCCTTGTTTGTTGCTGTCACTGTGCAGGTGAGACTGTAAGCTCTTTGTGTCTTTAGCATTGTCTTACCTTATATATATTAAATGCCAGTGTTACTATCAGATATTATTTCATTTTTTTTCTTATAGTACTACCCAGTATACTGCTCAGTACTCACAGCTTTCATAACCATTTTGGGTATCCAGGTTTTTGCAAGAGAGAAAGTCAGTTTTGAAACTTACATTTTATTCCCAAGAGAGAGTTGGATAGTAAAACTTTGAGCACTTAGATAAGAAATGTACTTAACCTTAGCTATGAATGTCCTTCCTATGGTTTCTCAGCGTCACCAAAGTGTTGTTTATTCTTAGAGACAGGGAATAAATAGACTTAAAAGAGTTTTAAATTTCAGGACGTCTTATGATTTGGTAGTCATTTTTGTCAGACATAAAGATTTTAAAGTTGGAAGATCTAGACATGTAAGTTACTGTATTTTTCTGTTGTACGCTATATTCAAATGGGCTGTAACATAATGTATACCCTTGAAAGAAAAAACACATTAGAACATATTTAACTTGTTCCTCCAGGGAAAAAAAACTTTCTGGGATGCTTAATTATTTGTTGATCTAAAATTATGTGAACTCATGAAAACCATCATTAGCTGTTACTATGAGCATTTAAAATGTCCGTTTTAAAAACTTAATTGTACATGATAAGTGGAAAAGTTTATGTATTGTTTTTATGTAATTGCTTATCATTTTATTCACAGAACTTCATGCTTCACTAGAGTTACGTAGTTGGTTTGAGTTCTTATGGGCTTTCATACACAGATACAACACTAAATTTATCTGTATTTTAAAGTTACGGCTTTTGTCGTATTTACATATAGTTAATTTTATTGTATAAACTGAATATCATAATGATATTTTTAATAACAAATAAAATAAGAATCAAAGGGAAGTAACTAGGCAATGAATAGTCATAATATTTTAAAGTATACAGATTCTGGAATTCTCTTTGGCAGTGTCAGACATGCTTCTGTATTTAATGACTGATCCTTGAAGCGTTTATTGTTGAAGTAGTAAATGCCACTCTGAAGAGTCCTGACTAAGGAGCATCCTTTTCATCCTCCACCGGGATATGAATTTCAATGCTGGTTGTAATGATTTCCAACATCTAGTCAGAATAGAGCATCCATTTTTCTCACATACAAACCTGTTCTTGCAAGTACTTTGAAGATTTTTGCAGACAATACCTCACTAAAATCTGATACCGCTGGTATGGAAACACGAGCTTCCAGGTGAGGACGGCTGTCGGTGTGTTCATCCAGAGCTCACCGCTTGGATCCTGGCTCAGCCGGAGATGAGGAAAGGGCTCTGTTAACCCCGCCTTGCCAGACGCTTCACGTGCTACACCTGGTAGTTCAGATAAGCTGGGGACTTGAACCTTTAGATTTGGATCTTCTCCTGCCAGTCTTCTGAGCAGCTGATAAGCCACAGAACAGCCACAGATTTTACATTTATAAATAATTGCTCATTTGCCTTCATAACACTTTCCTTTCAGACTATTATTTTACTTGCATCCATTTTAAATGCACAAACTGTTTACCCTTGCCACGAACGGATAATAAGGAAACTCTGCAAAGTTCACTTTCCACTTCAAGTCAGCAAGGAAGACTCATTGGCTTGCCTGCACATAAAATTACTGATTGCACTTCACTGTTTACAACTACAAAAATACAGTATTTTGCAATATTTTAAAATGCAACTAGTCTTTGCATTAGCAATAATAGTTCAAAGTTTATAACCAAGTTCTCTGATAAGATGTTGTATTTTACTGGTTTTCAAGCCAATTGCTGACACCTTCTTTTAAGTTCAGTCTGCTAGGATACAGGTACAATGAGATAGAGATAATTCATTGTGAAAATACTTTCCCCTCATGGTAAAATTTAAGTCAGTAGATTAAAATTATATAAACGTATTATTTTATTAATGTAATACATATCCAAGCTGATAAGTGTATAGAGTGATAAGAGAAAGAATGGCATTCACTAAAACTCTGTCTTTACTCTTCAAATTAAGTAAGCCTAGTGTCAGTTTATGCCTTTTCTCATTATTTCAGTGAATGCTCAGTATTACTCTATAAATCTTATTTTAGACTTGTGAGATGGTATTACGTTCAGGCTTTCTCCGTGACTGAACACAGAAGTACGGTATCCAAATTCAATTTATTCTGTTGGGTGGAGAGGCAGAGAAATGTAATAAGCAGGGCACTGGACTGGGATGCAGGGAAACTAGGTTAATTTTCTTTTTGCCACTGAATTTCAGTGTGGTGTTCAGTAGCTTACAGTCCTTCCTGGTGTCTCTCTCTTACCCCCATTCTTTTGTAGTTCAATCGGAAGCGTTAAAACAGGAACAGTCTTTCTCTGCATGTGTGTAGTAGGGTCCCTAAATAGGATCTTTATCTTTTGATCGTTCCAAAGCACATTACAGGCTAATAATTAGTAATATTGTGGGAAAGACTATACAGTTTGAAATGCTGTTATGCTTTGGTTATTTCCTCTGTGCTCAACCATCAGTTAATAGGTCATCTGCATTCTTAAAAAAAAATATTGGAAACAAATCAGAAAACAATGGCATCTGTTGTGAAAATAATCAGCAGCTGAAACTTGAGCTGCTTTTAGAAGATTTAAGGAGTCCTAACTTGGTTTTTGGTTCGTGCTGAGCATTGGACTCAACCGCTTTCCCAGGCTGTTAGGTAGCAGCTGGGCGGTTCCACAGATTAGAGCAGCCTTGGGGCTACTAAAACTTATTTTAGCGGATAATGGTTGCTGAAGTGCTGCTATCTCAGGCAAGGATCAACAGAAACTCTCTGGCCATACCTACCTCTAAATTATGCTTCTTTTTCAGCGTAATAACATGTGGTATGCGATTTCCAGAGATCCATGCCCTGTTGAGGGCAACTGTCTGTATCTTCAGTTGTGTTATTTGAGCTTCTTACATATCTGCTATTTGCTTTACACAACTGGTGTAATATAGCTGTTGTGTGATGGGGGACACACCAGCTTTTTCCTCATTGCCTCATCCAAAGCTAGCATCACGCAGATGCTGTTCTTGATGAAGGAAGCCTCCTGCTTTATAATTCCATCTTGATACATTTGCCCGTTCCTCTCAGAGAGAAACAAATGAGTCAGTAATAATTGATTTTTCAAGTACCGTGTAGTTACAATGCATGAAAAATCTCAAAACTGGAACCATTTAATCAATTGAAGCATTTTTTAATGTTTCCTTTTTATTTCATTTATAGGGTCTAGCTTTCTGTCCTGATGTTCTTACTAGGCCTCTGGCACTCCATTATGTCCAGCCTTATTCTGGAAAACTGTAGGTGGTTCATTTAACACAATTACTTGCTCAGCTTAGTCAAAATTCTGTTTTAATTTTTCAGTGGTGAAAGAAAACCGAAAATCGATTTGTTCAGAACGTGTGTTGCTGCTATTCCTCGGTTGCTTCCTGATGGAATGTCAAAACTTGAGTTGATCGACTTGCTGTCAAGGTAAGCTGTTTGAGCATTAAATGACTTCTCAAGGGGAACAGAATGAAAAACTGAGCCACAGGGTGCGTAACCATTTCTTGAACAAAACCACATGCTTAGAAGAAGTAATCGGATATTGAGGGATAAGACACAGAGGTTCCAGCTTCTTTTTACAGGCATTGTGTTTATATTATAGACTCATAATTTTATAAGAGAGTAGATAACGTCATCCAGAACTCTCTTCCATCAGTATGTAGGTTACATGATATTCATGTATCATGTGTGATACATGGTATTGTATCACAATACATGTGATGATATTCATCATATCACTATCTTCATGATATTCACTATTCTTCGTGAGATTCACGATTCTTCATTATATTCACCATTTATTGCCTTTTTAAACCATGACAGCATTTTAATTAACAGGAGAGAACATCTCTTCTGTATAGTGGAAAAATGTGGAGATACCTGTTTAGTTTTGATTTATAATTCCCAAATGCCTTTTTGATAAAACAGAGTGTGCTAGATGAGCTGTATTTCCAAATATTTTTAAAATTTATAAGAAGAAAAGGGTAAGTTTCAATTTCATATCCTCCCTGCTTGGGGTCCATTGAATTTATCCAGATAGACTTCACTTCACTGGAGAAAAAGACTGCTAAAACAGCTTAGGTTTCAGGATGTCAAATCAGTGACTTACTGCAAATAATTATGATAACAGGTACTGGTCAGTACAGAAAAGTCTATTACATTTCAGTTCCAGCATGCATTATTTGTGTGAGTGGATTATGGTGGTAAATCAAGCCACAGGGCCCTTGCAGCGTGTTGCTCTCAGGTAACTGTGACAAAGCAGTCTTGACCACTCCGTTCTTGCTTGTGAAACATCTGAGAGGAATGGCAGGTGTGGGAGTCAGAGGGTTACAGCAACAGCAGGTTTTTTCTGCTCTGTGAACACCCAACTCACGGTGATCTGCCAAAACAGTGAAACAATTAATTCTGCAGACACCCAAACAAGCCAAAATTGCAGCCAAGGGAGGCGTGCTGTGGTGCATGGCCAGCTTGATTTTGTTGTGGTTACATCCTCTGCTATCAATCACTTGTGGGTTAAGTCATTGCATTATCAAATTATACAGATACTATATTGAATAATAACATCAATTCTGCTTAAGAAAAATGTAAAAGGACTTGTTTTCCTTTAATTAAATATTTTAACTAGCTTTGTATCCTAAGTAATGGCCTTAACTGAGCTGGTGCAAAGCACATATCCATTCTGGTCGCAGCTCTTCAATCACAGAGCGTTGTCCAGGTCAGACCCATCACTACTCTTAAGGAAGCTTGGAGACTAATGTGGATTTCTTCACAAATTGGTGCTTCCCTCCTTATGTCTCACAACTGTCAATATAACCTCTGGTCTATTTTTATGCTATCATCAAACTTCAGGCAGAAAAGATCAGTGTGATTCTTTAGCCACAACCAGTTTGCAAGCATTTCTTGGGTAAATTCTGTGCTGGGACAATGCAAGCAGTAGGTGTGCTGGGTTGTATGACTCTGACTTGTGAGAAGTGAGACATCAAGAGGAGCTGAGGACACCATCCCTAGAGCAGCTTCAGAAGCAGTTGCACGCTCAGGCTTTCCCCAACAAGGGGACCTCTGGGAAGGTGTTCTCACCTCCTACACTCATGCTACAGACTCTTTGAGACATTGATACTGTTTTAAATTAGATTCTCAAGTCTAAGCAAATAAAATTTACGTAAAAGTAAGTGGATGCCTAATAGGTTGGAAAGCAGTTAATGGGCAGATCATGGTTCAGGAGATGTGTAGCATGGTGTTGAAATAATGTGTTGAATGCATGCAAAAAAAGTGATGTTCCTATGAAAAGGCAAACCTTATTTACATGTATAAATGGAAATAAGTCTAAATGAAATGATTTTTGAAAAAGTTCTTCTGGCTTAGTCAGCACCAAGGATGCCTGATTTGGAGAACAGTGTCCAAGATAGGGCATTGCAGTTGAAGAACAGACTGACCAGAAAACAAGGGAAAGGAAGTGGGTTGAAAGAATTAGGTCTATTTAGTCTGGAACAGCATGGACTGAAAACAGCCTGCAACAATATAGCTTCAGAGAAGAAAGTAATAAATTGTTGAAGGACTTAATGCCTGGCCTACTCTTAATCTAAGTGTTCAGACTATCCCAGCACCAGAGCTACTTCTACATTCTCTAGACTGTGCCATGTTTACTTGGGTCCAGATTGATTACTTCTTCCAATTATGCAAAAGTAGTCCCATGAGGTAAGTCTTTGCTCTTCTAGAGAACACTGCATTACAATATTGTGTCTTTGCTGGGTCAGAGACTAAAATCAATACAAAGATAAAAAACTTTGAAGAGGTGAGGTTTCAGCTCCTCTCTGCCTTTGAAAAGAAGTCAAGAAGCTGTTGTGCCAGGGATTTGTGTGGGGCCGTGTTGTTGGGATGGAAAGCTGTTAAATATTTTCACTAAAGATAAAATAACATATTTGGGTTAATGGGTTCTTTTATTCACAGTTTGGTTTTAATTTTTCATCCTCATGACAGATGTGTCTTTTGGCAGTTTCCAGAAGGAGTCTGTAACTCAGCAGCTAGACTTTCTTCCAGGACAGCTGTATTGAAATTATAAGCCATAAAGCAGATGTCAAGTATATACTGTACCCTTTGCCCTTTCACTGCCCACTGAAACCATTCATTAAAAATTCCCAAGTAGGTCTTAAATTTAACTGAAACAAGTGCAAAAAACCAAACATGTACTTGCTTCCTCAAGGTGCCTATCATATCATGGTAATACACAGATGGATTCTTATGCTCAATTGGAATTTCATCTCATTTGATGATGCCATTGCACAGTGACTTGGGCTTAGAGATGTATGTCTTTTGTATCCTCTTTTCCATTATTACTTTGTGTTATTGTGAGAGTAATTTCATGGGTGACTTAATCATAGTCTCAGGGGTTTTGCTTATTTTTCTGGTTTTGGCATTCCAAAGAGGAGACAAAAATGGTCCTTTCTTAGCACAACAAAATACTGTGTTTCCAAATTTATATAGAAAGTCACATGGTTATTAAAGTGTAACAGTTGTTTTTGGATTCATATTCACCATGGGTGAAATTTCATGGCAATCACTTTCCTTTTACTTAATTGAAGTGTCCCCTGCCTCCCAGTTAGGCAGCTATAATGAACCAAATTCGTTATGAGCCACATCTGATCATACGCTTCCAAGAGAATGGAATTTGGTTCCACTCCATTTGGCTGTTCAGCTTTTCTTTCGTAGCCTTCTCTCCATTTCTTTATAATGAGGCCTCGTTTTCAACTGTGTAGATTAAATGTAGATAAAGTGCTTTGAAAATAAGTTCTAACACACTACAGAAAATTACAGTCTCATGAGTAATAAAAACAAAATGCATCATAAAGGCAATGAACCAAAAATTGCAGAACACAATGATCTGAATTTACTTCATTCTGCCAAGATACCAACACAAACGTGGTTTGATAACTTCTGTGTCAAAAGAAACTATATAGAATTTTTATGCTGAAAAGAACTTCAATGTAATGCAAATACAGAAGGAAATAAAGTTTGACAATGGGATCTAAAATTGCACCATCTTTCGGGACTTTGGGATGTGTGGTATGTTTTTAGAAGTCTGGAAAGTTCTGAGACTGTTTTTCCCATTCCCCTATACTCAGTTGTTTAAAACATGACAGCGTTTTTTAATTCAAATGCTTCTTTTTATTTCTTTTGAAGATTTTCTCTCAGTAACTGTGATTTGCTTCTTGGCTAAAGATTTGTTTTAACTGTTAAGCAGCTGAGGTATTGTGATATTTGGGGGTTTTATATTGAACGTAAACAAAAAATACATAAATTATGAAATTATGTATTTACCTGTAAACCTTTTGTTATCATAACTAAATAGAAGTTATTTTATAAGGGTATATAACAGTATACTTGGTTCGGGGAGACAGCAAAGTTGCCAAATGATGTACTTTAAATATACTGTCTTTTAGGAGTGGAACAAAGACTTCTTTTGGATCCATTAATATGTTCAGGCACTGTTGTAGCAAGGATTACAGTATAAAAAACAGGTTACGGATATTAATTGTGGTCAGTAATAATGAAACCCTGCTACGCATCATCGTCATTGGGAATTTTCCATCAGTGTCGAGTTACCGAGGAACATATGCTCCTTACCACAATAAACACTCCTTAGATATTTATTACATGACATTTACTTTTACTTACAGGCTATCTATCCATATGGATGATGAACTTCGACATATTGCACAGAATTCTCTTCAGGGTCTACTTGTTGACTTTGTTGACTGGCGAGAGGATGTACTCTTTGGTTTTACTAATTTTCTGCTTCGTGAAGTGAATGATATGCATCATACTCTTCTTGATACTTCACTGAAATTGCTGCTACAGTTGCTTACACAGTGGAAGCTTGTAATACACACTCCAGGAAAAGCTTCCGAACAGGCAAAAGCTAGATCTGCAGAGGTATGAAATCAAGAGATCTGTGTCCTAACATTTATACTCATTGAAGGCAGAAATTATGTTCCTTGGTCTTGCTGTGGTTTATGTATTTTGTATTTACTCACCTGAGAAGAATTCATCATGCAAGGTTTTTTAAGGTTATTAGTTCAGCTGTCTTTTGAGGATAGCTACGTTCTTGTGTAATACAGCAGATGTTACTGTTGTTGAGCAACATAAGAGAATGCATGTCAAACTGAAATATGCACATCAACAAAAGCACATAACATGAAATACGTGTATGTAGATGTGGCAGAAGGATGTTTTCCCAGGGCTGAAACTGATTGATACTGCTAGTGGGAACACTGAGAAGAGTGAAGTGGATCTTCCCTTCCTATAGCCATTCCATTTGGTTGATTCAAAAACATCAGAGAACCCTATTGTCTCTACAGCCTGCTGTCTCCATGTGGTACAAACATTCCTGGGAACTGAACAGCTTTGCTCCTGCTCCTCCCATCTGCCCTGTCACACAGATATTTTCATTATGAGAGATGATTTGCAGGCTTCTTATCTCCTAACCCAATCACATTGGAAATGTTTTCCTTTGGGCAAGCATGATTTTGGCTTTATATCACAGAGGACCTTAATTAATAGGTAATAATAGTATTACAAAAATGTAGAAAAGAGGAATCCTCACATACTTTTGAGTAAATATTGTTAGACTTTACTGGTAGGGTCAGGTTCAAGAGGCTACCTACAAGGATAAGGTGTTGCCTGCTACAGGATCAAAAAAGGACCTGCTATCTGGAGTAGAAAAAGTGTGAAGCCTTCATAGTCTGACTTACTTATTCTTTATTTTAGTGAAGATGGAAGGAAGCAGGTAGTCGAATTGCAAATTAGAGGGAGGGGTTTGGCCAAAGGACTCTGCTCATATATTGGTTTTGTAGAACAAGGTAACTTAAAGCAACAAAACTTGGTTGTTTGGGGGAATGCGGTTAGTCTGCTACTTCAGAATTTATATGGCCCCTGCATTTCGGCTTTTTATGTCCTAGTTAAATGCAATATTCCTTGGAGACCTGGTTTTCAAACACTGTCATTCCATTTCCCCTCCTTGCACTGTTCTGCAGTTGATACCAAATGGATCCAGCCACAGGATCCAGTCGGAAAGAAGCCCCTATTCTAATGTACTACATGCAGTCGAAGGATTTGCACTGGTTCTGCTGTGTAGTTTCCAGGTCGCTACACGTAAACTGGCTGTTTTAATCCTCAGAGAGATCCGTGCTTTATTCCTGGCCCTTGGCCAGGCAGAGGTATGATTTTCCTTTTCTGGAACTTGGAATTAAAATTTTCCAAAGATAAAACTCAAAACTGCTATTACAGTTGCTTTTAACGTAATTGCTGTGCTGTAACAGGTATGCACTTAGTTTATAAAAAAGCATTTGGTCTGAGCTGACCATTTCTATTTGCCTTAACACTGCAAACCTTTCTGTACACTCAACAATGTAACATTAATAACATGCCCTGTACAGGAATTTAAAGGGAAACATGTACTGCAACTTAGTATTTTCCCATGGCATGATGTGAATGTAAAAGACACTGTAAAACCTTTTTTTGCTGCATGGATCATTTTTGTATTGTCAGGATTATAAGTTTATATTGGAAATTAAACTCATTCCTGTAGCATACCATTTTGTGAAAAAACACAGCATAAAGACCAATCTAAGATTATTCACATACATTTCCCTTGTATAGTAAAGACCTCTAAGTCTTTTTTATGGATATAGGAATATAGAGAGTCATGATGTGTGTTGGTGGTCACAGCTCAGTGAGCCATCCAAATGCCTAAGAATACAAATATGTGTGTTCATGGCAAAAGAATGCTTTAATAAACAGTAAGCTAATTTTTCAGTCTTTTGATACCAGCTATCCAAAGGCATTTGGGATTTTCTGATACGTGCTTTCGTTCGGTAAGCAGTGAGCTGTAGCCGCAAATAAACTTCATTTCAAACCACAGCCTGGACTTGGTTTTGAGATTAATATGAAAAAGACAAAATGCACCCATCGATACCAATGATTTTTTTAAACCGTTTTAGATTCATGTCATAATTTTTAGGTGGTTCTATGTCATGTTCCAAAAATAAAAAATAAAAGAGAAATCATTTGGTCAGGAGAGCCGTTAACTTGTGTTCTTTGCATCATGCAGGATGATGACAGGCCTATGATTGATGTCATGGATCAACTGAGTTCTTCTATTCTTGAAAGTTTTATTCATGTGGCTGTTTCAGATTCAGTAAGTACTACTTTACTGTTACTGCTAGCGTTTCTGCAGTGCATAGACATAACAAGTATCAGACACGAAAAACTAAAAATAAAGCTGTTAGAAATAAAATCATACAACCTCAAGGCTGCAGGCATCTACCCAAGAGCTCCAGGGCTCCACAATGTCCCACACAATCTGTTCCGTGAAAATAGTCATATTATGGATGTAAAAGATATTACATATGAGAAAAAAAGTTATAACAAAATTTATAATCAAAATTACCTAGATTCTGGACTTGTAATCTACATCCGAAAGAACTATTGAGAAAGTAATTTCCAGCATCACCAAGTGGTTGGGGCACTTGTAAGTCACTCACTGCTGTCATGTGTTCCAGAAGGAAATACGCTTTAGATCCCTTTCATGCTCAGGTTTGACCCCACCCGCAAACCTAAGCCTAAAATCTAGATTAATTCACAGCTGGGGTGGATCTGTGCTTTTGCTCTCTCCTGGGCCTGGTGTGTCCAACATGCCACCAGAGGAGGCAGAGGTGCAGGAAGCATTTTGAATGGAAAAGCATCAGCAGAACTGCTCGTTATGGCAACTTGTTTTGCATACTATTTTAGAGATTAACACCTAAGTCCAGAGAGCAGAAACTATCAGTTCTGGGCACTTTTCAGCCTGATGTAGTTTAAAGCAACAATTGTTCCTTGCCACAAGAGCCCTTTTCTGGGATAGGAAAGGGGCATTGAACTGGTGAAGTTGGGCCATTGTGCAGCTGAAGACAGGAAAGTTGCAGGTCAGGAACTGAGAAAGCAAGAGACATTCAGATTGTAACCCAGGAATTAGGAAATTCAGCTGAAATAACAGCACCTGGGCTTGGATGTTGCAGTTTCTATAGGCGAAGGTTTGGATTTCATGCTTTAATTCTATGCATTAATGATATAGCAAAGGAAATGTATTGGCTGTGTGCCTTGTTTCTGACAAGTACAGCAGGGAGTGATAATTTAGTGATTACTTTTTTAATAGTGGATGCAAAATGCAGGCAACAGTTACATCCTGTTTGAGGTCTGATAAGCAAATAACAAGGATGCCAAAATACATGTGTTTTAAATTTTCATTCCACAAAGTTGTTTTCTTGAGACAAAATTAAAATTGAAGTGGAGAAATGGTTTGTTGATATGATGAGAACCTTACTTGCAGAATTTAAAGTGGATTAAAACTGCTTAAGTGCCTGCTTCAGCCTCTTAATTCCCTACCCACATATTCAAATGCCCTGATGAATTCTGAAGAATATTTATTAATAGCATTGGTATTTACCATATTGTCATAGCATGTGGGAGTCTTAATCATGGGCTAAGGCTCTGTCCGGCTGTTCAGACGATGAACATACGGACAGTCTGTAGCTGTTCCAGGCTGCAGCCTCTTACAAGAGACAGCGGATGGGTGATGGCAGCAAGGAGAGTAGAAAGTAACAATGAGATTATATTGGTTAGCATATTCCATAGTTTTTGTAGCATTTAAGGGCAAGTTGTTGTGCCTATCACAGTAAATAGGAGCTTTAAGGAAGAACCAGAGGGGAAATAATGAGATAGCTCTTACCAGCATTTTAAAAACCTTCTCCTGAGAGAAAGGGCAATGTGAGGAGAAGCATTAAAGTGTTGGTCTGAAAAATCCAACAGAAGTTGGCCATGGAGTTTGAAAAAAAAGGCAGGTACTGAGGAGGAACATGGCTGGGAATAAATGAGTGTCACTGTGATTTTTTTATCTTTTCTGTCCATAGACAACAATCCCATTAACACACAGTGTGGATTTGCAGTGGCTCGTGGAGTGGAATGCCGCCCTAGTAAATAGCCATTATGATGTGAAAAGTCCTTCCCATGTCTGGATATTTGCGCAGTCCGTTAAAGACCCTTGGGTTCTCTGCCTCTTCAGTTTTCTTAGGCAGGAGAATTTACCAAAACATTGTCCTACAGCTCTCAGCTATGCTTGGCCATATGCTTTCACGAGGCTACAGCTGATAATGCCTCTTGTGGATCCAAAGTAAGTGGCAGTCTGCATTTAACCTTCATTTGAACGGGTTGTGTGATTTTAATACAAGCCTTTTTTTTCAGTTTCATGTTTCAGTGTCAGTCTGTAAGTCCTGCAAGGTGCTACCCAGACATTCAGTTTGGAGTTTAATAGTTGCAACTTGTAAGGTGGAAAACTCTGTTTTTTCTGTCTTCGTTGATTTTTCTCATGCATCTTGTCATGTAGAATAGTGGCTGGTGGCTACATGGCATGTTTTATTCGCTTTTAAAATATTTTAACGTACCGTGTAATTAAGGCCGGGAAATTATTTTAATAATTTTAATTTATTTTCAAATTCTAGTATTCCTGTTAATGCAAAGAAAACAAGTACAGCAAGCAGTGGAGACAACTATGTTACTTTGTGGAGAAACTATCTTATTCTCTGTTTTGGAGTAGCAAAGCCCAGTATTATGAGCCCAGGACATCTGCGTGCTTCAACACCAGAGATCATGGCTACCACGCCTGATGGAACAGTGAACTATGATAATAAGGTGATGCATCCTCTTTCAAACAATTTATTCATTTAGGAGAGTTTTAAACTGCATCTGCATCCAAAATCTTATACTGATGAAAGTATTTCAGTTAGGGGAATATTTTAATATATGCAAACTGTTTAAGGCACATCATTAACAATTAAAATATCTGTATCAACATGGTATTACTTTTTTTTTTCACTTTCTGGGTGATGTATAGTCAAAATATAGAAGTTCTGGACATATGTGTTGAAGTTAATTTCAGTTTGTCATCCAGTTTCTTTCCTTGCGGAGCACTCAAATTTGTAAATTTATAATATTATTAAGCAATAAGGCAAATTTCTGAATAAATGTATAACTGTCAGACATGAAGGAATATTATATGAAATACCGTTTCAAGTAATAGCAACCTGAGAGGAACGGTAGTTCCACAAATGCAATTACTGGAATATTTTAATGAAATAAAAAATTAAGGAAATTACAATAATGTGAATGAAAGCGAAGAGATTTCCCAGATGTATTTATTTGCTAGGCCTTATTGAGATGGTTGTGATGTAGCAGACATCCAGTTAGGCTGGTGTATTAATATCCATAATAGAAAAATCATTTCAGTGTGTTTTGTTAATGCATATTGATTCTTGGACAATGTTTTTTTGTAAAGAAAAAGATGTATTTACTTAATATTGATAATTTATTTTAGGCTATTGGAACTCCATCTGTTGGAGTATTACTAAAGCAGCTAGTGCCTTTGATGAGACTTGAAAGCATAGAAATAACAGAATCACTTGTATTAGGATTTGGAAGAACAAATTCACTTGTTTTCAGGTATTTCCGCACTTATCGTATTCTCAATTATTTGTCTCTTATTCAAATGCACTATTTTTGCTGTAATTTAAATATACTCAAATTTTTATTTGCACTTTAGACATTTTTATGTATTGAATAAAATACTGGTGCTTTTCAGAGAAGATTAGATTTTGTTTACAAAGTTTCTTTTTTTTTTAATTTAGAGAATTAGTAGAAGAACTTCACCCACTTATGAAAGAAGCCCTAGAAAGAAGACCAGAGGTTAGTTGTGGAAATGAAATGTATTAGTTTGTCTAAACTGCGAAATTAATTTTAAAGTATTGATTTTGTCTCTTTGAACTACAAAGCTATTCTTTTGTACTAAGTAGCAAGTTAAGCTCTGTCTGCAACAAGAATTTTATTACTTGTATATAAGAACGTAAAATAATTCCATTAAAACTTAGTTTAATTTCAATTCTATCAGTGATACAAAATATACAAGTACAATATAGAAATCCATTTTGAGGAAAAATTCCCAATCAAATAAGTAACCTCATCATAGGGAAATTGGATATAGTGGAAATCCACTTTCAATATCTGGTAAAAGTAATTTGTAGTATAGCTGGGCTCCAAACACATTTTGCAGTGATGTTCAGATATGCTTTTTATTTGCAGAATAGGCAGGGTCATCTGTTTCTGTTTCAGTTAACTCTATTTGTTCATTAAAAACGCAGCAGGTTAACCAGCAAATTCATCATTATTTTCACTTTCATTTTAGTACTGTCCTTTGTTATAATAGAAAGGAGTGCTGGAAAATATCCGAAAAGATCATCCGATCCCTCCAAGGGAGGATGAACTAGTCTCCTGTCATTCCTGAAAGACGTTGTCTAAACTGTTCTTAAAGCCCTCTGGTGACAGATTATGTAGCCTCACTGAGCGGCTTAGTCCTAGGACGTGTCTGTGCTGCTGAGCAGGAGACCCATGGGCAGAGCTGAAGTGTTGGACCTGAGTTGCCGTTCTGCTGAATTTTCCGTCCCTGGTTCAGTTTTGGGCCATTCCATCTGGCTCCCAAACCCTGACGGAAACCTGAGATGGCTCTGGAGGTAGCTCACTCCCAGAAACAAGCCCCAGAAGGCGCCGAGCCCCCAGACACAGTCCCGCAAACTATCCCAGCTGCTTTTGCTCTGCTGTGCTTCCCCTCATCCCCCATCTGCCGTGGGCAGCAGCCTAAGGGCCAGGTGACGAAGCCACTGCTGTGGCTGCAGCACAGCCCACAGGTGTGAGCACACAGTTTGTAGTAAGAAAACACACAGTGATGGTGCCTCCGGCCGGAGAAGCATTGAATGAGTCCTGCTGGGCAACATGAACATGGACAGCCTTCCCGAGGTCTTCTGGAGCAGTGTGAATACGAGCCAGCCTGTGCCGCTTGACTTTAGAGCCATCAACAGTCCCTGTCTGTTTATGAGTGTAGACACAGTCGTTGTGTCCATGCAGTTCTGCTGTTGTTGCATTAATATTCTCTTCTGTTCAGGCTTCTCTACCTGATTCTCAAGCAATTTTAAACTGTTCACTGCTCTACCCTCCACAGCAGTTTCAATAGGGTATCGTCATGGTGACCTGGTGTATTGTCCCCATCTGCCAAGACATAGTCTTTGGCGCAGAAGCCATGCAGAGAAAGGTACTCAGGAAGAAGTTGAAGTATTAATAGGTGGAGAGAGGCTCTCAGCCATGCCCAGTATGCAAATAAGCAAAAATTAATTAATTCAGTGGGCACCTAATTCGTGTTAAGTTTCACGTGGACAATCTTAATAATTCTGTCTCTGGCAAACGCCCACTACCATTTCCACTCTGTGTTGCTTCACACCTCAATTCACTTCTGTGCTTCCATCCCTAGGAAGTCATTGATTTGAAAGTCACTTGTTTTGATACTGGGCAGAAGTGGATTAATACACCTTAGTGCAGCCACTTCCCTCTGTATTTCTGCCTCTGTGCTATTGAAGACAGACTTGAGAGGCTTTTTCTGGAGACAAACAAATCCAGTCTGCCCTCAGGAAAGGAGTCATGAGAATGCAGAGGTTTACAGTGTGCTCTAAGAGCAAATTCAGCACATGGAAATTTTAGCAGAAGAACAAGAGACTGCAGTGTTAATTCCTGTATTGCTCCTGATACAAAGAATTGGACCACCTTCCTGCAAGCAGTGCCACCAGTAAACCCAGGAGCGACTGCATGGGTCGTGTAGCTGTAGAGAATGTGCCAGGCCTCCCTGTCAGCATACAGTTATCCAACGTGTCAGAAATAACGTCCTTGAACTGACATATGCTGTGACTAGAAAGAGAATTACTAGCACGGCCAAGAACTGCAGGGGCAAAACAAAATGGACATTACACAAGATGTGCCACGTGGGCGCTGGTGCAGAGCTGGCCAGATCGCTTCTGGCACTGCTGCAGGTGGCAGCTCAGCCTCTTAAATACTGTGTTACAATAAAACTGCTTTTTCTCTCTACGTGTGCTTCCTGGGACCTTTAAGGTGTAGAGGACAAAAAATTAGGGCTCTAAATAGGGCAAATAAAATGGCATAATGATTTGAATATAACCTTTGGCTAGGATGCTGCAGACTGCCAGTTCTGAGTCAGAATACCAGGTTTCTTTTCCTACGTATCTGCTACTGGACGTTGGCAGAGCCAGAGTACCAGGTGATGTGAGCCTTTGATCTGACTGAGTGTTGCCATTCTTATGTTCTGAAGAGGAAAATTTGAGCTTTGTCTAAGCTTTTCTTGTTCTGGCAGTGAATTTCTTTGAGTGCAATAGCAGCATTTTGACCTTCTCACATTTTTTGCTTAGTGGAGATGCAGCAAACAAAGAAACAAGTCAATTTAGCCCTTCAGCAAAGAACAGGCCTTGTTGCATTCACATCTTTCAAGGCAACAATAAAGACAGAAAGCACAGTTTTCTAGCAGATAATGAGATATAATGAACCGGTTAACAGCAGTGCAGTCTTATTCTTTTGGAGGTGTGTGTTAACTGTGTGTGCAACCACTGCAGTCAACACATCCAAGAGTGCAGCAGAGCGGTGTCTGCCAGGAGCTAACTTGAATATGAGTGATCATGTAGCTGCAGCATTGCCAGGTTCAAGAATGGCTAATCACTGAAATATTTCCCTGGGGTCTGGGTATCTGTTCTGCACTGCACAATGCTTCCAGCACCCAAATTAGGTGGTATTAAGCTAACATGAATATCCCTGTGACCTGAAGATAGCATGGTTTTGGCATAGGAACCTTGCATATTAATTATTTTTTATCCAGTATTTCATGATTTCGTTTCCACGTTTTCAATGAACACTAAGGTACCTGCTAACAGTTTGTTCAATAATAGTTGCAAAGACAAAAATCTGATCATTCTGTATTGTGTATAAGTACACTGTTTTGATGAAATATCCAAAAGCAGTCAAGTTCCTTTGTGAAGAAAATTCTTGAACTGGAATTCTTAAATGTTGCTGCCGTGCTGACATTTCTGAAGTTACTAGTTTTTAATGTATGCACCTATGCATATAAAAAACGGTTGTTTTTTTAAATTCCAAGAACAAGAAACGTCGAGAACGCCGAGATCTACTAAGATTGCAGTTACTGCGAATTTTTGAACTACTTGCTGATGCTGGTGTTATAAGTGACAGGTAGGACTATCACTCATCATAAATATTGATCTTTAGGTGAAGTAATTTTTGGTGTTTGAAACACTGAGTTTATGTTGGTATGTTCTTTGAAGAAGTGTATGAACTATGAGATATGCAGAGATTTTTATGCATTTCTTCAGAAAGCTGTACTATAACTACACTGTTACTCTATATTAATGTACAATTTTCCTTTGTGCTAGTACAAATGGAGCCTTAGAAAGAGATACGTTAGCCCTTGGAGCCTTGTTCTTAGAGTATGTTGATCTGACTCGCATGCTTCTGGAGGCTGAAAATGATAAAGAAGTCGAAATCCTTAAGGATATGAGAGCACATTTCAGTGCGATGATTGCCAACTTGATTCAGTGTGTTCCAGGTATGGTACTAAATTATCTCAACATACTATGAAATTGCATTTAATAGAAGTAGTGAAAAAGGGTTTTTTTTCCTGTGATTTTTTCACTGCTTGTGAATTGTCATATAACAAATGTAAAAGGGAATGTGGACAAAAATGTGTTCTAAAGTCTATTAAGAGTCGAATTAAAAAAAAAAAAAAAAGTAAAGCTTGTTGAAGCTTGTAGTACTCATATACAAGAATCACCTCTTTAAAAGCCCAGCAAAAAAATTGTCTGTGACCTCTTGGGGCACCAGGTTTCTTTGACGTAAGGCCTTGTTTGCTTCCCTTTGACTTTGTTGCCAGACTCTTCATAAACTCATACAGGCCTTGAAAAATGTATGTAGGGGCAGAGAATGTACAATATTAAATGTAGTGAAAAATTTGCCTGAGGTGTTGCAACTGTATCCCACGTTACCTGACACCAGTTGTTTAGCAAAGATTTCTCCAGCTGATTCCATACATTTTATATATTGCAAGACCACTTCAGAAATGTAATGCAATTCCATTTGGGGGGGGGGGGGAAGTCTGTTTTAAATTCCAAGCAACTAGTGGAAGATAAAATGTGGAGATTACTCACTCTATGTAAATCTGCTATCTCCAGATCATTTATGGCAGGACATGATCGCATTGGTAGCAACATATAAGAAGAAATACAAGAGAGTACAGTAAGGGAATAAATGATGAACAAATGTTTTCACATAAATTCCCAGTGTGCAAATTTTCTCAAAGTAGTTGCTTTTAGCTGTAAGTTACATAAAAAATGTATATTAATTGAACAAGATAAGAAGAAAATGGCATCGCTGCCATTCTCATTTAAGAAAGTAAAAAATTCTCTTTGAACTGAGTGGTGTCAAGTTCTTAGCTACTGTTAACAAACAAAATAACTGCATTTCTTTATTCCTCTTCTGAATGATGCTCATTAACAATACAGAATTTCTGTAGTAGTTACTTTGCCAGGAGTATTTGCAAAGGCCTTCCTCTTTGCATTTACGCTCACATTCTATAAGACACGTGACAAAGGACTGCGTGTTGCATGAATTTTCCACCGTGAAACATCCATGTTGTACATTTTGAGAGAAACGAAGAATAACTGCTGCATTTCAATAATTCTGTATATAATTCTCTGAAGAGAGGTGTTTTCTGCTAACAAGACAGCTTTAAAATATATCAATAACTAACAAAGCCATAGCGTTTAACTTCTGGAAACAAATGTTTATTGTGTCAACATCTGTCATATTTAGCCACTGTTCATATTGATTTGCATTAGTATTGTCTAGTTAGATTTTGTTGGCCAGTAGCGGTTCACCAATCTCTTTCATAAACATTGCATTGCCTCTACCATCATGTTTTGCTCTGGGGAAGTAAAAATATTGTTTAAAAGATTTATCTTCTTTTATTGTTTTCCCCACACAGTTAAGAATTCATAGAGATTTTTTTATTTGCTGAGGTAATTTAGATGTTCAGAAAATGTATCACATCTTTGTCATGAACAAACAGGTACCAAGTTTCTTTTATTTCTTATCCCTACGCATCATTGTATTAGAAGAAGACCTGTGTAATTGCATTTAAAGGATTGGAAAAAACAAGTAAATTTTTAACATTAAAGGAGTGCAGGAGGCAGTGAAAAACCTGATTCTATAATCAGTTTTTTGCATACTGTTTCTAAGGTCAGATGTACCTGTTTGTATAAATACACATTAATTCAGAACTGAAGGTTCTTAGAAATAAGGTCCAGCTTTTTCACTACGTTAGATTTTTGAAAGGAGCTTAGATTCTTTGGAGTAAGTATATATTGAACATTTAAGAAAAACTCCATTTGCAAAAATCTGAAATTCGTGGTATAATCTCTGCCAGATTAATGTGTATTTAACATTAACAAATGACAGCTATTTCTATTTCTGTTCACTTAGTTCACCACAGGAGATTTCTCTTCCCTCAGCAGAGCTTGAGGCATCACCTGTTCATCTTATTCAGCCAGTGGGCAGGACCTTTCAGTATTATGTTCACACCGCTGGACCGTTACAGTGACAGAAATCATCAGATTACAAGATACCAGTATTGCGCATTAAAGGTATTAAAGTTTCACTGTCAAAATCAGTAATAGCAATTTTCCAGTCAAAATGCAAGTAACTGTGGGGTTTATTTTATTTCACAGGGATTTGAACTGGCATGCATGATGTACACTTGTATACTTTTCAAGCCTAATTATTTTGAAAGCCAGAATGCATTTTAAATGTTATTTATCTGTTCATTAACAGGTTATCAAATTCAGTGAGAGGGTATTAGGCTCTGAAATTAAACGTAGTACCAACTCAGTATCACATGCACATCTCAGAACTGTCTCCCACAATTGCCTGGAGACATGCTTAATAATAACATACTTTTGCAGCAAAACCAGTTGCAACTCCCCCTCATAAGTGAGCTGGGAATATAATAGCTTGTAAGTTGTTATATATAAGCTGCATCACTTGGTATAAAACCATTTTATTTTTACAGAAAGATACTATTGAATTGATTTGAAAGATACTATTGAATTGAACTATGTATTTTAATTGGCTTTGTAGCTTGATTTGTGAAGACTGGGTAAAATGACAATGTGCATTGTGAAGAATGGGGAAGCTGGGCTATAGTATTCCTTCCAAAATCCTTAAATTGAGCATTATCTTGAAGCTAGTAACACCTATAGCAACATAATTATTGAATTCTAGCAACATCAGCTCTTACCATTTTCACCATAGATCCCTCAAAAATAAAAACAAATGGCAGTCACGTTAGCCTGGATCTGGGCTCAAATCATTCTGAAAGGTTCATTTGTGTTACTTTTTTGTGTAACTCAAGTTCCTTGTGCTTTTAGGCCATGTCAGCTGTGCTGTGCTGTGGACCTGTATTTGATAATGTTGGTCTTTCCCCTGATGGGTATCTTTACAAATGGCTTGATAACATTCTGGCTTGTCAAGATTTACGTGTAAGTACTCACCAAAATGCAACACTGATGAATAATTTTAATCTCTGTACTGAGTGAGTAAAGACTTTGTGACTATAAGAACTATGACTGTGTATGTTCTATTTTGAGCAGGAAACATAGCTTTGTGCAAGGTTCTAATACAAAAGTGTAACTAATTTAAAAGCATTTAAACAGTAAAAGGATTCTTATTCCTGAAAATGTAATATAGGTAAATAATAAGCTAAAAAAATTTCCTTATGGCTCAGTGTTACTTGCAACAAAAGGTGAGGCTTTTCATCTACTGATAAAGAAAGGTTAAAACTGGCACAAGCTCAAAAATATTTGTATTTCTATTTGGAGTACTTCCACCCACCCGCTTCAAGCTTCTGTGGAATGATAATGTAAAATCCCTTCCTGCTTGGTAACATAGATACTAGTGAAACAAATCTGAGTGAAAATTACTGGGTAGATCTTCCAAAGAAGTCAAGAGGATAAATTATTCAGGAGAGGAAAGGATCTCTCTTTCTTCTTAAAGAACATGTAATAGATTATTCTTGTAATTGCCTCTTCCATTTCTGTGAAGATGGGTTTTGACTTTATAATTATCCAGTCGTATTTCTGTATTTACAGCTGATTGGACTATCTCTTTGATTAAGGAGGGGAAGATTGGTGATCTACATCAAGTGGAGAGAGAGAACAATGATCTTTCCCTTTGTGGTACCTTGCACTTTGAGCTGCTGTTCTCCCTAATAGCCTCATACCAGCACAGGTCGCTGTGATTGCTAAAAAAATGCAAACAGCAAAGACTAGAGGCTTGTGGAGCAGCTAGAGGATACATGCTGTGGAAATAGTAACTGATGAGGAAAAAAAAAGGTTGGACGGATTAGAAGAATAGCTACAGAGAAAATCTTTCAGAAATTAGCTAGGATTTTGGAATGCTGATAGGGATGAAGCTCTAAAGATACGTGTAAGTGATACGTATAGTTGAAATTCTTATGGATATGGAAGGAAACACACAGAACAAGAGAAAGGAAACAATGAAGTTTTCCTCCTGACGTTTTTTCATTATAATCAACCAATATTATATTGCCATGTCTAATTGATCATTAGTATATACCACTCGTAAAGTAACTGGGGACAAAAAATACCCCTTGAAATACAAAATTTGGATATAATATGTGAAATATGTTTCCCTTAAGCTAATCACTATAATTCATGTTTAATCACTGTGGTCAAGGACTGTAACTAAACTGCACTGCCTATAGAGCTAGTTCAGATTTAGGTGAGAAGTATCCTACATGGTCCATTAACATTAAATAACATTTGCAGTCTTTACAAGTAGTTACTTACACTGTGTGACTGAATATTAATAGGAAATAATGTTTGATGTTCCGCTACTATCCTCTATGAAAGGATCACAAATGCACAGTCTTAAGCCTTAGTTGTGATGTGTTTGTAGCAGTGGTGGTACCAGGATCAAGTGATACAAGGGCTGTAGGGAGTGGTGTTAGATTGCTTGATGTAGTTGGATTAAATATACAAGTTTTCATATCCTCAGGCTTGCAAAAGGTTTTTTTCTTTGTCTGCCTTGCTTCTGTGTTGATCAAAAGAAGGACACACACAAAGTGTGTCACTTTATGGAACTCACATGAAGTAGGAAATAAACATTTAACAAATCAGCTAACCACTACAAATGCAAGTTGCCCAAGAATGCCTATAATGCGTCTTAGATTTTCCAAAGATTCTGCTTTTTTCTGTGCTTAATTTTGGAAACCTTTGAAAGTTTATTTCGTTTATGTAGTCTTTGTCCATACAATTTTCTTTCAAGTGGGGAGTATTGAAAACTGAGTCACATTTCAACTTTGTTATCCCTAAAATAAATTTATGACGAATTTTCTGATTTCTTTTTACTTTTTTTTGAATACTCCGTTTTCCCCTTGTTCTACCTATGTCACTTTAAGAATAGTAGAGAATGAACAAATCTGATCTCACCAATCATATGTTCAGGTTCATCAGCTTGGCTGTGAAGTTGTGGTCTTGTTGCTAGAACTGAATCCTGATCAAATCAATCTCTTCAACTGGGCTATAGATCGATGTTACACTGGATCATACCAGCTTGCATCTGGGTGTTTCAAAGCCATTGCAACTGTGTGTGGAAGCAGGTATTAATTAATCTATTAATCTACATTTTCAAATGTAAAGAAAACTGGAGGTTCAGCTTGTGTTGTAAAGAATTATTTGTCATACTCTTATGTTATATCCTCTCAAACAATTCTTGGGGACTGTATCACTTATTTCCATGATTCTTAAAGTGATCTGCTTGGTAGAAGATGCTCTTACTATATTTATATTTGAAATCTGAGGCATTTTTATGCTCTTTTGCTCAGGAAGATACAAAATAACCATAACACTTTAATTTGAACATAGGTCATAAATCTAGTTTCAAAATATTTGTCATTGTTTTTCATTTGCTTTATAAAAGGTAAAAAGTTTTAGTTGTTATTAATTAATATTTTAATTAAATTAATTAATATTTTTATTAATTTTTTTAAAGCTGTTAACAGTTTTTCCTCTGTTGTCTGTCAACATGTATAGAGGCCCCTGCTTAAGCTGCTTGTAAAATAAGCAATAATGTATCTCATTGCTGATGTCCATCTTTCTACAAAGAAGCTATTTCCCTTAATTTCTGCTTTATTATAATTTTTTAAACTTAGTAGAGGAACAAAGGGACAGGTGTAGAGGATGGATTGTAGCTGGTATTTGGAATTACCAATAATGTCTCATGCTATGCGTGTATTTGCTATATTTTTAACACTAAGTAGGTATTCTGCAGCCATCCAGGAGCACAGTAGCTCACATCTGGGATGAGAAATTGATGGTTCACAATTGAATCAGGTGGATTTACAAGTCATCACGAGAAAGCAGAAACTTATTTAGTGAAAATCCAAATATTGTGACATGGGAATTGCTTTTCTAGCAGTAATCTCATTACATTAACACTTTAATATATTTACCCTCACAATTAATGTTGACTTTATAGCTAGTGGTCTTTTTGAAGCAGTTCTTTGTGTTTACTCTTTGAAAACAGTTTTTATAGAACTGACTGACATCTGGAAATGTTCATGTCAGAGACAGTGTATTTTCTCCAAAGGGGCTGTTGTAATTGCAGCCTGGATTAAGAAGTACTTTATCCCTGGAGATTTTCACACTGCCCATCTTCTCTCATGGGTGTTGGCCTGTTCTATAAACAGTTTATGTTATAAATTAAAATGAATTGTCAGTTATAGACACAGGTATTGCGTTTCTCACTGTGGGTAACTCAGTGCATTCCTAAGCATTAGTCTGAGGTAATTATAAATAATCCCTTCTTTCTTCCTGTGCACCAGATGGTCCTTTGATCAAGCAGCATGTATTTATAAGAGCTCCCTTTCCCATATTCTGGTGGTAGAACAGAGAAAAGAAAGATGATGTTCTATTTAGACTATATTACAGAATAAATCAGAATGAATATTATCTGCATTCCTCACCAACAGTCACAAAAATGTACTGTTTATTCTTCTAGGAACTACCCTTTTGATATAGTGACGCTTTTAAACTTGGTGTTGTTCAAGGCATCTGACACCAACAGAGAGATCTATGAAATTTCCATGCAACTAATGCAGGCACGTATCAGCTATGGTTTTTGTCCTCCTATCTTTGAGGGTTTTTTGTGAACTTCTTATAAAGTACTGGTTTTTTGGGTTTTGGTTTTGTTTTGAAAATAAACAGTTTTGTCTTGGCTATAAATAATTATGGGGATATTTATACAATAATGAATGGAAAAATACTAGTTATGGTGTCTTTCAAATTTGGAGAGTATACTCTAAAGCACATAGAGCATTCTCTGATATCTAAACTTGAAACGATGACATTTCCTGAAATATTGAATTTTTATTGTCTTATTACATTATTTGTTTGTCTTTTATAGATCCTTGAATCAAAGCTTTTTGTTTATTCAAAAAAAGTAGCTGAGCAAAGACCAGGCAGTATCTTGTATGGCACACATGGTCCATTGCCACCTCTTTACAGTGTCTCACTTGCCCTTCTTTCATGTGAACTAGCAAGGATGTATCCTGAACTCACCCTTCCACTTTTTTCAGGTACCTGTATCTATTTGAGTAATTACCTACTTTACATTTCTGTACAAATGATAGACTGACGATACATTTCCACCTCTGGACAGCAATTCTGTTCATAAATTTAGCTTGACCTGGTTTTAGTCTGGTTCAGTTCAGATCACATTTAGGAAAGCAATATATATTTCCTGGAGGTACTTACACAAAGTACAGAATAGCTATTTAAAAACCCTGTTTGCGGATTTTGTGCCACTTGTGTCATCTTAGGGTAGCTTTGAAATTACAAGGGCCCTGAAAAAGTGACATTGGCAAACTCTACTATAATGGGTTCTCATGTTAAGCATAGTGATTCTTCTTATACTGACACTTACGTAGATGATACTTGTGAGGATAGAATTCTTCATTCTATATAAACATGACTTTAACTTTGGAAAGATTGATTGCATGTGTCCAGTTTTACCAAAGATTCAAATCACTCAGAATGAGTGGTCTCTGCCTTCTGTTATTTTCCACATCTGCAACTCTTTAGTATCATTTTCACTTTATGAGAAATATATTTCGTCAGGATTACTGATAAAAATGTTAAAGAATCAGACCAGACCTGTAGGAGCACCATTCAGAATATGCCAACTCTGAGACCATTTCTGGGAACAATTATGTTTTGAGACCTTTCTCTCTGTCTTAATCTGTCTAATGTGTTGCTCTAGTTTTGAAATAACAGAATGCAGAGTCTGTAGTCATGGGAATTCTTACTGGCTCTTAAAACCCCTTTCTGTTGTTTTTACTTGGCCTGTAGGGGCTGGAGGAAGGGTAAAGGGACTATATATCATCCGTTTCTCGATGCCCAAGATACCATGAGTTATAAATAACTGGTGTAGGGAAATTCTGATGGCTCATTTGTCTTAAAAAAAAAGCAAAAGTTGTTCGTTAGTACTGTTACCATCTATTCATGTTTCTGTAGTGGCTATGTCATTAGAAAGAGCTCAAATACAGAGTCCACATCAAATCTCCTTTCTGTACATCTAGAATCATAAGGATAGACAACACTTTATGTCTTGAAGATTTTTAAAAAGCAGGCAGTGAGGAAAGAAGTAAATGTTAACTGTACTGATTTTACAGAATAATTCTGCTAAAGAGAGCTAGTGTGGTTCATTTACCTTGACAGGAAGCTTGTCACTGTATTTCTTATCCAAATCTATTTTCCAAATCCCTTTCTCTTACAGTGCCAGTTCTTTTTATATAAACTATACAAAGTGCTGTAATACAGCACTCCTGGACTGGCAGACGACTGTGAATTTTATAGGCCTCCCCACAGGAAATAAGACTCCTGACATACGCAAGGTGTTTTTGTAAACTCAGTATAATAAGCGCCTTAAGATTTAAACTATAGCTTAGGAACAGGGAGGCTGGTGGGGAACTTGTAATTCTGCAGATCACTTTTGTATATTTATTGGAATTCTCCAAAAGCTCTTGAAATTCTAGAATAACAGCTTGTAACTGAGTTATCCTTTTTCCCCTCTGTTGACATCCATTTCACTTAATACATAATATGGCACAGTAACAAGGGGTGACTTTCTGTTTCAAAGCCCAGACTATGTTAGTTATTTGAGAAGGAAGACCTGAGAAAATGCTTGCTAACACTGAACATTAGTGTTTCTCTTCAAGAAGCTCAAGTATATGCTTTTGTATGCTTGTGTTTGCAAAGCAAAAACCATCAGGTGTTCTAACACACATCAGAAATCTGATTTAAACAGTGTATTCAAGGTTGCTTTCATAAACTAACATGTTGTCATTTTCAAATTTTACTATTTTAGAGGTAAGCCAACGATTTCCAACGACACATCCAAATGGAAGACAGATCATGCTTACCTATCTGCTACCATGGCTTCATAATATTGAACTTGTAGATAACAGACTGCTCCTGCCTGGTTCAAGCCCCACCACTCCAGAAGATGAACTGAAGGACAAGGATGGGGAAATAACAGTCACGAGTGGACTAAAAGGCAATGGCTGGGGCTCTCCTGAGGCCACCTCACTGGTTCTTAATAATCTCATGTATATGACAGCCAAGGTAAAAAAGCAAAACAAACAAAAAAGCAAACCTGTAAAACTATTTCTGAAATACTCAAACTTGTGTTTCATATGCAAAAGGTAATCAGTTTTCTTCCTCTGATACCATAAATTTTGCACTGAAACAGTCTGTGCTAATAATTTTCTGTAGAATAGCATGACCTAGAGATTGCCACTCCTCTCCTATCCAAATGCCAGTCTGTGCAGTGGTTAAAACAATCTTCTCAAAGTGGGAGCCAAGGATTTTACATGGCAAACAGAACAGCTTCAATGCTAGACTCCACATATTGGGGGCACACACTGACCATTTCGATGACTGGACAAAAGGGAGTCATTACTATAACTGTGTCTTGCAAAACAGAGCAAAAGCTGCTGCTTTCCAACGTGGAAGCAAAGGGCTGTCTAATGCTTTGTTCTGCTAGGAGTTACTCAGGACAGAGGTGACCAATTGCTCAGTACTGTGAAGGCTGAAGCACTTAGGTACAGATGTGTAGAAACAAACCTGTAGCTGGTAGAACTTACGCTCTGAAATCTGTCAGGTAGCTTTTGAAAATACTGTTTTGTTACTCATTACCATATTTTACTGTTTGTTTTGCATGAGAAAATGCTCTAAAAGAGTGCCTTAGTTGGGAGGTCTGTGTATTTCAAGAAATATATGCCTATGATCCTTTGCAGTATGGAGATGAAATTCCTGGACCAGAGATGGAAAATGTCTGGAATGCTTTGGCCAACAATGAAAAATGGAGTAACAACCTTAGGATAACACTGCAATTTCTCATTAGTTTGTGTGGTGTTAGCAGTGATACCATCCTTTTACCTTATGTAAGTGTTTACACTTTTTTTTATTCACTATTGGTTGCACAGGTTTTAATAAAGAAAATGGCTCTCACCTGCAGAAAATTAATTTCTGTTTCAAAAATGAGAAGTGCCAGCATATTCCCTAGCACACTGTACAAAATTAAATTGCAGGAATAAATGAGCCAAGAAAGGAATTGAGTAGTGGGAATCTCGGTCTCCACCAGTGGAGCACACCTCATTTCAACCAAGACGTGGCTCCTCTCAAGCAAAGAGCAACTTTGCATGTCTATGTAAGGTGCCAGTAACAGGGACTGGCCATAAATTGTCAGAATGAATGAGAAAAAATATTAGAAATGTTTTTTCATGTCAGAATTGCATTAAAATATGAAATTTATATATAAATTTAAAATTTTTTTAGAAAGACAGAACATTCAGAGGTTAAATAACTTGCATGAAAAAAGTGACAAGAAGTAAAAATACTGAATGCTTATAATAATTTTTCTCAGTAATCAACTAGTTTGCAGCATGAATTTTGAAGGCCCTTTAAACAATGGATGTTATATCACGAATGGGACATAACATGCTATGCTCTTATTAGTTTCTTTCTTGTAAAGATTTAGGTGTAGTTTTAAGAAAGTGCTACATTCTCTTCTTCAGAAGACTAAGGCTTTCTGTGGGATGTCTCAAGAGACACAAGATCGCTAACCTTTTTAAGCTACTTACTCTATCAACTTTCATGTTTGCTTGGCTGTCATGAATTATATGACTGTTTCTGCAATGTGCAAGTCAAACTGCGCAGGAGATTGTTATTATTCAAGTTAAAATAAAATCAGGGCTGTCTGAGAAATCCAAGATAGTCCCATTCCCATGTTCCTTATTGCTCAGTCGCTGGGCGAAACAGAATCTAAATTTAGTAAATTTTCCAGCACAATTAAAATATGCTGTTTTACTAGTGAGTCTCTTTCTATTGATTTCAATGAAATAAATTTGAAATCATTATTAATGTGATTAAACTCATCTAAAAAGCCTCACAACTGTATTTCATGTACAGTTACTGAAATAACGCTTTGCTTAAAGTGTTCATGATGACTTCTAAGCAAAATAGAATGAAAGAAATACAGAAGACCATACACATTTTCCAGATGTTGTTATTGTACTGTAGACATCCTGTTGATTTCCTTTTATTTGTAGGGCTAACTGTTATGTATTATCAAATCAGTGCATATATATGCCAGGTCAGTGTTGCCTAGCTAATCGGAAGAGGAAAGATTGGAAAGTGGAGTTGCTGTAGCAACATATTCAAGGTTTATATGAGAAAAAGACAAAAGAGGTCAATCCCAAATATCTTGAGGATAATGAAGATCTTTCCACAATTGTGACAGAGTGACAGTGGCTCTACATTGTGTTGACCGTGCTTTGAGCAGGTTAAATGAGATACCTCCCAGGTCCTTTCCCATCTGACTGGTCCTACAGTCAGTCTATGGCAGACTTGGGATCGGGCCCAAAGGTGATCCCCATCAGGGGGAACTTTGTTGGCAGAGAACAAGTGGAAATCAGTGAGATAAGAGGTAAAATAAAGGGCTCTTGTATTTCTGACAGCTTGAAAAAGGAATAGGGGCAGTTTTGTAAGAGGAAGGAGTAGTCTTGTGCTGAGTATATGTTATCACCCCTACATTTGTACCCTGATTGGAAGTGCCTAATAACCCTGTTGCCACTTGTCCAGGAGCCCCTCACATACCTCATCCCACCCTCCATCCAGATATTTGCCAACCCAGAGTTTTCAACACATCCTTTTTCCAAAACTGTTGCCATCCCACAGCTCAGAGCAGCCTACCTCAAACCCCGCTTAATACCTATAGCACTTCTCTTTCTTTCTTCAAATTCTTTCCAAATCCTCTTGACTCAAAGCACTGGCCCTCACAGTCCTGTCCTTCTACAGGACAATACAGTCCTCTGACTCCATGGGGAGAGCAGTCTGTTTTGGCATCTCCAGCTCCATCTGTTCACCATCTCCTGTTTTGCCAGTGGGACTTTTCTGCTCTCCCTCCCAGGCTCCCAGTGGCTGTAAACAAGACATTCAGGTCTTCACTAGTGGCAGCAGCTGACAAGATTCCTGTGGTTTCTGCCACGCTGTTAGTCTGTGGTTTATAATGTTGAGTTAAAAGTCTGATTCTCGTGTTTTGCATAGTCTGAAAAAGTTTTCAACTTCTGTAGGAAGCCTAACCGTACTAATGAGTCACCCTGTAATTGATGGCTTTGTCTGGAGGAGGAAAGTACACTGGGCTTATCACACACATCTGCTTAATGTTTTGATAATGCCCTGGAGTTTACAGATAAGAAATCATTCCTAACTCTGCTAACTACACAAGACTGCTGATACCCTGGACACGTGTCTTCAATTATCATGTAGATAACATGTACACATTAGCAAATAAAGATAATTTGAACAGTTTATCAGCATTGTTCCAGCTCACCTGGGCTCAATAGACCACGGGGTTGCAGGATTGCCAGTTTACCCATCTTCTTTTGGAGCCCTCTGTGCCCCAAGGCTGTCACCAGCTGCTTCCTGCCTTCGGCCATCTGTTCTGCCTTCGTGGGTCCAAGCCAAAAGCATGCCTGACTTACTTTATTTTTTTTTTCCCAAGCAGCTAAATTCCTTGCTTTGTCTCTTATACTTCTGTTTCCTTTAAGCATTTTTCCCAAGTGCACCAGTGTAAACTCCCAAGCTGTCCTTTCTTTCACATACATACTGAAAGATTTCTTAGAATAATTACAGTTCAGAAATGTCTTTGCCAAACACTCTTAGTGTAGGGAATATGACCCCTTCTGGGATGAAAGAAGTTGTAAGTGGCACTATGAGCCCAACCAGAAATGAGCCTCAGAAAGAAGATGGATTTGTATCTGGAAAGTCCCTGGGAAATTTTTAGCACAGTAGAATAGAATAAAAGATACTTTGAATAGAATATGTGCATTTCCTCTAATTTAGAAAAAAAAACGGGGGTGGGGGGGTGTGCAGGGAGAAGAGGGAAAGAGAAGCAGTCAGGAAGTCATTTTAATGTAAGTATCTAAGAGTATATAAGAGTATAAGAGCACCAACACTTGGTGAGGCCAACAGGCAGTTCAGCCCAGTGTATTAGCTCCACTATAAGCATCTGTTTAGAGACATTTATACAAAAGGCAAGCACAGAGAGTTGCTTCCATATGTCAGCTCTCAGCTCCAGCAGTTTATGAATCTAATGTTTTTGAGTGAGAATCTCTGCTTTTAACAGCCAACAGGTTTTTTTCCCCTCAAGAATGCAGTCTAATTTGATCTTAGTATCTCAACAGTCCTCGTTGCTATAGCACATACAATGTTTGAGGTCTTGTGAAAAAATGAAAGCTTTTTTACCAAAATTTCTATAAATTATATTCTCCAATTTTTGAAATCAGGATGCATGAAGTCTGTATAAATAATTGCTCTGCCTTTCTTCCATATGCTATTACTTCGATTATGGATACACGTAGCTACTCAGAGTGTGGCTTATTCTATGTGGCTAGCTATAGCTACCTCTTTCACATTAACCATAGCTGGAAATAAGGGCATGAAGTTTTGGTTGGATCTAGGTTTCCAGATGAGAACTTTGCTGCATTCAAGAGACTAAGATTCATCTTCAGTGGAAATGACATACTCAAACTATAAATCCCTGAGTGTGATTCAGAGTTAAATCTGATATCCGTAAATGATTGGTGAAAATTAAGTGGATTTTTATATGTGTATGTTGTGTAGTTATATATCTAAACAGCTCATTTGTGGATGGTAAGCAAAAACTTTGGGGTAATTACATCTCTGGGGAAATGAAGTCAAAGTGAGCAGTTTTATTTCTGCATGAACAAGATGGATGTAGTTGCGTACTTGTGGTGTCTGTCCAGGAGTAACACCTTCCATCCTGGATCTTTTCAGTACTGCAGTGTAACAGGTATTGATTTCTTTGGAAATTCAGAGTTTAATAACTGTTACTTTTTTCTCTAGATAAAAAAGGTCGCGATATATCTATGTCGCAATAACACTATTCAGACAATGGAAGAGCTTCTCTTTGAGCTGCAGCAAACCGACCCAGTGAACCCAATAGTCCAGCATTGCGATAATCCTCCATTTTACCGTTTTGCTGCCAGTAACAAAGCCTCAGCTGCAGCTTCTGGTATGACTTAAATGTACTTTTCAGTTATGCTCTCCTGCTATTTCCAGTCTTCATTTATTTGAAAAAACACTCTCTTAGTTTTGCACCCATTCAGACCTGTGTATATATAAAGTGCAAGATTCAGTTGCACATCTAAATTACAGGTTTTTTTGGTTCCTAATGTTGTAAGTGCTTTGTAAACATATGCTTAATTCTCTCAGCTATTTAAATAGGATATTGCCGATTTTTGGTGCTGTTCAGAACTCTTATGAAGTGGTTCTTCTACCACTAGTATCTCAGAAAAAGAGCTCATCACCAATGCTGTGATTACAGCAGATACACCAAAGCAGCAGAGTTTCCTGAAAACAGAGAGCCTCAACTGTGTGGCAGTTCTGTTTTTAAAGGCAAGAAGCTATTTCTAAGCTGCTATAGTCACTGATACATAAGAGACACCCACCCTAAATGTCAACATTTTGCCAAATTGTTGAAAAACAATAGGTTATGTCACCTAAGAATGAGCTTAGTTCAAGGAGTGGAAGAGCCTCATTATGTTAATCTGCCTCTCAAAGCATGTAAATTAGCATCATTATGTTAATCTACCCTTCAGAGTATGTAAACTTTACACCCTCCAGCCGTGCAAGTAGGTCCCGTTTTGTAGAGGTAACAGTTTTCACTCATATGCACAAGTACTTGCAGGATGATCACTTTGATTGCAGCTACTGAAGAAACCCAAATTATGGGCTTTTATTGCTTTGCAAATCCTGTCTGCTACCTCTAACAAGTGTTCTTACTGACATCTCTTATACAGGAACCACCTCTAGCAGTAACACTGTTGTAGCTGGCCAAGATAGTTTTCCTGATGTAGAAGAGAACAGAGTGGTGAAAGAGACTGATGAAAGGTTTGTGGTTTGGTTTTTTTCCCTCCAAAATGTATGCATTTTGCTAGGCGAAGGGTGAGATGTTGGAAAAGTTCTACATTGTTTTGTGGTGAACTCTGACACTCGTACTGATCCTAAGTGGCACTGTCACAGTAAGACCATTTTAAAATGAGTGTATGTAAAAGTCAAAAAAAAAAAAAAAAAGTTATTCACACGATTCTAGTTCCTGAGTGTTGTTTAATAATACATTGCAGAGGAACATCTGTTAAGCCTACATTGAATAAATTGTGGTAAGTAGGTTGTGGTTTTGTAGGAATTATCCGCAAAGGCGAAAGAAAATCAAGTGTGTAGCAAATAATGACTATTAAAATCTTTATTAAAAATCAAGTTTGACTGCATCTTGGAATTCATGTATAGCAAGTAAAATTTAGTATGCAGATTTGTATCCATGATTGCAAGGACACCTCATTTGTCTGGATAAAGTATCTTACAGAGAAAGCTTTGTAAAATATTTTGCTCAGAAATCATACATTCAATTTAGTCTTTTACTATTTATAGTACATACTGACAAATGATGAATGAATAAATGTGAAGCTTAAGGGCCATGAGATCTGCAAGCACAGGCAGATATATATTTCTTCTCTCACTGAAACCCTCTTATTTTTTAAGAGAACTTTGTATGACTCCTAATAGCATTAGTTAGTAAGTGTATTAGTATTGCCTAATAGCATTAATTAGTAAGTGTATTAGTATCACGTTAGTCCATTCTTCCTGTCAGTCACTGCTATCACTTCAATAGTCCAACCCACCTCCCACAGGTTCATGGCTTAAAGGTACAGAGACAATTATGTGAGCAAATTTTTCTGTACTTCAGAACCTTTTGAGTCACTTCTACGTATTATGAGTAGCATTTTGTCAGGTTAGTTATATCTGTCTACTAATTTAAACGTAAGTAAACAATGGCCCCCATCTTAGTACTGAGTAAGGCTTCAGACTGATAGTAAAGAGGATTTTACTCAAAATGATGGTTTTTCACATATACTAGAAAAGTATGTACTTAAAAGGAAGATAAAACTATTTTTCCTCTGGATTAGCTTTTATTATTCTTTACATACATTTTTATTACTTTATAGCTTTAAGTTAGGGATTTGTTTAGTTGATTTGCAGATAAATTGAGCAAACTTCATCTCCTGATATACTTTAAGTCCCACTGTGTTTCACAGTTTCTTGTCTTACATAAATTTTAAATGGGACTCCAAAAGGTTTTTAGCATTCAAATCTGCCAGAGCTTATATCAGGGGTGTCATACTCATTTTCATTGGGGGACACATCAGGCTCGTGGGTGGCTTCAGAGGGCCGAATGTAATTTTAGGGCTGATGTGGCCCCCAGTGAAAATTAGTTTGACACCCCTGGCTTATATGATAAAAATAAAAGGAAGATTACAAAGTTCTGATATTGGTATTCTGATTCCTAGTGAAAAGCTTCTCAGAAAAAAAGAAAAGTAAAGCAATTTGTCTGAATTCATTGCTGACATTTGAGTTAACAAAGATACTAGAAGGTTTAAGTGCATCTACACTTCAATACTGATGTGTCAATCTTAGAATGTCCATTAATGTTGACCTCATGTGTCAGGACATTTTAAATAATGTTTACAGAGATTGTAAACAAACTATTCTCATAAATGTGGGCATTTTTAGAATACTATGAAGCTAATCAGAAGATATCTATGTTTTTATGTTGATGCAATATGATGTAAAATGCCCTGCTCTCAAGTAATTTCTAGGACCTGTATTCTCCATTTGTTTCATATAAGATCATCTCTGCATATTTCTTCTTAATTTTTTTCTTTATTTTTTTTTTAATCTGTTTTATCTTTTTAGGTATGCCAGATAAATATGTCAGTAGTTGTCAGTTTGTACACATTTATAAAAGGAATTTATTAAAATACAGGAGAAACAAATACTGGAAAGACAGAAAAAGGCAGAATTAAGATGGCTCATGATGTCTTTTTGTCACCTTCACAATGAATCTGTTGTGCCCTTATGAGACAGACATGCTTTGAAAACAGCATAATATGTTACTGTATAATTAAATACCCTGCAATAATATGAATGCATATCAGTAAGAAATTGAGTGTTGCACAGAGAACCTTCAACCTGGTTTTGTTTGATATTGTTATTTTAAAGTGGTTATTTGTAATTGAAATCCTAGCTTTGCAGAAACGATGATGTTTTTACATCCTTGCTAGTGTGTGAGCCTCCTGCATGACTCCTCTCACTCCACTTCAAGCCTGATTACACTGACAGTACAAGGAGGTGGAGGAAGCCGAAGGAGATCACCAGTAAAAATTAGCTTACTATGGATCTGTAGCCGATTTGAGGACAGCTATGAACAGTTTATTCTGGCTCTCAGATCCCTTAACTCCACCCTAGATGTGCTCTGGCGGTTGCTGGATTTTCCTCTTGAAGGCTGATGTGCTGCAGCTTTTGCTGCTTGATACCTATGCAGGCTTGACTTCGGACTGTTCAGTCAGTTACTGCTTTAGCAAGTTGCCAGAATCTTACCCACGAACATGGGCTGGGACAAAATAGCAGATGTGAAAAGCTTATATCTCAGTTCAGCCTTAGCACAGTGTCTTGTTTGAAGAAAATCACACATTTGCAGAAAGAGAATTTTCTTTCAGATGTTCAGATGTTGAATGTCAGTCTGTGTTTTTAACAAGGATTTTTCTTGTATTTGAAGGTTCAGTAATGTAGTCAGAGCACATACGCGACTAGAATCAAGGTACAGTAATAGCTCTGGAGGATCTTATGATGATGACAAAAGTAAGTTCTATTATTCAATTTGATAAAATTTTTGGTGTTTTGGTGGGAGAGGACAACATTTGTATGACTGGTGGAGGCTCTCTGTTTAAGTTCTATATAAACAGCAATGTAGCATCACCATACAAGGAGTGTCCCTATTTTACCTTCACACCTCATTTAATTGATTTATTTCCTTTGTTTAACCATGGGCTCAGTCAAACCTGTTTCACGGCCAGAGAACTTAGAGAAGGAAGCAGCAGAGAATCCTCCAGGCAGTAACACCTCAAACCGTTTGTATAATACATGGCAAGGCAAAAGCTTTTCAAGAGCATTAGAGCAAGTACTTTGCATTGTGCCCTTCACCAGTATTTCTCTCCAAATTAAGTGCTGTTATATGAGCGTGAAGAAGACATCCAGAAGTTTCCAAAAATGAGGCTTTACCTCCTCTTTAGGCTTTCTCTGCTGCCTACAACCAGTTTCTGGCTGCACTATGCAAACCTGTGTTAGAGCAGAGAGTGAGATGGGACTCTGGAGTATGCTTGTTTTTCTTTATGTGTTTCTGCTAAATGAACTGTAAGTGGACACTTGATGCTCAGCAGAGATTCCAAAGAAAACCAAGATATTTCTGTCAACTGTTGAATTACAGTGTAAATTTAAAGAGTTAGATTGTTTGATTTCATTGCTGGAGCAAATTGTAAGGAAGCCAATCTATAGATTTTGATTAGGCCCTAACCAAATGTAAAGAAGGCAAGACCTTTTTGTAGACTTTCATCTCTGACTTACTAAAACCATGTCAAATAATAGCCATAATGTCTTGTTTTGATGCTACAGACACCATTTTGAGACAGTATTTTGACATAAAAAGTAAAGATTTTATTTATTCTTTAATCGAAGCAATTTTTTGGCAATGCTCTTCTGCAAAATATGGAAACACTGTCAAATACAATACAAGAGGATGATTTCGTGTTTATCAACAACTATTTTTCATAATATGAGGCACGATATTAACAAAACACTGTGTGTACATAATGCAGTATTTAAATACACAAAAAAGTATGCAACATATTAAACTCAGTGGTTTTTAGCACATTTGTCTTGTTTTTCTTATGGCTTTCTAGTGCTGCAGCTACTAAAAATTCTTCAGCAGATGTTAATTGGAGCACCAGCAGTAATCTGATCTGCATGAACAATCTTTCAAAATAGAACAATGTTTATATTATTAGAAGAATCTTCACAAGTGGCTGGTTTTGACAAGGGCTTTGAGTAATGAAAGGTTAAAAAATACTGAAATATTCTTCGGGTCCTTTGGAATGTCTCCTCAAACCAGTGCCCAAATGTAATTTCCCTGTCTGTACCTGCATGCTTTATAGTACTGTGAATATTTATGCAAGTTTTGCTTCTCACAGGGGTTCCTTCCACCGGTATACAAATACCTAGATGTAAAATAAAATACATTTGACTTAGGTACTGAGATTTTTTATGTAACTCTAAAAAGAAAGAGTAGTTTCTATGCCATTTGTCATTCCACAAGACAATGCAGCCTCCATTAACTGCAACTTGTTCCCACTGACAGGCAGCCCAGGCTGTGAAGGTTGGTGGTGGGATGGCTTCTCTCTTTTGTCCAGTCTGCTTTAGCATTCATGTGTTGCTGAAGACATAAATAGGAGGCACAGCTCTGCGGCACAAAAACTCTTTTATTCAGCCTAGGATTGTACGTTAAGGTGCAAAGTGCTTCTTTTTTTTCTCAGTCTCCACATAAACCTGTGAAAACAGGAGTGAGGAGCTAGGCCTTAGTGTGGACTTCATGAAGCAGTTTATTTAGTAATAAATAGTGACTGTGCAGTGCTTTGAAAAGCATCCAACAAACATTATCTGGTTAATCCTTAGAAGATGAATATGTGAAAATGCTATACTTTGCTACATTATTAGGTCAGTTTATTTTTCTTTATCTGTAGCTAATAAATCATCCTCCAGAGGATGAGAGAAATAGATAGGGGCCTACATCATAAAGGTCTAAAATGCTCCTTGGAAGACTAAGACTGAAGAATGGGAATGATGAAGTTGGCATTTTAGTGATAAATGGAGGATTAGCTACTCCTGAAGATCTGGAAATGTGAAAACGTTGTCAAAACCAAGAAGTGATGTGCATTAGAAAAAGCTAGCTCTGATACTTTTGTAGGCCTCTAAACAGTTTTGCTTCCTGTGACAAAGCCGACAAGATGCATGCTGTCAAAAAAAGGAAAGTGCTGAGAGTTTCAAACCTACCTAAAATGCAAAAGTGTAACAAAAAAAACCACAAAACCCACAAACAAACAAAACCACAGAGCGAAAAATAATACTCTTGTTAAAAAATCAGAAAAGGCAGTGTTTGAATATATTTCAAGAACAGGCCTGGAAAGGATACTGGGAAATAAAAACTGACCAATGGAAAAATCAAGAAGAATGAGAGGGAACAAACTGCAGGAGAGATGAACAAAGCTGTGCAGCCGAGAGGAGACAGAAAGTGGGGGAAGTAACTTACTTGACTCACATCATTGCAGACAAGCAGGTGGAAGGGGAAAACCTGTTGCTTATTAACATAGAGCAGCTGTCATGCTGAAGCAGGGTTAAATACATCTCTGAGAAATTCAAGGGGTAATTTATCCCTGTTGAAAGAAAATTACCATGAAGATTTTTTTTTTTTGCATTCCTTATGCCTTCTTCCTAATTCAGGACATTTAACTTCTGCCTTTGCAGCATCGCTCCGCAGGGCGCTGGTGGGGAGCTGCAAGAATGTGTCTCTGGTCCACGGCTCCTTGCAGCAGATGGGTTCCGACAGCAGCTTCGTTGGCTGAACTTTCCTCTCATTTTTGAAGAGGAAGTCTGTTGCTTGGTGCTTCGTGATCTGGATCCAAAGCTACTAAGTGACAGCAGGAATCCAGCTGCAGCTCCTACCACTCCGTGCTATCTGCCTGGAATCTGTTTAATTTCCAGCAGCGGGAAAGAGGGATTAAAAATGTATCACTTGTTATTGAACACAGGAATTTGCAGACCACATGCCATTTTATCACATTATTCCAAGCAGCTGAGCTGATACATTAGCATAAACTCTATTTTATTGTTTCTCCACAACAAGCAACCAGACTTGTTTTTTATATGCTCTGTTTTAATGCTTTTCTGTGCAGATGATCCTGTTTCTCCATATACAAGCTGGTTATTGAATATTGTTGAAACCAAACAGCCACATCCCCTGCCCATGCCTTACAATGGAGGATGTTGGGCACCACTTGTGGACTACCTCCCAGAAACCATCACACCCCGGGGACCCCTTCATAGGTGAGCAGTTTCGCATTCTGACATCTCAGACAGTGAGGTGCTTCCTCTCACTGGTTGACCAACACCAGTTCAACTGTCCCACCACTCAGAACATCTAAAAATCATACGTTCAATTTCTGTTGATTTCCAGTGCTAAAATGAACATGCAATGAAGGCTTGCAGTTCTACCAGAAAGCCTATTTGCAATGTAGGACATCACCTTTTGATAAGAATGACACTGAAGAAAGGACTAAAACAGAAAAGGAAAATTTGTCTTTCCCAAGCCCTTGTGGCTGTTATTCATAGCACTTTTTCTTCCTTGATCTTCTATTCTAACTAGGCTGTGCATATTCTGAAGCTCCTCTTTCACATAATTTGTTTGACAGTAGCAGCATTCTTTTCAGTAATGGGTATTTACCTGTCTAATACTGTAGCTAAGGTGCTTTAGCATCAGTCATACTGAGAAGAAACACTGCAAATTTGAAAATGTAGAGATTGTTTATGTCTTCAGAAATAACCATCATGTTACTGTTTTCCCATCTCCAAGAGGTTTCAGACTGACACCGCGATTTAATTTCCAGGTGCAATATTGCTGTCATCTTCATGACTGAGATGGTAGTGGATCACAGTGTGAGAGAAGACTGGGCTCTTCACCTCCCTTTATTGCTACATGCTCTCTTTTTAGGTAAGACCAACAGAACAAGAAATAAAGTATAAATGTACTCCTGTCCTTTTAGTGTAGTTCTGCTGAAGCCATGGAGTTGCGTTGTTTCTTATATATATTTTAATTGTTTCCTAAAAGAAAAAAAAAAGTCTGTGAATGTCTCAAACCTGTGAAGCTTTTGAATGTTTTGGCAGATTTCGGCCAAAGTTGAGAGGCGGTTAGAAATTTGAAGGTGATTGACTTCCTAAAATATCTCTAAAATAAAACAGATACCTCTGCTGTGAGAAAAGCAGGTGCAACTCAGCCTTCGCGCAGTTGGGTTTGTGATGGGCAGCTGGGCAGTCAGCACGTGCCTGGAACACACACGCCAGTGCTGTCTCTTGCCTTTGCACAAATATTGTGGAAGAGAGATAAGATTATTGTACGGCAGAGACAGCGAAGGTAGGACACAGATCACTGGAAAGTAAGCTTCATTAATTTAACTGCTAATGTCTTCTCGTATATACCTGAGCATAGAGGCACCACTTTTTCCTCACTGCTGCATCTGTTCTTGACTGTAACACAAATCACCTGGAGGGTGATACCTTCCTTATCCTGCCACTTAACATTATGGAAAGTGAGTGGCCCAGTTTTTTAGCACACAACAGCATTTAGCATTATAAAGCCATTCACTAGCTTTCGTATTTGTAACACAGCTAGACACTTGTGAAATAAATTAATTATAACTGGAGGTCACAGTCTGCTTCTCATTCAGTCACCATAGTTACCACCAAGTCTATTCACTGCAATCTGGGAAGAGTCTATTGTTCAGCAGGCAGAAAAGATTAAGTTGGGAGGTTACAGCACAGTGGTAGAACATAAGTTATATACTTGAGTGTACAGTTGAAGAAGATACCTCATTCTCCTTTTCTGCTACTCTGCTACCAACGGCTCTGTTCAGAATTTTTTTATGAAATAGGGTTTTTTGAAAATGCACACTCATCAAATACTCAAGTTTTGTATATTAATGCATTGATTTCAACAAACTTCTAATGAAACACGAGAATAACAGCCAGAACCATGCCGGGTGGGGCTTCCAGGGTCAGTTTCAATGTGACATTTCACATGTATTCTTCACTTTAAAGTTAAATCTATTTTGTGGCTGCCCACAACATTTTTAATTTTTTTTTTTTTATATTGCTGTGAACTTTCAAGTGTAAGAGGGAGCTGAAAGAACTGCATGAGTGTATGAATCAAATAAATAACCATCAACTGATAAACAATATCTTTAGTATGATTTGTAACAAGTCTGAGAAAAATGGTGCTTACAGTTAGAAATTCTCAAAGAATAAATGAATAACTTAAGACAGGAGTAGTATGCAGCAGGGTGGCCACTTCAGTTAAGACAGCTTTAAGGAGCCATCAGAGAGCCAAGTAAATAAACATGTGCAGAAACAGAGTTTTGATTTTTGTAATGCATTATAAAAATATCTTTACTGATTTGTTCATGCAACAATGTTTCAACATTACATTATTTCATAAGCAGTACACAGAAATTTATGAATACTTGTTGACACAGTCCCTTGGCTAAGAACTCTCAGTTCTCAAATGAGAAATTAAAGCTAAATGTAACTGGTAAATAAGTGTAACTGTTTTAGTGGTAACTAAAACGAGATCATAACCTCCAGGCTTCAACTTTAGTTTCTCTAGAGTTATTATACCTCCTGTGGAAAATTGTCTGTATTTTACAGTAGTCCTCTGTTGTGGTGGCTTAAAGAAGTCATGCTACACATGTTGGGCAAAGGTATGAATGTGATTGGAAATGAAGTATATCTGTCCTGTTGAAATGTGAGCAGGCAAATGCATCTGACTGAAAGAGAAACTGGAAACCGGTACGGTGGCTAGCTGGAGAGCCTGTATCTTTCCGTTTATCGGAAGGAGTGAGAAAACACTAAAACGAAATAATTTTGCCATGTATGTGTTTAATAGGCTGTTGGATGGTTTGTAATACTGGTAGTGGAGAGGCAGAATGCTGGTGTGAACCTGCCTTTCTATCTCAGCAGTGCACAAAATCACTACTGTCTAAAAATGCATTTGCATCCAGTGTGAAATGAGTTGGGCAGCGGGACTCCGTTCCTGTGGAAATGTGTCCTCATCACAGGAAACTTGGGAACAGGTTAAAGACAGGCCCAGCACTGGGCAAGCACAAAGACTGAAATGTCCTCCTCACGTCGTAGTTAGCGTATCTGTGTCAATACTTGAGTACAGCTCTAGAGTTTAACAGGATTTCAGTTGCAAGTGCTGCCAACATAGAATTCGTTTTCAAGTAGAACTTTTTATATCCTTTTCAATGTATGTTAGAACAGGGTAGGATGGGCTCGTTATCTCCAGGCAGGTGGAAGGAAAAGGAGAAAGGAGAATAGGAGTAGAAACTTGAAGAAGCTGAAAAAGAGGTGGACAGGCTGGCCGTGGTTCTTTTGGAGGAGACTATGGGCAGATGAGTAAGGCCAAAGATAGTAGAACCTCCAAAGACCTGCCCATAGGAGCCAAAGACACATTGGCCAGTCTATAGCAGGATAAGCAGCTTCATTTTTGCAGGCCAGACAAGAACTGTGTGACTGGAGTATATTGGTAAACACCTGACTTGAATGACCTGTTGGCTGGTACCACTTAAAGAAAGAGCTGCTTTTTAAAGATGAAATATCCGGAGAAGAGAGGAACTGGAGAAGAAAACAGTTTTTTCAGCACCGAAACTGCCCATCAATAGAAGAAAGTGTTTGTAAATATCCTGGAAGATACTGAAAGAATCAGAAAGAGATTACTACCACAGAGTGCAGTAGTGCAGTTTATTTTACAAACATCTGTTTTGTTTATGTTTGTAATTTGTGATTTATTCAGATTGTGTTAAAATTTTACAAACAGCAGTAGTACTAACCAGATCAGAGCTTTTCGCTGCTAGACCTTCAGTTTCAGTTCTGCACCCTGAGTTAGTGGCTAATTTCTCATGCTACTTGCTGGTAGTCAAAGTTCTTTTTCAAGGGATTTTGTTTGCCAGTTCCTTTCCTAATAAATTAGTATCTACCTCTTACAATTTGTACTCTGTAAAACTGATATCTGTGCCAGAAAGCCAGGTACTGAGGTAAGCAGTGTAATTACAACAACCACCACCGAGAATTTCTCATCTTTAGAAGTTTGCCAGCCCTGTCAAATTAACACTGCAGTGAGACAGAATGCATAAAGCCGTATTGCCACACATTGCGGCATACCTCTTGCATGGGACCTCAGTCTAGAAACTAAATATACACATACATTTGAAGTGAAAGCACTAGTAACTGTATCCAGTAATAATGCATCTTTTGTTTGTTTGCACTGTTGCTATGAGCTGCCTTGGAATTTTTGCTATTTCTGGAATGTGAACTCCTTTGTTATTACTTTGTATTCAGTGATTGCTGTAACCTTTTCTTTTAGGTCTTGACCATTACCGCCCTGAGGTCTTCGAACACAGTAAAAAGTTACTGCTTCACCTTTTGATTGCATTATCTTGCAACAGCAACTATCAAGCCATTGCATCAGTGCTTCTTCAGACGAGAGAGATGAATGAGACCAAGACTCTGACAGTACAACCAGCATACTTACCTGAGTATCTTTATACAGGTAATAAAGTACAAGAAAAAAAGAACGTTGCATTATACTGTGTGGTTTTTGACAGTAGGATGTCAGGGTTACTTCCCTACGGTGTAACAGTTTTGATATATTAAAGTAGTAAAGTGGCAAATATGAACAGTTCCCATTAATATTAATTCCATTTGAACTACCCTAGAGATACACCCAAATTATTATTAGATAACTTTTCATGGTAGTGAGAAAGCTATCTGGTGTAAGGCAAAATACGTAATGTAGAATTTTAAACATTAATATGCATTTAGGAACTATTGATTTAAAGGATAACCAAACTAGAGCAGAAAGTACTTGATAATAGTTGCATTTACATTTCTAATACTTATTTTTTCCCCCCTTTGGAATAATGAGGATTCTACTTAGAACAGCGAATTTGCCTGTCCTTACATCCTTTTTGTGATTCCCCCTCAGGGAGCCAGAAATAGTTTAAATGAGGGCAATCACTCCTCAACCTTCAAAAGATATTAATAAGTAATTCCAACACAGGAAGAGTGGCAAGAATATGCAGCTCAGATTTCCCATTATTAAGATAAATTTCACATTATATACACCCTCCTTTGTATCACAGATACACTTAATTTCTGTCCTGAAATCTGTTTCTGCATTAGGAGGCTTATTTCAGACCTCTGCTGAGATGAGTGTTCTGTTAACTTTTAGCAATTCACTTGTTTTTAAGGAGTTGGTTGGGAAGTTTGTAGAAAGCTGCTAGGTAGATTTACAGTTGTCATGTAATACTACTAAATGCAAGTGTACTGTTGAGATTTGAAGGAATCACAGAATCAGTATGGAGCTATGGAGATAGGATTAGTTGTCTGGGAGAGGGTGAGGAACTTTACCATACAGTGAGAAATGAAAAGGAAAGATTATCAGATTAGTGGCATTTCCATGACTCTTTAGGAATATAACCAAAAGTAATACATAGTTTTGCTTTATAAAGAATATTACTTAAAAACTGATTATTGTTTTTTATGAGACACGAAACAATTATTTTAAAGTAATGAGAAGAAGGGATAGGTATTTCAGATTAATTAATCACTTAGTTTGGCCATTGGGGTTTCATTCTGAATAATGCCTGTGCAAAATTACCTGACGTGAATTTCCTGAGTTATGTAGGTCTGTTTTCCAATGGATGTCCATTAATTATTAAATATGGAATAAAATTCTGACATTAAAATTATATTGTTGCTTTTCTGCCAAAAAACTGTTTTCATTCCCATGTCTGAAAAACATAATTGATACCCTCTGTCAGGGCCTCTTAAGTCCAAGAAGTTATCAAAACTTTGTGTTTGGACTCTTTTTTGAGCAGCTAATATAAAGAGTGAGAGTGTGGGCGAGTCGCTTTCACAAATAATCCTAATTGAAAATACTTCAGCTCCAGATCGTTACATATAATGTCAGGCAACTAAATTAAGAGTCTCCTGACCTGCAATGGATTTCGCCAGCAGAGAGGCCCCTCCTGCTCCCAGTCTTCTCACAAGGCCAGTTTTTCTGCTGTAAGATACAGCCTAGGGTGACTGACAGTCTAACCTTTAGAAAACAGGTCTTACTTTCTAATTGCAACTCTGTAGTTGTGTGGCAAACTTTTGATCTAGCAGAACTCTTACTCGGATGTTTAATATTAATGCTGAAAACATTTAGTATGAGTAGCCTAGTGTTTACAGTTCCTGAAGGTGCTGAACAGAAGTCTTAAACATTTGTGTCTTGGTTTCCATTCCATTTGTGAAATTAGGACAACGTCATTGTCCTAAAAATTCCACCCTGCAGAGGTTTTATCCTCGTCAGGCTAGCCCAGAGAAGCAAGCAGAACTTTGCATCCACATAGCCACCTTCAGAATTCACTCTACAAGAAGTCATACTGCTGAATGTAAAATGCCCTGAAACATTTGTTTTTCAAGTACTGTAGCCCTCGCGCAGTAAAAACAAATATCTCTACTTTAATATTTTTCATTTTGTATTGGAATCTGCGTGTTCAGGTACACAGTACCATGGTTACTCCCATTGGTGGTTGTGTTCTGCAGGTGCTTCCCATTTTTCCCAGCAGAAGGTTTCTGCTGCTGACTCTGAAAAGAGCTGCTTCGGGGACGCTTTTCTCCGTAATGCTGCCCCGAGGGTGCATTCCAGCTTTATCTCCTCCCTTTCTGCTGGCAGGTGGCTTTGACTTTCTGCGGGAATACCAGTCCTCTCCGGTGCCAGACTCCGGCTTGAGCTCCAGCTCCACCTCCTCCAGTATCAGCCTGGGAGGCAGCAGTGGGAATCTCCCACAGATTACACAAGAGGTCGAGGACATGGACACTGCTGCTGAAACAGATGAGAAAGCAAACAAATTAATTGAGTTTCTGACAACCAGGTAACGGAGATAAGCAGAGGTTACGTTCGTACTCAAAACACATATTTTCCATGTCTTCCCTACGATTATCTGTAGTAACTTAAAAGACTCAAAGGAGAATGACTGAGCTTTCATAGTAATTACAGAGTCCTGTTCCTCTTTTATTGATACCTGCAGAAGAAGGTAGGTACTTGAAAGCATTTCAGAGTCAGGAACAACAGAAGAAAATCTTGCCTGACAGGAAAAATATGTTTAATTGTTGGATAGTATTATGATCAACAAGGAACTAATGGAAGAAGACAATTATTATAAAATTAGATAGGAAGTGTACAGGGCATGGTAAAAGATCATAGTGAAACTAATAGTAACTAAGGACTACAGCCAGCAGATCCTAGGTGCAATGTTAATCTAAAAAAACCAGCGATTTGTTTATGCTGCTCTCTAAATAGTATAAATTACATTTTAAAAGAGAGTTTTTGTAAAATACAGCATAGGAATATTTATTTACTTGTATTTTGCTCATAAAATTCTGTTTAGTTGCATGTTTTCCAGGTTGTGGCCCTGGAAATATCTAATTGCCTTACAGTATATATATTTTAACTGATAACACTTATTTCTGATAACTCAAAAAAATTTGCACTTTGCTATGTGTTTTTTTAAGGGCATTTGGTCCGCTTTGGTGCCATGAAGATATCACACCCAAAAATCAGAATACCAAGAGTGCTGAACAGCTTACTAATTTTCTGCGTCATGTCGTATCTGTGTTTAAAGATTCCAAGTCAGGTAGTAAATTTTTTTCTCTTCATAACTAAACGCATATTCCCTCAAGGTCACACTGAATATTTATCCTGTGATTTAGTAGATCTGCTTATGCAGAAGCATGACATACTGTATGTCTTAACAAGAATGTATGACATGAAACAATTGCTTTAAAAAGTCATGTTAGATTGGGCTGTGGCTGGATGTTAAATCAAACATTTCTTTAAAACCAGTGGTAGAAAGCCTTTTGATTGTTTTTACCAGATAAAAACTCCTCCATGTTCTGTTAGCAAAATACATCACAGTTACTACGTAAATGTGCTTTGTTAATTTTTTTCTGCCAATTAAATTTTAGTGTTCATTTATTATGTTTCTAGAGCTTAGGAAATGTACTGATTGTATTTTGAAAACCAACACAGTCACTAATTAAATGTCTTCCAAGATCAAAGCAGAATGCAGCATCAGTATTTATATTTAAGATCTTATCTAAATCCTACTGAAACTAATAGAAAGACTCCTAATTCAGCTGGGCTGTAGGTTTGGGAGTGTTCAGAAGTTACTGTGTTGCTGCCAGCAAGAACAGTGGATGGCTTGAAAGTTTGTCCAGGAATTGTGAAAAAAAAATTAAATCAGATGAAGAATTTCAGGTTTTTGTTGAAAAACATTTGCAGACTCAGAATATTTGTTTTGCAGTTTATTTTCTTACATTCTGTGTGAAATAAATGTAAACAGTGGGAAATTCTCCCAAACCTGGACATTTCTGCATCTCCAGTTCTCACGGGGTTTGCAGGATACACTGCAGTGCATTATCCTCCCCACAGAGTTGGATCAGCCTGTTTATGACCCACAGGAAAGTCTGACATTAAAAAAAAAAATTTTAAAAATTATATGCTATTCTTTTGCTTAGGTTTTCATTTGGAGCAGCATCTGAGTGAAGTTGCTCTACAAACAGCTCTCTCAAGCTCTTCAAGACATTATGCAGGTCGCTCTTTCCAGATCTTCAGGGCCCTAAAGCAGCCCCTTTCGGCACACGCGTTGTCTGACCTGCTGTCCAGATTGGTGGAAGTTATTGGAGAGCACGGAGATGAGATTCAGGTATACATGTGTACTTGTATGTAATGCTTCTTAGTACTGTTGATTTAACGTGTGCCTAATTTAAAATGATCATTTTAACAAGGTGTTCTGGAGTCAACTGATGCAAAGTAGAATGTGGCCTTCAAAAAGGTTAACTCTGAATTTACTGGATCCATAGGTACCTTATCAAAGCCTTCATCAGGTTGCTGCAGTCTTATCTAGCTCTAAAGAGAACAACTGAAAAACATCTGGTAAATGTCACTCAAAAAATCTTTGCGATGACCATTTTTTCCCTTTTCACATCTTCAATTTGTGTTTAAGGAACCCATCGTCCTATCTGCTGATGTAATCTGACGATGCGAAGTAGACACCACCTCATTTCTCAGATCTCATCTTTTGGAATAAAGAAATCCACACCATCCATAACAATACAAAAATTACACTGACCCAATTTGATCCAATACTTTCTTAGTGAACTATGATGTTCACTTGGTTTAGCTAAACAGACTGTTCTCTCCTGAAATTTTACAGAGACTATTTATTGCAAGATTCAAGACTTAATAAAGAGAATTACTAGCTCTTAATAACAAATACACTGACATCACCTCCATATTTTACTTAGGTAATGAAACTGCCACAAGATGACAGTAATATTCTGTCACAACTACTTGTGCAGAATTTAAATCAGTGACCCGCAAGTCAGAGGTTCTGTCTGCCATTGCCAGTCCCCGGTGAGATATCTGCCCTTGCATGCCTTCATAGATCATTCAGAGGCAGAATATAAAACACATTTGTAGTGGCATTTTGATATTCAGGGCAGTGGCGTTGATGTGAATGTTGTTCTTTTTTCAGGAGAAATGATAGATTTTCAGTGGGTGACTATTCTTTTTATGAAGTGAAGATTATTAAATGTTCACTATTTTGAATGTCTTTGTTGAAATGCTTATCCTCGTGCGTTGCTAGGGGTATGTAATGGAGGCGCTACTTACTTTGGAAGCTGCTGTGGATAATCTGTCTGATTGTTTGAAGAACAGTGATCTTTTGACAGTGTTATCACGGTAAGAGCCTGTTCTCCTTTGTCTTCTTTTTTTTTTTTAGTGTCTCATGATATTCAGTGTGCTGTTGTGCAGTCTGACAGCACGAAATTATTTCAGTAAGACTAAGCTCATCTGTAACCTTCAGAGAACTAGACTGAGAGCACATCTCAGCCAAATTTTGCCGTAGTTGAAATAATGTTGATAGAACTAATGGAACTTTACAATGCATTGTAAATTCTGCCTTGTTGCCACCTGGCTATAGCTTCTATAGCTTACTTTAACTTCCTTTAAAAATATTGTATTTTTTTCACACTTCTACCATATACTTGAAAACATATCTGGGAAGAAACTTTTTTTTTTTAATATTCATTTCATACAACCTGTCATTCTTAGATGAAGTATTCCCCAAAAAGTAAATGATCATGGTTTGTTCTCCTGAACAAAACTAGGAAGAATTTTTTCCCATGTATACATAACCCATAGATTTTGCCAGATGTGTAGATCCTCTTTGTGAAGCCTTTGGCCTTAAAGTAAACTCTTACACATGGAGAGAAATTGCAGACTCCTTCCATAACACAGCTGTTGACAGTACTGAGGGAGATTAATGTCTGTCTGACTCCTCATAGCAACAACAGACTAGGGAATGTGTTTGAAAAATATCCATAAGTTACCATGCTTTACATTCAGAACAAAAATACGAGGTTATCATTCCTGAAGTGAGTAGGCAGGGTGCAATGTATTATACTGCAATGGCAGAAGACAGGTATTGCCTTTTGGCAGAGTAGAGGTGGAGAAATACGGCTTCTGCTTTCTAAGCTAAGAGCTATTTATCTTTCTTTAGTGCGTGTTTCAGGAAACAGCAAGATGGAGCTGAAAATAGGAAATACTCAGAAAGCAGAGGGACACAATATTGCAATATTCTTTACCCTGACACTATTGATTCCATAAGATCCTCTTCAAATACTATAGTATATGAGCTGGGAATGAGACCAGGGAGTCAGGAATTAGTTCTTCTCCAGAACAAACTTCCCTTTCAGGTATCAACAGATCGTGTTCACCTGTAGAGATAGTTGATAGGGATTGTCTGGATGATCAAGTGATAATCCATGAGGAGGCAGCCATCACTGAAATTGCAACACCTCTACCTTCTGTAAAGCATCTTGAAGAGATCTTAGGATGCAGGCAAGGGGGGATGCAATGACAACAAGGTTTCTGAAGGACCTATACTAGCAAGAACCTAAGCAGCTGCATGACAGATTTCTTGAGGATAAGGTGGCATATTCATGGTTCTGTTTAAGACATGCCATTTTTTCTGCCCACAGTTTTAACATTAGCCAGTAAGCCATTGTGCATTTGCATCCCAGCTGTGCCAAGTTCAGGGTTTGCTTCACTGGTGAGGGCATCCTAAAGACCAAAATTGTTTGCAGTTCTACCACTGCTCCATTATATGGGCATTTCCACAAGATACTTCACACTTCTGTATTTCTTATCCCAACATTGTTCTCACCTCTCTAGACTGTAGATGATCCTGCTCTGGTTTGGTGCAGTGCCACGTGAACATCACTTCAGTCATGTCTGTGATCACTTCTGGGAAAAAAAAAAGGGCTGCAATAGGCAGTGTGGTTTGTTACTTTTCCTATTTAAATATTTCTTTACAGTTTTATTAATACTTAACTTGCATCCAATGTGTACATGTTTCAAGCTGTGCATTCACACACTGCAATGTATGTTATGTATTTTGGGTTCAGTTCATCTTCGCCGGATTTAACATCGAGCACCAAACTGACTGCAAACCGGAAGAGCACGGGGCAGCTGAACGTGAACCCTGCAAGCGGTAACACGACCACTGCTGAACGAAGCCGGCACCAGAGGAGCTTCTCTGTACCCAAAAAGTTTGGAGATGTGGACAAGTCCTCGGACCCACCACGCAGTGCCACACTAGACAGAATTCAGGCGTGCACGCAGCAAGGGCTGTCCTCGAAAACCAGAAGTTCATCGTCTCTAAAGGACAGTCTCACTGACCCATCCCATATTAACAATCCAACCAACCTACTGGCCACCATCTTCTGGGTTGCTGTGGCTTTGATGGAATCAGATTTTGAGTTTGAGTATCTAATGGCTTTACGGTTACTGAATAAACTTCTGGCTCATTTGCCACTAGATAAAGCTGAAAACCGGGAGAAGTTGGAGAAGTTGCAAGGGCAGCTGAAGTGGGCAGACTTCTCAGGGCTTCAGCAGCTGCTCCTGAAAGGGTTCACCTCCCTGACCACCACTGATCTCACACTACAGCTCTTTAGTTTGCTGACACCAGTGTCTCGAATATCCATGGTGGATTCCTCTCAAGCTATAGGTAAAACCGATATGCTTTCCTTTCTTGTAGTTTGTTGCTTTGACATTTGATGGGAGACCTCATTAAGCTATCCGCACAAAACCAAAAATGGCATTTTTTCTTTCTCTTCTAATATAGAATTCTAATAATGTACTTTTCTTTTAGTTGGGCCAGCTTTTTGGAAATTGCATAGCGATATAACATTTCTGAAAAGTGAATCTATTGTACAGTAAGATTTTGATGGAGAGTGGTCATGTATTATTTCACATTTCATTTCTAGTGCTTAGCAGCATATAAAGTTTCTAAATGCTGACAAAATATACATAAGGAAATACTATCAAATTTTCTAGAACCTGTTTTGGCCAGGTTTACATTGAATGATTTTCAGAATATTGCAAAATACTTTATTTTAAATTATTGCTTCATGGTTTTTTTCCTAGAAATAGAAATACTGAAAACTCTTGTACACTTTTTTAGATAAACTACAATAGCACATTAGTGAGCAAGGGGGAAGGCTTGGGTTATAAAAAAATAAGGTAACATTTGAAATTCCCAATTATCAAGTTGAGGTTGTGACCACTTCTTAATTTTATTTCTCAAAGAGAGTTTCTGTATTGTTCCAGATATTTACTCCTCTGTTTCTCAGAAGCACAGATATTAAGACAACAGTGCAGGCTTCACAACTAAGTCACAACAAGCTTAGACACCGAGTAAGGGGATGAATGCCACAAACAGCCTGCCCATCTCTGAGCACCTCTGTGGTGCCTGTGTTGGGCAGCTCACACGTGGGCTGTGACAGTAACATCTGGAGGTGTCTTCTTCTTTTCCCGGGGTATAGAGGAAGCCAAGGGAAATCACACCCCTAACTTAGGCAGCTGCTTTAATTGTGTAGAGCAAGAGGGAACGAATGGTTAGGTATTTTCATAGATAAGATTCTTTCTTTACAAAAAGCAGATTGTGTCCACATACAATTTCTTGACTTCTGAGCTCCCACCTGGACGTGAGCAGCTTTTGTTCCAGCTCCCCATGACAGTCAATGCCTGTAGTTCATCAGCTACCTCGAGCTGTGAGTTGGTGCAGAAGAGCTGGATCCCAGCTCCAGACAGAGCCCTTACGCTCATGACAGCAGCTGGCACTTGGCACTAAGGCCGTCTCCTGGCTTCAGAAACACCCATTTGAGTAGTCTCATCTGACTAGTTCTATCAGAATTTTGTTTCATTATTATTATTACCTTAAACAGTATAAAACAATGGAAGCTGTGCCTGGTAGCCTGACCAAAACAATTGTTCATTTATCAATACTCTGAATTTCTTTTTGTGTTTTAGTAGCAGTAACAAGAATGCCACCAATTAAGATTGTCGATAAGCTACTTAAGTGGAAAAGATAAACATACTCTCTAATAGGAATCAAATATATACTTTTGTGAGATGTTTTATCCTGTATGTACCTGTTCATGTGGCACTGTTTGCAGAAATAGGTTCATGCTGTATAACAGTACTGTTGCCCAAATGATACACTGCATTTTCAAATTAAGGCCCCTTTAAGACAAAGGTGGCATGGCCAGTGGCGTGAACAACTTGACAGAGTCTGTGTGAGTTCGTGGCTAATGTGAAACTGAAACTGTGACCTCCCATGAAACACCATCTTGAAGGCTCTTGTGGCTCTTGCTGTCCAAAATACACGTTTTGTTCTGTATTTTCCTGTTCTAGGATTCCCACTGAATGTTTTATGTCTCCTGCCTCATTTAATTCAGCATTTTGACAGCCCGAATCAGTTTTGCAAAGATATAGCCGAAAGGATTGCTCAGGTACCAAAGTTATTTACTGTTTTGTACATGTTCAAACCCTGTAAATGCATTGCCTTGTTCTTAATATGTTTTGATATTTATATTTAATTAGGTTTGTTTGGAGGAGAAGAATCCCAAACTATCAAATCTTGCACATGTCATGACCCTTTATAAAACACACAGCTATACAAGGGACTGTGCTACCTGGGTAAATGTGGTTTGCCGTTACCTTCATGAAGCATTTGCTGATATTACTTTGAGCATGGTTACGTATTTGGCTGAGGTAAGTTTTCAGAAACTTTTTACTGTTTTAACTCTTCTGTTGCCTAACAACCCAAAGAGCTGAAGTCTGCCTGCAGATTACTAGGGGCTTTCTGTAGCTGTTATTTATAATTAAGAGTAAAAAGCAGAAACTAGGAGAAAGGAAATCACTGTAAGAAATCAATATTTAAAACTGAAACAAAACCAGCAGAGGTCTGCAGGGCTGATACATCTTAAAGCAGCTTCTCTCATCAGCCAGTGCCATTTTTCACGATGCAAGAGAAAGTGGACAACATTTATTTAGATGCCACTGAGGAAAATAAGAGGAGGGGTTTAGCTATATAAATAAGATATCATCTGCGATATAAGGATCTGGTTCTCCATAGAAATTTGTATGCATTCCTATAACAGTGAATGGGATCATCTTGCTGCCCAGATTTTCCTCTGCACTCATTGCTTACTCCTAACATTTCTCACCAATGGACTACTGAGTTGTTGCAGTGTTGTTATTGGGGAACCAAGGTTCAGTTCTTCTCTTCAGCTTAGGCCATTTGATCTTCTGCCTCCTGTGTCACATCAGTATCAGGACAGCATTTTCTTGTAGGGTTCTCAGATTCCCCTGCTGCAGTGAGATGCCTTGAGCCTCCTCTCTCCTGCAGGGAGAAGGCAGTTCTGTATTCATGATGCAAATTCACTAACTTCTTTAGAGCAGAGCAGCTCTGTTTTTTCGGAGTGGATTCATTCTCTTATCTGACAAAGGATCTTCAAAAACTCCGCAGGCATCTCTGATACTGGCTATCCAGAGATTTGCAAGAACCTACAAGGCCAGGCTGTGCTGCCACACTCTCTCAGACTTGGCCCTGCTACCTCAGGCTGCATTTCCTCACCTTGCACATGGAGGCTCTACATGAACAATCATATCAGATCTTAACTGATGGAGAAAGCCATGACTCTCCTGTAGCAGACTGAAACGGGACCTTGAAGCTTTTCACTCTCTTTGCAGACTCAAAGACTCTGAAGATTTATTAGCTCTTTGAGCAAAATGACTCTGAATCTTCCAGAGTCAATTGTCTCCTTCGTAGCAGAAACTCGTACTCCTAATAAACAAATCCTGTAAAGACTGAAGTTTAAACTCTTTCTTCTTTGCTTTCCCAGCCTTGGAAAAGTGTTTGCCCCTCTGTTTTCCCCTCAATGCTCTACGTACAGTTACTAGTGCCGCAGCACTTCCACAAAGGCCATTGCACCTGATCTGACTCACCTCAAAACAGGCTTAGGCGTGCATATGGGGACTCTTTTTTTGCACTTTCCCCTTGCTGTAGATTGGCACCACACTACTATATTAACGGCAAGTCAGGCAAGTTTTTGACCATAGTTAAGGCACATTCCTGAGATAGCACCATCATTGCAGGATGACAGACTAGTAAGCATGACTTCCTTTCTCCATATTTACATTGACTGCAGTTCTGTTGAGTCATGTCTAGGGAATATTTGTATGGGCATAGGGTAGCAGCCAGTCTGGAAGCGGATCAGGAGACAAGAAACCATCTTATTAGGCCTACTGTGGCCATTAAAAAGGTTCTTCCTGCATTCAGAGTATGTTTCCCCTTTTCTTCTTAGTTAATCCCCAGACCAGAATAAACAATGCACTCCTCTCTCCTATAAATTGACTGTGGGATATACCATCAATAGGTAAAGCCAAATGGGTTAAGAGCCCCACTGGGCAATCTGCAGTTGACTATTATAGCCATTGGTGACAGAGCCTCGAGCTTTAACAATCCTGGCTCAGTCTCCGGTGTTTGGGCCTGACGGAAATTGTGAGACATGCAGTGCCTAAGAATAACAAAGGAAAGCTGTGTTGCAACAGTGAACTCTCCACACACGCAGGTATACCTTCAGAATGGGACTTTACCACACGTTATTAAGACTATGAGAACAAATGCTCTCAGCAGAAGGTAAAAGCTTCAATTATTGCTGTTCAGACAAAAATTTGCATTTAACCTGTGTGATGGCAGCTAATTGCTTGTCAGCTAGGGTTATGATTGTGTCATAAAAATGAGACATTTCAGCTGTGTTCTTATCCAGACCTTACAGTGACAAGCAGTGCTCCTTTCTCAGTAGTACATATTATGGCTCCATCCATGAAAAATGATCATATCTTCTGGAAGAGTATCTCAGGGATCTCAGTCGACAGATGAGGAAAAATCACTGTTTAATAGTGCAGTAGAACTTTGAACCTCCGCTACTAAAATCAGCATACAAACACATTGCTGAAAGCTTACTTTATGTTAGATTTTTGCATATTAATTTTTTAAAAACAGCCTTGTACCATGAGAGCACAATAATTCTAGGAGTATATCTGAATTGACGTGGGTCACATGCTAAACTAATGATTCATTAAGTGCAGGGTCATGCTCGGACTTAAATAGCTAATCCTATTAATACAGAAGAAGGGACAAGAAACCGCATAGTGCATAGTAATGTGCTCGTGGTGGATGTTTCCTCCACCTCCCTGTTAGACAGAGGATTGCTTGTGAGCGAAGCGTGAGCATTCATAACCTGTTCAAAAGCAAGGAATCACTAGAGATTAAAACATCTGTGTTGCAAGAGGAAGCATGTCCTAGCTCAGGCATTGTCCCTATCAGGCGTGGCTTGTGAAATGCCGTCTTCGTTTCCTCACCTGCTGCCAAATTTGGATGGGCAAAGGGCACAGTGTCCTGCGGTAGCCCCTCAGCAGCTGCAGCAGCCAGCAGCAGCCAGCCCAGGCAGCCTGGGAGGAGCAGCCTCTGCTCTCCTCCTGCGTCTGGGTTGGGTGCTGCTTCAGGAAAGGGACACATGTTGCCAACCAAGTGTGGATCCCTAAACCCAGGTAAGACCCAGATAGTTACTATACACTAACAAGAGAGGAATCCACAGTTCTTCAAAAGACTTCATACAGACCAGAGTAAAAAAAATAATATTCTGAGAACAGCTATGATTTCCTCTTACAAATACAGTGGAAACTCTTTGTCCTGCAACTCAGTGATCCAGATGATGTGTTACCACAACTCCATCTTGCTGCTATTTTTGTTACTTCTGGCAGAAAAAGAATTCTTACTGTACTAAATGCATTTTAAAGTTGCTGTTCTTTTTTTAAACTGAAATACCCTTTCTTGTTACAAATTCATGATGTACACACTTGGACTATAAAACAACTTGTATACTCATCTGAACAACTGAAAACTGGCAGAGTCAAAAATATTTACCATTTAAGGGTCAAGAGCTGTTTAAGTCAAAGGATTCTGTTGACAACAAGTTTCTACAAACTGGAATGAAAACTAGAAGCTTTCAGAGATAAAGTTCCTAGAAAAGCTTGCTGTCCAGCAGTAGAGACAAAATTCCCATTATTTCCTAGTAATTCCTTTTCATATGAGAAACGTGATTATCTGATGCAGTAGTCTCTGTCAGAGAACAAAATATTTCTTTCTGTCATCCAGCTAGTTTCTTCTAATCCTTTATTTCTACACTGAAATGGTATACCGGCTGATGTGCTGTTTCATATAAACTATTTTCAAGAAAGGAATCAAACCTAATAGAAGGCAAGAAAAAGTCTATAACCCTGCAGTGGAGAAGAATTGCTAAGCATGTTTTATCATCTCTCAGTACAGGTATCCATGGGCTGAAGCAGGTTACCATGCAGTACCTTTAATTTAAAAGTTCTTGCTCTCTTTTTGTGGAAGAATAGGTAAAGCACAGTAAGATCCATCTGTTGTGGTGTTAGTGGAATTTGCCTACTTTGTTTTATGAATCACTGGTTACTGCTCACTTTTACTGAGGAAAGAGTTCAGAAGATATTTGGCAGGATGGGGCAGGCGTGTGTTCTACCTGATCATTCCAGTTTGGCTGGCACAAAGTGTTCCCATTCGATAAAAAGAGGAATCTTGTCATTCAGGCCAGCAAGGGCATCTAATAAATTACCAGACTCCACTTGGTTAACAGTTGAAATTTTTCTCTGATGGAAGACTTGAGACAGCATCGAATTTTTATAAGTAGTTGTTTTCTAGATCCTAATATCTACAGTAACCAGTGTTAGAAGAACATTTTTGTCAACCTGAATGGAAGAACAGAGTCCAGTCTTCAGCCTCTGGTCACCTCCAGCAATAACATTTGATTGCCTCTGAAATTTGTGGGGTGGAACAGTACCTGTCACCAATGAAAGAACATGCTGCCTTCCAGGAAATATTCAGCTGAGATATTTCACACACATGTGCAAACACAGCATGCCAGTCTGTACGCCTGCTGAATTACTGTCATGTATGTATACGAGCACAGTTGCATTTCCAAGGTTCACTGTTGTATTCCAGGATCTACACTCAGGTGTTCCAAAATTCTGGGATTTAGATCAAGCCTTTCTTTGTATCAGCCTCTACAGTAAGAGAGCCCAGGGACTCCATCTCCTCCTTAACAGAAAATGTTTCCTTGGCAGTTACAACCCGTGAGCACTGGCAGTGAAGTATATTTGGATAAATATATCTTGATGTCTGAATAGTAGTTTTGTTTCTTCAGTGTGTTTTCTTTTTTCTCACTCACTTTCAGCAAAGGTAGAAATAAAAAAATACTCCCCTGTTTTTACTGGATGTGCTTCCCCAATTACACTGGAAATTCTACATGCCAGTTTACTCAACTGCTGAGTATGTTTTTTGGATAGGTTAGGGCAAACATATATAAAATGTATGTTTTGTTATCAAAACAGGCTAGCATTTGGCTTCCCACCTAAAGCTCTCTTATTTCACACCTGTATTATTATCACTTGTAAAATGATTGTAAAATGGCATTGCAAAATCAGTGAGTGAAGAGAGATTAGTAGTATAAATGGTATTCATGAAACTAGTACCTTTTTTTCAGAAGAATAAATGTCTCCAAATTTAGTTATTTTCACTTTTTTTTTAAACAGCTACTAGAAAAGGGCCTTCCTAGTATGCAACAGTCCCTCTTACAGATGATCTACAGTCTTCTTAGTTATATGGACCTGTCAGCTATTCCTGTGAAGCAGTTTAACATGGAAGTGCTAAAAACCATTGAAAAATATGTGCAGGTAAATACTGTATCTTCTTTATATTAACAGAGGAACTTAGCAGTATTTGCTGTCATAAGTTGATTTTCTTTATAAGAATTTAAGACATGATTAGCAGGGAGGACTGCGACTGTCCAGTGTGGTATCAAGTGTATAAACATCCTGATGCCTTATAGACTGTACATGCTCAGATAAAGGCCCAGCTGTGCATTCACTGTGTGAGAAATTTTAGGCTACAGCTACGCTGCATCAGGAGCAAGCTTAATACCAGGCAGAGCCTGACTGACCAGTCTTTTTAAGTATTAGCATGAGGGAGACGTGCATAATCACTTCCCTTCAGAGAATTCTGCACCTAATTCTTGGCAAGTCAAAAATACATATTTCTACTAGGAATTCACAGCTGTAAAGAGCTTGTGTCAAGTCAGCTTTTCTGTTAAATGGGGATTCTGAGGTGGCCCTTATGTTTGTTCATACTAACTAAGGCGCTCAGGCACGAGATTTTAAAGCCTATGCCAAGTTGGCCTTGCACTCAAGTCTGCCAGTTTAAAGACCAGTTCCCTGACAATGACACCTTGGGCACGTCTTGGTTTCTGCTGTTGAAATTATTTTGCAAGTATGTGCCTTGTCACTGGCCAAGAGAGAAAGAAAGAATAGTAATATTCCAATTACATGTTTTTATTATGTGGCCAAAAAAATGACTGTAAAATGTAAATAATCTTGAATGTGTGTGAGTTTTTCTTTCCACTTGCTGATTAAATATACCCATTTCTAGAGCATTCACTGGAGAGAAGCCTTGAATATCCTGAAGTTGGTAGTTTCTCGTTCTGCCAGTTTAGTTTTACCATCCTATCAACACAGTGATCTTTCAAAAATGGAAATACACCGAGTGTGGAACAGTGCCTCCAAGGAACTACCAGGGAAGACTTTAGAGTTTCAATTTGATATTTCAGAGGTACAGTTTGGAATTCTGCTACTTAACACCTTAATTCTGTTATCTGAAAATTCTAAAACGTGTTGCAGCTCCTTAAAAAAGCTGAAAAATTAGAAAATAAAGGAAAATTACCAAACTCAAAGTCTCTTAAATTCTTTTCAATTCACAGTGACATATTTAATGACCCATGCTGGAGGGCTCTTTCTGGATTTTTACTAGATTTTTTTTGTGAAGGACTTCTGGCTGAACTCTTTTGTAGCAGCCTTTATCCTGCAAGCCCTCTATACCTTTTAACTTTATAAAGCAGAATGGTCCTATTGACTTTAATGGTTAACTCTGTTTATAGTTATGAACCTGCAGAACTGTTTTCAGCATTGTAGACCATATAGATAATGGGAGTTCGAGGTTAAAAGGAAAAAATGAACATAAAAAAGGCATCCTGCACAATTTGTATAGAGTTTCTTCTTGCTGTTTCATGTAGGTATAGTTCTAGAAAATGCTGAGCATCCTACCATCAGTCCAGTAAAGGATTTTAATGGTTGTTTGAACATGGCCAGAGTGTTCAGCACTCTTAAGAAAAACCCGTAAAAAACATGTGCAGGAAATATGGATTTGAAATAAATTTCATAACCTTCTCGGGCTTTTTGCTGGTTCTTATGTTAGAAACTAGTTTGAAAGTTGCTTTGGCTATTAGCTAATCATGAACATAAGCACTAGCTACTAGCATAGCAATTGTTACTGAGACGTTCACAGTGGAAAATAACGTGCATGCCAAGTGAAATGAAATTGGGTGCTCTCCTTGTTGTAACACTGATCTTTAGAGTAATCTTTTCCTGCAACTGAAGCAATATGCCCCATTATAAGTTCATCTTGGAGCATAATACTAATGAATAATTACTCTCTATTTAAGACTCCAATTATTGGGAGACGGTATGATGAGCTGCAAAGTTCTTCTGGACGAGATGGTAAACCCAGGACAATGGCTGTCACCCGCAGCACTTCGTCAACCTCATCGGGATCTAACTCCAATGTCCTTGTTCCTGTGAGCTGGAAGAGACCCCAGTACTCTCAGGTAAACTCCTTCTAAGTAGGCCACGATTCATTAACAAGTTGCCCTGGGAGCAGCTGAATTAACACTGCAGAGGTGGCCCCTGTGCCCTGTGCAGTGCTCCTGGCTGGCCAGGGCACAGTGTCCGACTGCCTGAGCTGAATGTCTTCCTTGGGCTCTGAGACGGGCTGACTGGTGTCCGTCTTCTGTCCTGCCAGTGTTTTTCTTTCAACCTGCGGGAAATGCATCTCTGTAAGGCCTCTAAGTCTAGGTCAGGTTTAGCTACGAATGACAGGTGAGTTCAGATATTAGCAAGGTGAGCAGATAGACAGCACATGCGACTTTCAAAGTGTTGTTTTCTTGGGAAGTCAGGTAAAAATAATTCTTCAGAACGGTTTTCCTGAAAGTGGTGTTTGATTACCTTATTGATTTGGGTTATCTGCCAGTTAAAATAAAACCAAACCGAATAAATGTACTTATTGCTTTTTTTGTTTGTTTTAATATAGCAGATTATATAACAGTGACTCAGGCCTAGTTCTGAAAAAAGTAATTATGCATGCATCTTATTTTAAACTTCCGAACTATCCTTTTGAAGTGATGCACATGATCCAATGTTTTGTTATTATGCTCAATAGAATTAATAGGATAATTTAAAAATAATAAACAAAATTATTAACAGCTATTTTTATGTTTCATTGTATGCGTAGCTGCTCTGAAAGCAGCCCTTTGAGCACTTTATGACTAATTCTTTGGTTGGTAATTAAAAATTGTTAATGGATGTTTCTAGCCACTGGGAGAATGAGTGGTTAAAAAAATGCTCACTTGAGAAACATCTTGTTTTCTAGAAACGGACAAAGGAAAAGCTGGTGCATGTCCTTTCTTTGTGTGGTCAGGAAGTTGGGCTGAGTAAAAACCCTTCAGTAAGTAGCCTTGTATTGACCATTTCTTTGTTTTCATTGTGTCCTAAACCCTAAAAGTGAAGAACTTTGTTTCCCAGAGTTGCTGATCTGATTTGCATAGTTTCCTCTCACATTACTATCATTGTCATTTGTACTAGCCCACACTGCATTTCTCAGTGTATTGACCAGTGAGTGAATGGCCCCCGCACTTAAAGATGACGTACTTAGAGACCTACGTCCAGTTTTGCTGTGAGAGATCTGCCATGCTATAGGCTTTGCTTATGCCGGCTCAGTGAGTAGAGAGTAATGACCTCTGCTGTTACCAATGTAGAGCCTTTATAAAGAAAAAGATTAAATTATAGAAATAAAACCAGGGAGAAGGGATCCTGATTTTTCCATTAGATTGCAGTTCTAATGTTGCTCTTTAAAAATTAATATTATCTGGTGCCAGAAAATGGGCAATAGAACATCCAGGGTAGGATGTAATTATTTCTAGTAGGAAAAGAAAAATTATAGCTTGTTGTATTTACTAATGTTGACATATTTTTGAACATCGTTTTCAGCTAGAGGTTTTTTTAAATGAACTTTCTATCTCATCCCCTTGACAGTATTTTCTTTGCTAAGTTCTCTGAATTTTGTTCCTATAATGTATACAAACATCCAGGCAACATCAATCTGCAGCCATTAGGAGGTAGCTGTAATATTCTTGGACATGTTCCTGCAGTATGAAGTTGTTTCTTTGTACAAGTTTAATCTGAAGGCACCTGTCCAACATAAATAATAAAGAGTGTTCTAAAAATACTCAGTGAAGGAATTAGGTGTGTACTGGAAATACAGTCTTCCAAATAACCAATTAGAGCTTTTAGGAAGAAACAACCAGAGGGAACAGCTTGTTACAAGAGAAATCCTTTGAATTGTAGGTAATTTTTTCTTCCTGTGGTGATCTGGATCTGATTGAGCACCAGACGAGCTTGGTGTCTTCAGAGGACGGAGCAAGGGAGCAGGAGAACATGGATGATTCAAACAGTGAACAGCAATTCAGAGTCTTTAGAGACTTTGATTTCCTAGATGTTGAGCTGGAAGATGGGGAGGTACGGTATATTTTCTCTGAAACAGCTTTTTCTTTCTACTAAATTATATACTCTTCTTGTAACATGAAACTTTAACTGTATAACTATAAACTTAGTTTTGAGCTCGGATTATTTATAATGTTCACTTAATGTTTATTTCAGTAGCATAACAGTAAGAGGCTACCACACCCTTCCTTTTTGAATCTACTTTAGGAAACACTGCAAAGCTGTTACTGGAAGATAAACCCCCTGTTCCAGTATCTTTTCAGTGAATTTACTTTTAAGTGAATTTATTTTAAATACAATTTTTAAAGGTCTAACTTGTTAAAAAAATATATTTGCTGGTTAAAACCTCATAAAAGGAAACTGTTACAAATCTGTTGGTTCGTGAGTAACCCTCCAAAACATGAATTCTGGCCCTCGGGCTGTTGTTAGTCCTGCAACTGCTGATGAAATCACTAACGCTTAGAGAGATGTACCTTCCACTCTGCTTAGGTGTCCGTGATTTCATCGTTTTGTACAGGAGCTAAACAGAACCCTGAGGGCCCAGCTCAAGTCTTGACAGTTGAAATGTGTCAGCTCACCTTGAGCTGAAACTGCTGAAGGGAAAAAAGTTGAAGAACTGCTGAATTTTGGTGGGCCACACCCTTTAACCTTGTTTATATCAAACTTGGAGTATTTCTTTCCATTTGGGCGGGAAGGGCCAAAAATGAATGTCCATTGCCAAACAAGTCTAACCATTTTGTTGCTATTTAAAAGTCCAGAAATTCTTAATTCTTTTGAGTTAACAGTATAATAAATTTTCTTGTCATAGTCTGGGCTTGATTTTAACAGGAATTCTCTCAGGCATTGCTCTTAGCCCAGAGAAGAGCATGTGTACAAGAAGAAATAATCAGTTTTCTCCCTAGTTGAATGACAATAATAAAATAATTTTAAGGTAAACACACCCCTCAGGTGTGAACTCATGTACATCTGATTTATTTTTTTTTCCAATGAAGAGAAAGGAGGAAGGAATGGAAGGAGATGTTGCAGAGTCCTTATTTTCCAAGTTAAGAATCCCTGTGTAAAAAGGCAGTAAATTGGGCTCACCGTTGCCCATGACTTCACAAAAAAAAAAAAAAAAGAGGCAGTTGGCATGAATGTTTGAAAATACTTTAGCCAAATATTATGAAGGAGCTTTAATATTCCAAACAATGATAAATGATAAAACAGGAATGCCAGGTTGTTTGTCAAAAATTATATTGGGGCTGCAATCATTTGTATGTCTTAAATGCTTTCAAGGTATTACAAGGACTTGGGAGTACAATTTTGATTAAATACCACATGATAATTTTTTGTCCAGTGAAATTCAGGAATTTCTTCTTTCTCTTCACCAGTTAAAACCATATACAGATACTATATAATTGTACAGAACAATTCCTGTCAAAATGAACTTACCTTCATGGATTGTGACCTTGCAAAGATCGGTTTGATACATGTGGCTAACTTCAAGACTGAGGCCTAAATTAATCGATGCACTAATTGTCTTAAGTTGGTCATGAAACAGATACTAAGCTTCTCTAGTTTTACCTGAAGTAAAATGAAAAATGTGGTGTCTTACTTAATACAGTTTCTAAATTGCCATGGATCTGAGACCCTGCATTCCAAGGTTTAGTCCAGACTTAGTGCTGTTTTAAATAAATAGATACCTTAGCCAAATTGAAACCTGATGTCAGAGGCTACAACTCTAATGATGGAGTTGAAACTGTATCATTTATGTCAGATCAAAATCTGATATATTCATAATCATGAATAAAACAGTGTCAGAAAACTTAAGCTAGGAAGAGCACAAATAGTCTTTCCAAAAAAACCTTATAATTTGAACAGGCCAGTGATGCTTGTGTCATCCCCAGACCACAAGATGTACTGGTTTGAAATTTCATAAAGATGTGAAAGGAAGTAATGGTTGTTTTCAAACTTAAAAGATAGGTGGAAGAGTTAAAGTTTCTGTGTTAATATTAGTTACTATTGTAGGCAAATGTTTTTCTATTATGTCTTTAATACAGTAATTTTACATAGATTCTTTCTATTTGTTTTTCTATCTGTTATATCTGCTACCCAGGAACTTCAGGTAAGAATGCTACTTGAACTCAGATGTGCCAGCACATGTTATGCCTTCTTGCAAATTTGTATTGTAGAATAACATCATAGTTTTGTTGTTGCCCTCCCCCTCTTCAGTGTGTGCGTGGGTGGGTGGCTGTGTGTGTGCTTGCACTTCTGGCAGGTGCTTCATTTTTTGTCTTGTATTAGAAATATTTGTAGGTATTTTTCAAAAATTCTGCTTCATTTTAAGTCTGTTTTTTATATGTTCGACAGTCTTCACAAATTTCAAAATATCTTCATTCTAGTATCAGTATTTTTCAAATTGAGCCATTTCTCCTTTAATAGCTTTGTGCATAAATAATAATAGGTAGAAACAAAAGAAGAACTTCATTATTTATAATATAGTAAAGTTTGGGCCATTTGTTTCCATGGGCAAATTCTATATGATTTTCAGCTTTTCAGTTGTGATATATTGGCTCCTGTTATCATCTTGCTAAAGCTGATACCTAAGACCTCTTCAGAAAAGCCTACCAGCCTGAATTTAATTGAGTAAATTAATTAATTTATACAGCTTAGTTTAATTCAGCTGTATACACCTACCAGTTTTGCTCGACTCATTTACTCTGTGAAGAAAACTGAAAAGGCACATCAGTGGTTGCAAGTTCGGGACCTAAACTTGCAGTTTATCAATGTAAAGAGAGAACTGAGATGATGGAAGGTTGTAGTGAGTTGTACAAATGATACAAAGATCTGTGACGGTATTTTACATATTTGTTCCTGATAGTTTGTACATCAGTTATTATGCAAACACAACCCCCAAAAAACCTTTGTCTCAAAATGCCGGTGCCCTAAAAGATACAAATATATGGAAATAGTGCCAGTTCCATAATACTTTTGCCTATAACCTACAATATTTGTGCGACTCTATTACTTTCCTTACTTTGTCAATATAGTAAGGTAAAAACTTGTGTGAAAGAGTTTTGCTTGTTTCTTACGGCTTTATGGAGCGGCCGTGCTGCTCTCCCCTGCATCGTGTTCCTTCCGTTTTTGCTGCCCTTTCTGTGTCTCTCGTTTCCCCTGGGTTGTCCTCATTTGCAGGTGGCTGCAGTGGCACATCTGCCCCTTCACCAGAGGATGGTGATTGCGGGAAGTCCTGTGTGGCACCTGCTCACTGCTGGCCAGACACACTTACAATATGTGACTGTTTCCTTTTGAATTGATGTGTGTTACTGGTGGCTTTTCGGATAGCAGATAGCTTTGCTCCCACCGTAGATAAAAATGAACAGCCTCTCAAATACATCTTCCCTTCTTCTTGCCAACTGTGAAAGAAAGAATGCTTAACAGATATAAAGACAACAACTCCATCTTTGTATAAAAGACATGTTCAGTATGATTCCGGTGCCCCCGTAGCAAGCTTACGCTAACCCGAATACTCTGGGTATTTGGGTTACACTGTGTTTCATCTCTCTTACCCTTTTTCCCTCACTTTTAATTCATGGTCCCTTCTAATTCCATGCCCTACAAGTGTCCCTTTTCATCTTTTTGCTGGCTTCCTTCTTTAAGACATTGCAGAATAAAACTGCAACAAGAAATATTCCCGTAGACAGGAGCCACAAAGTTTACTGGTAGCTGTACTAAGCCTCATGAGGATCAGGGTGTGATGACAGTCATCTTGGCTTGCTTGCTTATTTATGGCATTTTGTCATTTGTTAGTTCAGTAACTGATGAGTTTGTGGAGGATGTCTCATTGCTGTATGTGTCCTCCAGCCTCTGTGGGGGAGGATGGACAGCCAAAGAATTTGTTAAAATAAATAGGTGGGAACTGAACAGTCATTTTTATCATTTATCATTTTATCATTTAAAGAGACCTAATTTCTTAAATATATTCTGTTCTCTTCCCACACAAAACTACTATATGATCCCAGGTGCAGGATGAAAACATGGGTTCTTCCAATAGTGTGTTGGGCTTCATAACAATTTCATGTTCATTTGCTCTTGAATATAGTGCATTCCTTAGTTCTAAATGTTCTTGTGGATTACAGTTCTTGCATTTCTGGATTGTCTTTTTCTTTGTTTTTTTTCTTTTTTCCTCATATTTGTTCATGAACAGTGAGCTTAGTGTAATGAAACTGAACTTTCCCTCTTTCTAATCGTATTCCATTGCATTAAAGGGCAATGATGCAAAATAAAATCTATTTGTGCAAGTTGGTTGATTGCTAAGGAGGTAAGGCTGCAGCTGAATAAATTGTACTTTCTGCAGTTTAGCCCCCATTCAGTACATCTGACTAGTCCTGAATGGAGTACTCAAGCATTTAAAATTACAAATCTGCTTAAGTACCTTACTGAACTGAAGCCTCTTTCTCTATGATTGCACATAATTTTAATTTGCATGAGGCCAGGATATATTCCTTCAATAAACAGTGATTTTATGATGTTTATGATTTTTTTTTTTTGTAGGAAGAACTATATTTTTGACAAATTCGTATTTAAAAGATCACTGTCAACTTGAATTTTCAGCAGCTGGTTTGCTTGTTTAAGAGTGTTGCATCTTAAAGAGCCGTATTTTAAACAGTCGGTGGTGAACCTTAAAAAGAGACCTTTTTCTCTGTAAACTTCCTTCCCGTGTTGACATAAGGTTGAGGGCTTTCACCCAGATAAAGTACCCAAAACTGCAACTGGAGCCTTCATGCTGCGTAAGGCCCCTTTGAGCCGTGATGGGGGTAGTTGTGGACGTGCTCCTGTGTTTGCCGGAGGGGAACCTGGCTAAAGAAGGGAGCAAGAGTATTAGCGCAATTAGGGAAACAGGATACAGTCCACTGGAAAAGACATAAACAAATGGCAAAATGGTGGAAAACTGATTTTAATCATTTTTATACATGAAGGAAATCAAGTGATCCTTGGTTCGGTTCACAAGCCTAACAAATAGTTATGCAATTTGTTTAATGCACTCAGTTTCATGTAACTGCGTTTGGTATCAAAACTGAAAGTCAATATAAAATTCTTGGTCCATTTGACTGTGTCCTGTTTAAAAAGTGAAATCTCAGTCAATGCTGATCAGGTTGTTCACAGAGTTTAGTTTCAGAAAATTAAAATTAATCCAAATTACAAAAATAAGCTACGTGAGCCTAGAATAAAAGTTTTTAAAGGTGTGCTGCTTTAGCTATTACATTTTGCTTGCTAAATGAAGGGTTCATTCAAATCTATATTAACTCATCATTATGGTTATGAATATAATGAAAAGAATCTAAAATCTTTAACATGTTTCACAATTGAACCATTGCTATGAACTGTGCTTCTAATATTTTTAAAACATCATGGAAAAATCCTTTAAAATTGCTTCCAAACTTTTCTTTTGCCTCTCATTGTTCTACCGGTATTCAGATGTGTGTATATGTGGACTTAAAAAACCAAATTCTTAAATCAGCAAATGCATTGAAAACATCTAATACTGAAAAGAATGAATCTTCATTTAACCGTCATTTCCATGCTTCTGCTCTTATCTCCAGGTGAACAAACAGAATAACGCTTAAATAATATCAAGTTTGTATTCTGTTTTTACATAAAAGTATTTCTTGAGCTGACTTGGATCTAGTGACTAGTGGATTGTACGTGGTGAGTTTCCATTCGGGGAAGCTGACCCTCTACCTGATTGCAGGGTGAGAGCATGGACAACTTCAACTGGGGGGTGCGCAGGCGGTCCCTGGACAGCCTGGACAAGTGTGACATGCAGCTGCTGGAGGAGAGCCAGCTCTCGGGGAGCACGCCCAGCCTCAGCAAAATCAACCCGGAGGACTCCGATGAGTCGTCAGAGGAGGAGGACCTGACCACCAGCCAAATCTTGGAGAACTCCGACCTAGTAAGTTGCAAACTGGTAATTTAAGAAAGGAAGGGGTTGTGTTTTTAACTAAACTGGGCTTTTAGTTTCCTCTTGCCCAGGTGCAACCTAATCAGCTGAAATGGGGGGGTGGCACACAATCCGGTGTTTGGTCGCTGCTTGATTTTTCCCTTATTTGCAAATGTAAACAGGAATTTCAATGCAAAGTTCAAAACACAGGAGACATCAGATCTGATTATTTGCCCTTTTTTCCACGAATTGCTCTGTGACCGTTTTGCGCTATTGGCCGGTAGTAAGTCTTTCCAATGTATCTAATACTTAAAGAAATAGAACAAGACTCCAGTTTGGTAAACTGTATCAGGTGTTCATTGTTCACTTCTGGGCTGTTTGCGTACGATTTTTATGACAGAAACATAGGAAGCACTATAATACTTTTGCAGGTACAAACTGAGAGAGCCACTGTCACTGCCCCTGAAGACAGCATCTGCTTCACATGTTCATAAAACCAGTGTGTGCTGGGGTAGATGTATACTCAGTTCTGTGCTTTTGTTGTCTTTTGAACAGATTATAACTCTTTCCCCATCTGAGGATACAAATCATATTGACTCACTTTCTACATCATGTGACACAACCTCAGCAGACCCTCATCATTTTAATATAGGAGCGTCCAGCTTTGATGTTTCTTTGCCTGATATGAATAATCTCCAAGTGTCTGAAGGATCCAAGGTGAATACACTTTTACTTTCTTTTCCAACTGGACTATATTTTACGTAACATTTTTGCAAGTTTATTTTACTTACACTTTAATGATCTGTGAAAGCAAATACATTCTGACTTCCTGTGTGTAATGTCATAGTACGATACATTCATATGCTCCCGCACATCCATACCCTTTCTTTTCTACTTATACTTTCTTTATTAAAAATATTTTATTTATTGTTTCTTAAGTATATTGCACTAAATTTGCGCTAAGATACTACAAGCTCATTGGAAGACAAATTGTTGAACTGGCTACAAGTTACAATCCTAAGGGAATGTTCTTTTGTTCTTCATGCTGATTTAAAAGAACAATATGCCAACTCATGTAGTGGGTGTATGCGTGTATTCTCTGAGATTTTTTTCAGTGTGGGAACCTATTGTACAGTTGTGTGTACTGGATTCAGTTCTTGCCTTTTGGCAGACACTCAGAAATTTTAAATTCATGACCACAATATTAAGCCATCTTGTGGGGGTGGGGGGGGAGGCAGGATTTGCAAGGATACAACAACCATGTTCAGCACAGTTTATTTCAGACAATTTTATCAGAATATGAACACAGAGTAAGGTTGGTAAATGATTATCAATGTGGGGATGGTTTATTTAATTTTCTGTTTGATAATACTTGTTTGTGGGAGATCAGCTGAACCTAGTCATCTCAATGCCTCTCCAGAAGTATAACCTGGGGGGGGGGGGTTAGTGGCTTTATTACACTATTGCCTTACCAGTAAAGCTTGCTCTATCATGTCTAAATTGGGTGACTTCTGCAGAAAGAGCAGTGTAAGAGAAAGGGGTGGGAGAAGAATATGTCTTGTGTCATCATCAGCTTTCATTCCAGCTCTTGCCCTTGGTTCCCTCTAAATGGAGCCACATAAAAAAATGGTACAGTACTGCTAGCACTGCATATAACAGAAGTAATGGAAGCTTCTGGTGAAGAGGTTATAGAAAAGGAGGTTGGAATTGTGCTCAGTATTGAACAAATTGTTTGTGTCAGAAACCTTCCCAGGAGGAAGAAAGGGCAGCAAAAGGGAAATGTGGGTAAGGATAGGAAAGGAGGGGAACCTCTCAAAATAACGGCTGTGGAAAAGGTAAACTCACTGTCTTTTGTCAAAACAACTGTTGGTAGACAAGTTACCACATAGCAACCATAAGCAGCAGAAGTTGGCAGAATGTCAGTTCAGGAAGCTGTAGTGAGAACAGACCCGTTAGCAGGTGGTGACAGCGGCTTATCTCGTGCATCCAGCCGCAGCAGCTATTGCTCTGTACGTTAAGAATTGCAAATCACAGTTCCTGAGTTTCATATATGCCTGGGGTTTTAGAATCTTTACTGTGAAAACTTATTTGTTGTCCCAATATCTATGTGCCAGTGTTCATCAAAAAAAGAAAAGCTTTGAAAAAAATAACTGAAGAATGTAAAATGCACAGCACTTTCTTATGGGATGGACAGGCAAATTCAGCCAGCCCTGAGACAAGTTTGATATTAGCGAAATACATAACCCAAGTTGACAGGGATTTGCTCATGTTACAAAGATGTTTGAAGTGACAGGCTTTACACTGAGTGCCTTCTTAGTGGTTTTTGCCTAAAAGATATTTTCTTCTGGTATGCATACTCCTGTATTTCTACTCAAGTCAAACTGCAGTCAGTATAAACAAAGTTAAAATGCCTGGGTTTATGTTTATTTTAAGGAAGAAGTCAGGCAGTGTTTAGTCAGAAAACTTGAAACTTGCACCTAAATAATTTTTACTTAATTTGATAACACAAAATCTGAGGTCTTTCCTCTGAGTTCTTATTTTTAGAGAGCCTGACAGCAATGCAGAGGAAAATTTTTGATACTTTTTCAGTGCTGTACAAAAATACGTAGTTTGTTGCATTATAAGCAAAACCAAAAACATCACCTGAGCTTTTAAATAGATGCAGTGAATGAGGGCAACAGACTGATTAAGTAGGCCTCTTCTCAAAATTTTAAGTGCCAAAATCCAGGTATTGTTAGCAGCATGAAATTAGTTAAACTTATTTTCTATTAAAGATAGTGATCACAATAATTAAGATAGTATTTATAAGAGATTAGAAGGCAGTGATGGATAAGGTTATAAGGGATAAAAACATTCAGATGATGCTATTTGATATATTTTTCAAGTTATCTAAACTGACCGATTTCTGGAAGCATACTCCAATCCTGCATGAATATTTGGAGTCCACTTTTTACTTTTAGTCTTTGGGCATGGTATTGGACTCCAGTGGGTTGGGGTGTTTGCTTCCTCTTTCTTCTTCCCTTACCCTACCCCATCAAAATGTGCTTTCGTCATGCAAACACTGTCATTGCAGTGAATAAATGAATGGTTCTTTCAGGCTAATATGTCATATTGGAAAGTGATTAATACTAACTATTTATTGAAAAAGCATGAAACATTTATATTTCCTGACAACTGCTCTGGTTGCTATTTCTGGTAATTCAGCCATATAGCTTCCATTTATCTTTTCAAGACGGTTTGTGCTGCGATTCATTTCATCCACCCTAGACACAGGAATATTCCCAGCCCTTTCGCTTAGAAAACAAAACAACCCAAAAACCCTTTCTCCTACTTGATTTCTGATTCTGTCCTGTCTGATACAAGTCTTGTTTAATTTTTAGAAATGCACATCCCGAGAATTTATCTGTAAGATCCAAGCAGGTCTGGTAACCACTTTTTTAATTCCACTTACAACAGTTTTCCTTCCCTCCCAGCTCCCAACACGTGTATGTATGTGCACATGTGCAGATGCGCACAAACACACCTTATGAGGTACCCCAAACAGAAAACATAAAGAGTTTGAGCTGCCCACTGCAGTCATCCCTACAGGAGCTGCTTTGCAGGGTGCTATCTATGGATGAGGCAGACAAAAGCCAGAAGATCAAAACTGAAACAAAATTTGTTCAAGCTAAATATGTGAAAGAAATTGCAAAGTTTCAAAAAGAAACCAAGAGCTTTAGGTGCTGATGGATGAAAAAGGAAGGAAATAATAGAAGCATGATCCTTTTAATGGCCTGTAGAATGCTTTGGATTCCTCTTGGATGGAAGCTATTATGTAAATGAGATGCTAAAAATAATTCTCAATTCTAAACATGCGTATAGCCTTCCAGACAGTGATTTTTTTTCAATATATTTTGAGAGGCTTTAATACATTCTTGGACACTATAAAGTAATAAGTGACAAGGACAGCCTGAAAGTAACAAGAACCCTATTGTTTTTCCTGAAAAAAACTTCCCTGCTGTGTTGCCAAATGCTTTGAAATCTGAAATTCTTTGCTAGACAAATTAAGTTGAAGAAATGCCTTAAAAATAATAGTGATCCAAGACAGCAAGTTAAGCAAATACGGTATTTTTAAGAAGAGTAACTTGATTCATGTAATTTATCATCTGTAATTTTATATCTGTGCAATTTAACATGTTGAAAGGTTGGGGGTTTTTTTCACTAAATGCTATATATTTATTAGTGGAATTAACTTACTAATTTGCTGTTTTCTAAGACATCATCATTCGCTTCCCTAGGTTGAAGCCGTACATGAAGAACCAGATACAGCAGTCCATGAGGATGAGCTTTCAGGGTCTACAAATGAACTCCCTGGAGCATTTGAATGCAGTGATAGCCTTAGTCTGGATATGACAGAGAATGAAGAGAAAGCTGACAGGCTGGAACAATTTGCTCTTGCTAGGTACTTGTAGATGCTATTATTCATCAAAATTATTTTACGCTGTACAAAAAGGTAGTAACAAGGTGTTAGTTAATGGAATGGGTGTTTTGGCCACAGGAGTTACAAAATTTTCATGAGTTCAGAGCAATGAGAAGACAATTCCCTAATTACCTGTACACAACTCAAAAAAACCCCAAGATTTTCCTTCTAGGAAAAACAAGATATGATTTTCACATACATCTATGCAGTTAGTCATTATACAAGGTGTTTCAAAAAGATGGAACCAGTTTCAAAGATACAGTGATTTCAAATTGGGTCCATCTTTTTGAAACATCCTGCATACGTAATACATTTAATCAAAAGAGAAAAAAAAAAAAAAAGATTTTTAAAGCTCTGCAGTAATGGAAAAATACTCCTTAGTTAGCTGTTCAACAAATGAGCCATGAATTCATCCTTCTGATTTCTTATGGGTCATAAGGAAGCCACAATATTGTCAGAAATCCCATCTGTATACTCCTGAGGCTGCTGGTGAGCATGGCTGGACTCCAGTGTGTTTTGCAACAAGGCATCAAGATTTTTCCATGCCTTATGGAGCTCTTTCAGATTTTGGATGCTGAGTTAGACTGTAATTAGCCCATATTTATGGAAAGGAAAGCAACGAGGATATATAAAGAAGCTCGCTCTCCGTGTGCGACGTGTTTGAAAATCACAGTTTCTGTTCTTAGGAGCCATAGGAAGTATTTCTCCATCCCAAAGGGTAACACGTGAGATCAAGTAGCTTAGTAGCCTTTAAAAACAGTAGTCAGCCTGTTTTGCTGATTGTGGAGGGCCAAGGGGTTGGAGAAGGGTTGGGTCTTCTCCAATCCGTTACATTGAGGTCAGTATATATAATGGCCAAACAGGTCAGTATATATAATGTTTGTACACACCGAGATTCTTTTCAGTACTTCTGCTATACATTATTAAAACCAAATTTTCCTGGAAGACAAGTTTTTCTTCTTGGGCTTTATCCTCCTGTGAAGTTTCAGCCTTCTTCCTCCAAACAATGGTACAATAAAACAATTCAAGCATTCTGGGATGGAGGAAGATAGATGATAAAGGCCTGAAGACAGGGATTCTGATTTGGAGGTTTTTCTCATTGTGGCCAACATTTTGCCAACCTTCAAAAGTCATTTGAAAGTAGATAGGTGCTGTAATTGGTCCTGTGATTATATCTCTCTGTTATAGCGTGTTTATCTGCCACCTTCTTGGTATTCTCCTTTCATCACAGTTGTGGGTTTTTTTGTCTTTCAGTTTTGGAGATGTTGGTCGAAATGCCTCCCCTCCTCCCTCACCATTTTTTTCTGCCATCCTTGCTGCATTTCAGCCAGCAGCATGTGATGATGCAGAAGAAGCCTGGCGTAGTCATATCAACCAGCTCATGGGCGACTCTGATGGTTCCTGTGCAGTTTATACATTTCATGTGTTCTCTTCCCTGTTTAAGGTGAGAAAATAATTTTAAGAAACAATATCAAAATGTATAGACTTTGTGTGGCTATTAGGGTGGTTCTTGATAGTAGTACCAGTAATTAACTACTAGGGATATAACCATTGTAACTTTGCGTGCTGCAGAATTGCCATACTAGATTTTCATGCAGAAGTGTCTTCTAGGACCAGTTTTGTCATAAAAATATGTATCTCATACTTGCAGGTTTAGAGATAACGTTATAAAATTTGGATCTATTTTAAAGAGTATTTTCTTCAGTACTTTTCAAACAGCCTGAAACAATTACTGCAAGAGACAGGACAAAGCCTTTTCATCTCAAACTATGCTTCATCTGTTCTTTCATCTCCAACGGTTGAAGTCTAACCATGTCCACATAAATGTCAACATTACTAAATATTATGTACCTAATCATCTGAACAGAAATAATCCAGCTGCCATCATGTAACATGAATTCTAGAGATTGAGTCTCAAGTCTAGAAATACATTTCTCCTTTCTAAAACTGCATGCTCACAAAGATAAGAATCTTGCAAAAAGATAAGAAAGAAAAAGAGTTGAATGTACAAGTTGTTCTAAGGAATGACTGTCTGGTTTTACCTGTAATTAGTTTTCAATCGTTTTTCAATTGTTTCTCCCGCTTTATATGAGGCAGCTGTAGGGCGTTTAGCAAGCTGCAGCAGTTCACACAGCAGCCAGGTAACTTGATGCAGAGTTTAAGCATCCATGATCTCAGAGTACACAATTTTTTATTAGAAATGAGTACCCCACTAATAAATATACAATTTTAAGATCTTTCCATATCTTTAAGACCATCCTTATAAGACAGAAGCATCATACAATAAGAATCTCTTCTCCATCCTGTTTCCTCTGTGCTCCACTGGAGTTAATTGCATGTCATCCTTGGCTGCACACTGCGTCCTCCTTTAACATCACACCACTGTAAATATGGATGCCTTACAGGCATTCTTTTCAACACTGATAAGTAACCATTTGGAAGGCAAAAACCAGCACTGACTTGAGTGCATGACAGTTCCGTTTTGAAAGTTAGTCCTGTGTGGTTAATAGCCCTGTTCAAGTGTCCTGAGAATTAGTCAACCTTTTTGTTTGAATAAGTGAAAAGAAGTGGTGTTACACTTCTGAAAACTAAATAAATAATACTCTGTAATGCAAGACCTAAACATTACCTGTAAAGTAACTCCAAATCCTGGCATGCACACATTACATTTGCTGTTGTGCTTGCCCTGTATTCAGAAGGTAGCCTACTCATTTTCTTCAGCTGATGCTGGAGGAGAAAGATACAATACTGCTCTTTAAAAAGAAATCAATAACAGCAAAACCTGAATAACAGTAATTAAAGTTAAAAAATAAAAGGTGTTAATATTATCAACAAATCAGATTTTTCTAGCTGGAGTCAGAGCCATATTTTTAGTTTATAAAAATAGCTTTGTTCTCGTCCTCAGGGCTAAAATACAGGAGTATTATTTTCCCAGGTTTTTTTTTCAGAAGATCCCAGCCTGTCTGGATTTGTATTGTGTTTGCATCATCAAACTTTGCTACTCATCTGCTAACTTACAAGTCTTTTGACCCTCACCAACGGGAAATTTCAGAAACAAGCCCAATATGTGCTAGTCTTGCGATGCAAAGTACTGCCAAAATATTTAACTGTGAAACAAAACCCTTGTTTGAAGTAGCTTGTCAACTAAATACTTGGTGAAGGGAAAGAAGTGCATTTTCCAGGGCACCTACATTTCAGTCTGCTTCAAGTTAATGTTATCCTGGATGTTTGCCCACATCATGCTAAACTTGTTTAAAATTCCTGAAATTATTGAAGTACTTTTCCTGTAAATGAGTCATAGCTCAGAGATCTCTGGATTATCTTTACAGCTGCCTCTTTATACTCTGTCACATCAAGTGTCTTCCAGCAGACCAGCCATTTCCAAGACAATTAGATTTGAGAGCTAGCAAGTAGTTTCCACAATCAAACCCTTTTGTTACAAAAAGTCCTTTTCCCAGAAGAGGAAACCTAAGGTTAAGAAGAAGACATTCTGAGAATATTTTGTTATTATTTACATTGACACAAAGCACAGCGACTATATGCAGGCCTATACCTATTTATACTATGCTAGCGGTTGGCATTATTATTCACAGTAGTCCCATTTCATAAAATATATACTGCATTCAGACCTTGGTTGAAAGATTTCAGCACTATAATCTGCACCCAGAAGGACATAGCTGAGATGATAACTTATTACAGAATTGGTAGTCCATGTAATGACAAAAAAAATATATTTAGCGAAGTACTATACATAGATACCAAAGTACAGTCTCATGCTCTTTCACATTTTAATACTTTAAAACACTGTTCAAGATTGTTATATTCTTATCTGTAGATTTTAGGAATATCTGAAAAGGAAAGCAGTAAAGGGAGAATATGTTTTCTTGAATCTAAACAGTAGACTGGTCAGCTTTTGATGAAGCCATGACTGAAATGCTTTGAAGAAGATATTTTCATAAAATAAACTAGAACCAGTAAAATACATGAGTAGGTCTGTGCTGGAAAGGTCCCAAATAGCTCATGTTCCTTATCTTGCCCAGGACAGGATCAACTATAAGTTTCATTCCAGTCAAATGTTTTTTAACTTTTTTCTCTAGACTGTTCTTAGCCTTTAGGCTAAGGTGGAACTTCACAATGTTCCTAGGAAAGGTAGTCCAATGCCTAACTCTCCTTATGGCTTGGAAGCTTCTCTTTCTGTGTTTTATGCCCATGGCTTCTTGCTCGATACACAGTGGCGATACTTCACCTCTTTGCAGTTGCTGTTTATATTTGAAGACCATTACCATGACTACACCTACCCCAAGCTTCTATTGTTAAACCTCAGTTCTTTCCACCTTCCCCATAAGTCACATTTTCTAAACTTCTCACTGTTGCTGTGGGCTCTCTTCAGTTAGTCTGTCTATTATTTCAAAAGGAAGAGCAGGTTCTGTATTTCATCCTAAGTTGTTACTGGCACTGACTGTAAGAGGATTACTTGCTTCATAGAGAGTATTCCTGTTTAAAAACTTCTCTCTGCTAACTGCTGTACAGTAGAATACAGGTAATTATTTTCCACTTGTAACCCAATCCAGTATGCAGATCATGTTCTACTAAATTTGCCTTTCTGGTTATTCTCCATCCTGAGTGTGCTCTGTGGATTGTTTCATCCCAGGTGTACAACCTTGGCCGTCTTTCTTTTCCCTGCACCGCTTCTCTAGTTTATCAGGATCAGCCTGAATTCTAATCCTGGCTTCCAAGGAGTGTGCAGCCCCTGCAGCTCAACCATCCAAGCATTTAATAAGCGTGTTGCATATTCTGTTACTCAGTATTTTCATTAATGACTTGGTTAGTGCCTGAGACAGTCCCCAGTGGAATCCTGCTCAATTCATCTTTCCAATTGAACAGTGAGCTGCTGATAATTAACTTCTGAATATGGTTTTGCACACCTAGTTACCTCTAGACCGGGTTTCTCTGCCTTACTTCTAAGATAGTAAATGAATTAATACATAACATATCTATTGTTTCTCCTCTTAATAGAAAATGTTAGTATTTAATGAAAATTAAATAGTTTTACATTATTTCTTCTGACCAAATATGTACTGCCTATTATTCATCTCTCATATAAGTTACCCCATTTCCTGAACTTGGTGCTAAATTCTTTGAGTCTTGGGGTTTTTTTGAGATAAGCACTTTCCTCAAGTTTGTACAACACCCTGTGTTCTGTGAGTTCTCAAAGATTTTTGCTATGGATCCTAGACCCTGTTAGCCATTATTGTAACTATTATAGCATGATTTTTCCTAATCTGCAAGCATGTAAAAATATCCAAGCCTTAACTACAAGATCTGTTCTCACCTGAGTTTTCACAGATGTCTTGTTACCTGTGCACACCTGTAATCTGTCTCCTTCACTGCCTCAGATCCATAAACTCAAAAGCTCTTCCTCAGGAGGGCACTGCAGCACCTAAAGAGGTTACCCCGAGAGCCTGAGGAAGCTCTGGCCTAGATAAAACCATGACTTGACCTAGTGTTGGCAGGAGTCCCACTTACGAGATGTTCTCCAGACATCCCTTTCAGCCAGCATCTCTTGGATTCTGCTCCGTAATCTTTCTAAATGTCTGTCCACTTATTCTCAACTAGCACTTTTCCGTTGGTTAAGATCACATCTAGATCTCTTTGCTTTGCCGGAAGAGTTGTCAGCAACTGTTTCACTAATACTTGGACTGAAACTTTCTTTTCAGAAGACATCACAGTAGTAAATCTCCAACTGTCACCAAGCCCTATGATTCAGATGATTCTGCTAGTTGCTCATAAAAATAATCCTTTACCTGGTTTGGTGGTAATTAGTAAGAGCCACTTGCCTCTGTTACAGACTCAGTGCAGCCGAGAATCTGAACCATGTGCTGAGTGACACATATAGCGCTTTGTTGCTGTGCTGAAGTAAAATGGCAGAAACATATAGTAAGACAAGTAGCAGTCTATCCAGTCTTAACTCTGTTCAGGTGGCCAGTTCGGATGCTTTAGAGAGAGATTCACAAATAAGCAGTTATGAAATTTGTCTGTAAAGGAACAAAATCAGAATCATTTTGGTTGGAAGAGACCCTCAAGATCATAGAGTCCAACTGTTAAGGTTTCTCTTTAACCATTTTATAAATTGATAGTGTACACCCTACCTACAATGTGAAGGCTTATGTAGGTTGGTTTTGGTTTTGTTTTTTTTAAATCATTCAATGAAACAGCTTCTATTATAAACGAAGTCTGAATTCAGCTCACCTGATTTTAGGTACTTAACTTCAGTGCCCCAGTGTAGGAGCAGTAACAGGCTATTTATATGTCTATCATATACGTTGGTATTCAAGAAGCACTTCTCTCCAATGACACATGTGTACAGTAATACAGATCATAACCTACATTCCTCAGAGAAATGCCAATGATAACATGTAATGAATCATATAAAGATGTTGCATATTTTATTTTTGTAAATATTTTAATGTTACTCCCACCTGCTGAGCAGTTGGCCTTGGTGAGATGTGTTTTGACAGTGAAACCTCCTGTGTATTTTTCAATATCGTTATTTCAGTTTCTGCAAGGCTAATATATTATTTTCATTTATTATTCGCTTTATATATTAGTCACTGGAAAGCAAGTATCATAACTAGAATGTTTCTGGAAGACAAGACTAGTTTAGAACTCCAAATACACACAGAAAAAAATCACTTGAAGGAATAATTCCCGGATGCAATGCAGTATTTCTGGAGTCCTCCCAAGTAGCAGAAAAGTTTTAGTAAGAAGGTTTTTCCCACAGGGGAAAACAGAAGGTTTTTTCTGATTTTTCCATGCTGCTGTTTGGCATTAAGATGTCTGTTATGTTATCTGATTAGCCACTTGACATGGAATAATAACAAAACAATGCCCGGAATAGGCAGAAAAAGTAATGTGCTGATCAACTCTGTTAACTCTGTACAGCCAAGGAAAAAAATAGCTACCTGTGGGTAAAAGACTTTATAAAGATTGAGTCATCTTTACAAGAAATAATGTGTTTCAGTAGTAGATTATTATGAATTCTGTAATTAGTTTCCCAGCTGCCCAGCTGTACACTGTCTGCAGCATAATAATGATTATTCAGTATCCTTGACCAGACGTTCAGTTCTCCACAGGGAGATGGTCGCATTTGCACGTTATTATGTGAATTTAAAAAAACCCATGCCATTTGTTTACAAAGGAAAGAAGCTTGTACCTCTATAAAGAATGTAATAAACTTTTTTTGCTTTCCAGAATATACAGAAAAGATTCTGCTTCCTAACCTGCGATGCCGCCAGTTACTTGGGAGACAACCTGCGAGGAATAGGCTCCAAGTTTGTGAGGTCTTCTCAGATGTTAACAACATGTTCGGAATGTCCCACCCTTTTTGTAGATGCAGAAACAGTGAGTATATTCCTTTTAAGAGGCATGGGCTGCACATTGCAGTGTATTATTTTACTGGTTGTTTCGCTTTTGAGCAACTCCCAAACAGATATGTCAAAAAGGTACTTTTTATCTCTTGTTCTTAACCATATTTCCATTAATTTTCCATCTTATTTTATTAAGTAACTACTGGTCGATGGGCGACATAGAATCATAGTATAGTAATGATGTGTTGAGCCTGTGTGCAAAAACCCAATATAAAACAGGTGCCTACCGGACCCAGTTGGCTCCACAAATGGAAAAGCAGAAGCTATTTTTTACGTAGTTCAGCATGAAAGATGTTGATATGTCTAGGGGTTTCATTTGAGTCAACTGTGATGTGAGCTGGATGATAAAAACATATATTAGAGAATGGATGAGATGAGCCTTCCCGTTGTTTTCATTCTGGCCCACGTTTCTCCAGCAGCATCAGGACAGCGCGGCCTCACACAGATGTACAGAGGTAGGAACTTGCCGAGTGTAATCTTGGGCCCGCTGCTGTGACCACGGAAGAGTTGTGCCTTGCATCATCAGAGAGCCGTGGAGATTAAGTAGCTAAACTTAATCAAACTAAAGCACAATATTTTATTCTAGGGAAGTCCCCTGCAAAGCTGAACACAGAACACAATTTCAAGTCCACATTATCATAGGTGCAATTTGCTATTGACTTTTCAGTGTAGTATTCTATTTGTGTATATTTTTGCATTAATATGATTAATCATTAATATAATTCATGTAATTAATTATATACTTTTAATATAAATAAATAAGTTTTAATATTTCATTAATATAATTTTTCAGTATTAGTATCTATAAATCTAAGTATTCTTTTGCGAGATCTTTACTGTACTTTCTACTCTGCTAATATTTTTATTCTTTTGTAGTGTTAGTTACTAGCCCTTTTGATTTCGTTTCTCCAGCTGCTCTCTTGTGGCCTTCTTGAAAAGCTGAAGTTCAGCGTTTTAGAACTGCAGGAGTACCTGGACACATACAACAACAGGAAAGAAGCCACGCTCTCGGTATGCTGGTTTATGTTATGTACTTAGTTTTGTACATGTATGTACTTGTACTGTGTCAGGAGACTGCAGATACACTCAGATCTGTTTAAAATAATATTTAGTAGAATAACATGTTTCAGAGACTGGATTCATTTAATTATTCTTCCTGAACATATTAAATGGCTATTGTATTCCTTAATTTTAGAAAGATTGGCTTCTTTAATATTCCTGGTCTCTCCTTTCTCCTATTCAGTAATTAATTCATTTTCTTGGGTTTTGCAATTCGAATACTAATAGAAATCCAGAGTACACTTTTTAAATTACAGTCAAAGCAAATTGTCACAGTCTGTGTGAATAAAACGTGCAATTGCAAATTTTTATTTCTTTACATGCTGTGTTGTGAAAATAAAATACTGCTTACCTTTCTTCAAATCAAGCTATAGACCTTATTCTTGTCTTCTTTTAATTTGTCTCTGAAAACAGTGGCTTGCAAACTGCAAAGCAACATTTGCCGGGGGCTCAAGAGATGGAGTTATTACCTGCCAGCCAGGGGACTCGGAAGAGAAGGTAACGAATGAGCAGTATTATTTCTCTCCTGTGAAGTGACATGTGTGATTTATATTATTCTCGGACCCACAAGAGCCTGCTGTACTTCCTCCTTGTCTCTCTGCTGGGCTTGGGCATAATCCAGTTTTCACACTTAAGGCTCAGAAGTGTTGTTGTTGCCTCAGCCCTGGCCACAGGAAATGGGAAGTATTCAAATACTTCTGCCTTCCTCCCCTAGATGAGGAAGCAGAGCCGACCCTGCCTGGGTTGTGTCTGCTTTCTCTTTTAGAAAGATGCTGCAGTTTCCCACAGCGCAGTGTCTCTGAAAATCCTGTACTCCTGGTGTATTGTGCTTCCACATTACACTCATTTTATCTACAGCTGTTACAGACTCAGTCTGCCCAACAGCAGGACTTGCCTTGTTGAAATACACTTAGATTAGTATTTATGAAATAATGACTGTAAAATGGCCGGTGAAATAATTTTGTGCTGTAGATAAGTATTTATAGGTAGGGCAAAATACCTCTTCATCACTTTTGAACAGAAGTTTTACATGCACATGTGCATATATGTATACACATAAATACATAGATATATTTAGTGTGTTGACTCCAGTTGAAAAATCAGTCTTATCAGAAATCAGCACCATCAGCAGGCATTCCTGTTGTTTGATATACTAACTATAGGAAACAGCTGGTATCTTAGTGGTGTAGAATGAGCAGAGAAATGTTATCTTGTGGATTTTTTTCGTTTTGGAGGAAAAAGAACAGACAGATGGGGAAAAGAGGTGGCTGGAGAGAATTAATCAAAATCGAGAAGCAGCAACAGCATGTAGAAAAAAGTGACAAATCCTCTTTCCATGTATTTTAACTTATAAAAGATAACTGACATTTTCAGAACACACAGTTGCCTGTTGTAACCATTTTTTCGAAATACTTTGTTTTATTCTTATGTTGGTTTCATTTTGTCTATCTTCTTCGTTTTCTTCTGGTTTTTATCTTAACCTCTCTTTCCCACCTCTGTGTATTTGTATTCCTGTCTTTGAACTCCCTTGATTTTTATTCTTTTATGCCATTTTCCAAGAATCCCAAATCCTTCCCAGCCCTGCATTTTGGCTTCCTTGACCTTATTAGCAAATCTAATTTGCTAATAAATCCTCTGGCTGCGATCACAGGCAGTGGGAAAGCTGTTCAATTTCCCCCCACCTGATATTGGCACCAGCAGAAGCTACAGATGCCTTCCAATGCATTTAAATAAGACACTGTCTCTTCTGTAATTGTAACAATGTACAGGGAATTTACACGTGAGCTGTTCTCAAATCTGAAAAAGAGAGACCTGGAATACCTGCTGCTACCTATCCTGCAAGTACATTGGGAGAGGGAGATGAAAGATACAAACAGACTAAAAATAAGGGTTTCTCACTCCTAGTTTCTCCCCAGGATTGTTCCTTCAACCTAAAATGCATTATTCCTTGGAAGCTGACAGGATGGTAGGTCTTTGGTCAACAGGCATCTTTCTTTTCTTCCCCTCATTCACCTGTCAATTGAAGCAGCTCTTCCCAAAGGAACATCTCTTTATTCAACAGAAGTGTAATGGGTGTCCAGGGAAACTGAGGAAATGTGATTAGGAAGGGACAAGGAAAAATTACTCGTAGACTGGCAAGTACTTGTTTTCTTATCTTTTCTGTGTCTTTCCTCTCTCTTGTCACTCAGCCTGAATGGCTAAAGAATCTAATAATTGTAGGGAAAAATCTGTTTTATATTGGTAGTCACAAGGGAACCTGCCTAAACTCTTTAAACTTATGGAGGGTTAGACTAGGGCTTGAAATCCTGCTGAAAACTTCTGGCCTGAAAAAATGGCTTAGCTAAGCACAAAACCAGGCTACCTCTGACAAAGATTCAGAAATAATTGTAATGAAGAAAAAGCAACACCTTGCTCTAACAGAAGGGAGAAATCTTACACTGTCGGAATTTTCCACCTGGTGGAAAAGGCTTGAGGTGAAAGTAGTCCCCTCTACAGACAAGACAGACGTAGGACCAAATTCACTGTTAGCAGAAGCAGTTTCATCACAAATTCCTGCCAATGCTGGTAACTAATTTGGCACCGGTTTCTCTAATCAGATCTTATTTCAAAATAAGGTTGCACATGATTTGTTGACCATTGCTACTGTTACTGAAAATGGGCAAAGACAAAAATTGCTTATTCTGACATTAAAGAAGCTTGAAATAGAAGTTGTGCAGGTCAGCTGCTAGAGCTTGCAACTTTTCTGAAATTGGGTAAAAGCTTCATGCCCCAGAATGTCCTTCTCCCCTTTATTCTTGCAAGAGATTACATCATTTGGATGTGTCTGTCCATTGTAAGCTTTGATGCTCCATTGAGCATCAGTCTCAGGGGCATAGGAGTCAATTATAGACAACAAGTAATTGCACATACTACTGGGCTGTCTGTCCAGGAGTAATAGTCTCAGATGAGTACTGTTCTGTGATTCTGTGATGAGTACAGCTGTCAGTACATTCTGCAACCTTTCTAATCAGGGATTTTTTAAATGGAGTCAAAGGCTGGGTTTGTTTGGTTTGGTTGTTTGCGAGAGTTTTTTCCTGGGAAAGATACATGGAAGATCCTATTTTTCTTGTCAATTGGCACTGCTAATTCAAATAAGTATTGATCTCTTAATGAGACATTCTGTTTACTCTGTAAGTCCCAAGTCAGTATACACTTTTCTTAAACCTTGCTCATCCCAAAGCTCACCACAAGTTAATGGATGTGGGCTTTGCAAACTCAGACTGTTAATGATATTTAAAACATGCTGCACCCCATTGAAAATTGCCCCAAAATTCAGAATGTACCTGTTGCTGTAAGGTTCCCTGTGGCTAAAGGTTCAATTACTCTAGGAAACCAGTAAGACTGGAGATGGTCCACTTGGGACCATAGTCATCTGGAGTTGAGTTGAGTTACAGTAAAGCTCAAGGCACGGTGAGTCTCCTTGTTAAGGTAGAAATTCATAATAATCAGTAATCAATTATCTGACTGCTGTTTGACAGATGCATGGATAGACAATGAGGTAAAATTGGCCCAGGTAGGCAGCTTTTCTAAAGCAGGAGCACAGCTGTGGTGTAGATTTCTCCAGACAGAATAGTTTCTACTATCCTTCAAGTCCAGTGGATACTTAAGGATGCACAGCATATGCTGTCTCTCTCTTTTTCTCTGATATATATACAACCTTTTATATATAACCACTTTCCCAGATTGTGGAGAAAGTTTTTGTCTGTTGGCTTGTCAATCAAATAGAATACCTTAATAAAATGCACTTGCAATTAATGACACTTGCAGGCAGCAGTTATTTTGTTACAGTGGGACTTCCCTGTGCCAAGAAATGACAGAAGACTCTGTTGCCATCAAAGTGTTAATGTCTTAAGAAATAATCGTGTAACTCTCATCTCTTCATTGTGTAAAAACCATGCCTTGAAAAAAGCAAGGCCCATGATCTAAAGATTAGCGCTTTGCTGTCTTCCTGGTCTGCTAATAGTGCGGAACAAGTAATTCTCTGTCTCAATAAAAAACTAAATCGAAGTGTTGCTGCTAAGGGGGTGTGTCCTTCTTAGGTGCAGCAGCTACTGGCTGCATAAAGGACTGTGCAAGTGATCCAAATACTCTAAACATTCAGTATTTTCAACTGCCAAAAAACACACTAATTGTATAGTGTCTATGAACTAATCGAAAGCAACACTTCCCCTACTATAGGAATTAACCTGAACATTAAGAAGAGTGAAGACTGCGATGATTCCACCTGAGCCCTTGCTGCTTGGGGACTAAAAGAAATGTCACTTAGTGCAATAATTAGTGTCTTTTCAACTTCCAAGGAATATTTCATTTTATGCTGAAAGCAAGAGGAAGATAAGTTACAATCATGAAATTGTGGAGCAATATGGAGTTGAGCATCAGTAGTTTGGTGAGGTTTTACATCTGGTGTATTTTATTTCAACAAAGAATGATTTTTCATGTAATGTGAAACATCTTCCCCACCCTTCTTTCTTTTTTTTTCCTGCTTGCCCTGGTTTTGGAAGCAGTACAGAGGAGACAGGTTTTTTTCTGGAAAAAGACCATGGAATTCACTTATTTGCTGCTTCCCCCACCCCCTTCTTTAAAGTAAATTCCATGGCAAATTAGAAATTACATGTGGATTCCAAATTTTGGAAGTCCAAATGAAGCTTGGTGGCATACTAAACTTCAGAGGAGCTTTAGACAAATAAGGTTTGAAAAACACAAGCCAGCACACCTGTGAATTTACTGGAGCACAGTGATCTGTCTGCTCTTGTCCTCTTCTTATCTTGAATTTAGCTTTACAAAGCTTAATTTATGTGAACTACATGGAAGCCAAGCTGTAAAGGGGTTTTTTTCAAGAGTACTAAATAGAAGAAAAAACAACATTGAAGCAATGTTAAAGGCATACAATTGAACATCACAACAGCTTAAAGCTCAGTTCGCCATGGCTTTATAAAAGAGTAGTGCAGGATTTGGGAATATACTTTTCATACATTTAATAGTAAGGCACATGGAAAGAAGCCAGGTTGAAATACTTTGTTAGGCTATACCAAATTAGCATTATTTCACATTTCTGTGTTTTGCTGCCTTTCTATTGATGGTAAAGTAAATAATAAGAATTCCAAATGTATTAGCACTGTGTGCGTATGCACTGACATCAGGCTGTAACTGGGCAGATGTCATTGTGTTCATTAATTACAGCATTTACATGACAACTCTGTTCATCTAAAATGTCTTGAGAATGTAATTACATATATATAACAAGGAAAGCTGCATTAGAAATGCGAGGAGTGCAAATGTTAGTTTTTGGCAAAGAAAAGAGGAACACTTTTTTTTTAGGAGAGAAGTTAGTTCCCTCATCTTTGAAATGCTAATGCAGGTCAATTAAAATTTTTATTACTATTGCAACAGGGCTTACATTGACATTTTAATAGCTCCAGAATTACAGATCAGTGAATCACTGCTGGTGAGAGGAAGCAATACAAAGCTGTCTGAACTTGTGGCATTGCCAAGTAGTGAAACCAAACTGGCATTTTCCATTGATATTTTTTTTTTCTTATTATAGTCATAACTTAAAAGTTATATGCAAAAAGTTTCCACTGTAATATGCCTAGTAATAAACCCAGCAGTCACAAAGCTTATGCTGGAAATTTCATTAGATCTATTATGTCCAAAAATAAAAGTATTTATAAATAACAACACGTTTATAAATAAGTTCAGTTCTGTTCATCACTTGAAAACCTTGCCTAATTTTTGAGTACTTCATAATATGAGCTCTTTTTAATATCAAAAAAGGCAAATTTAAATAAAAGTATTAAGAGTTTTCTAACACAATTTCCCTGTAAGTTCCTGAGCTATTGAGTGGGATAAATCAAAACTAATAAATCTGAAGATCTAACTGAGGATATTTAGACTGTAATTTACCATTAGTATTAAACCTTGATTTTTTTAAGAATGCTGTGCATGCTGTATGTGGTATTTCCAACCAGTTACCAGGTTGAGGCAAGCATTGCTAATACTGCTGACAAGTTATGCTATTAAAGATGGGCTGTGCTTCCTATTGCATGCAATACACTGACACTATACTTTCTTTCCTTTCCTTTTCTCCTGTGCCATGCTTGCTGTGTAGCAAATGGAATCTCTTGCAGTAAGTTGAAGTTCTTTCATATTCTTTGTCCATCCATAGATGGACTAATTCACCCCAATTTTACTGTTTTACTTCTAAGCATGTTTTCCTTTTTCATTATAATTTCCCTTTAGAATACGTGGTTCTACATGCGGTGACTGAAATAATTTACTAAGGTGTGCTTTGTGAAATCTAAAAAAACTGTGCCAAAATTCTGACACCTTCATATGTTTCAAATTGGTTTTGTTTATATGTTGATGTATAGTTTCACTACTGCTGGTTTCTGATACTTACTAAGGAAAAAAAAAATTGAGTTGCTTCATGTGGTAACGAAATACTGAGTGAGTCAAACTTGAGTCTTCAGTTTGACCCTAGTTTGTCTTCATTCAGGTTAGCAGCCAGAAGGGTGAAACTGAATTATGTTCTCCAAGAACTAAAAAAAAAAAAAAAAAAAGTGTACTATGCCAAGCTATCATGAGAGGTTTGGTTTTTTTTAATTGCATTATACCGTGTCCTGGTTTTCAATTAATTTTTAATTCCCTGACAACTTCAAGTCCTTATGTGTGTTTAACTTGTTTAACTGCTACATAGTGTTGCCAGTTCTCCAAAACTTGAATCAAGTGGATTTGATCCCCACTGGAGAACCTTGGGCTGGGCCCAGACTGGTGAACTGATGTGTCCCACATGATGTGAACAGCATGTGTCCCCAGGCTGGCACTGGGGGCACAGGGTTGGCCCCTTTCCTGGCCAGGGTGCCAGCCAGCCCTCAGCATGCCCGAGCATGGCTCAGGAGAAGGCAGAAGCCAGAGCCATCTCCAGGAGGTTGTATCTAAACAGTCACTCTTTATTTTGGGAGAAGAAGGGTTAGCCACCCAGATGCAAGCTTCGCAGTGCTCTGTGGCCTCAGTTACAGAGAACAGCCTCTGGGCAGGTTTATTTATCTGGCAGCGTCCCTCATGCCCTACCTCTTCGTTCTCTTGGCCACCTGTAGGTCTTGTCCCTACTCACAAGTCAGCTCTGTCCAAGCAGGTCGCACATACATTCCCTCCCTTTTTGTCTCACCATGGCTCTGCCTTCAGCTCCTGGGGGTCTCTGCTGTCGTGTCAGGTCTGGTGGGATTCCTCCGTTCAGTTTGGGGCAGGAACAGTCAGGCCCTGTTCACCAGTAACAAACATCAAACATTCCGACTCAGCTACCAGAAACAGTTTACCCACGGGAGCACTGAGCTCGGAGCGGGCAGATGCACAGCGCTGACGCCCGCTGCTGTGGCAGAGCAGCGCTGAGGCGCCAGCAGCCCTGTCTGCCCGGCCCCCGGCAGGACGAACCCTGCCAGGCTGACACCCTGGCTTGGCGCTGCCCTGCACAAACCTCCCTCAGAAGGACACGAGCTCTACCTGGCTTTGGCAGGGCCCTTGGCTGACTGGTCGGGGCTGGGTAGTTGGTGTCCACCCCTCTCTGATGAACAAAGCTGAAATTTGCCAAAGAACCTCCCTTTTTACCTCAGCCCCTCAGCCCTGGCTGGCTGGTACAGAAATTTGGGGAACTGGAACACTAAGGATATGGTTCTAATTTTGGCTTATTAATAAAAACCCTGGCACTTAAATGTTGAACCATATGTAAATAAACACTTCGGTCAAATTAACATTTATAATGTTTTTAAAGGACTTTTTATTAGTATTTTTGCTGGCATTTGCACAGACCCCAGTTCAGCAAACAGCTGAAGTACGTGGTGGTAGCTCAGCATGTATGAAGTGTTTTAAGGAAGCAGAGGCATTAATAGCTGCTGCTTTTTTTCTGCCATGTTTGGCATGAAACTCTGCTCTAGTTCCTCCAGGCAAATGGAAAGACCACTGAGCCCACCTCTGGTTGCTGCGTCTGTAAGAGAAGACAAATCAAATATGGTTGGGAGTCTGTAAGGCTTTCCAGCCAAAGGGTGAGGAGGCCTCCTGACTTGTATTAATACTTGGAAAATTTTCACTTCTTCTGTAATTTGCCAAAGACTAAATATTCCTCCCTGCCCCACCCCGATCTGGCTGTGGAGCTATGAGATTCCCCCTCCTGGTAGACACACGGATACTAGGACCATGAACATATTAACTTGGTTTCACTGACAGATGTGCTCATCAAATGTTACTTCAATGTGTCTGACAACTTTCATGTGGTGCTGTGCATTACACTGGAAGAAACAAGTTAATATTCATAGAACAGTATCTGCTTAATCTGGGAGAATAAATTGTAGAAGCCAGATGTCCTCCTACACGTTAAACTCCATCCGTCTGTTGTACGGCTTCTTCACGATGGTGGAAAATCCATGAGCTGAGGTTCAAGCTGCAGAGCAGGCATTTCCTCCTTCCCGCTCCTGGCTGGAGTTATTGCCCCTCTTCCTCTCCCATCAGAGAGGCAGGCAGGAGATTTGACCCTCTTGGACAACAACTGCTTCATTGCTTCTCTCTTGGATTTCCATCCTCTCAGAAGAGGTCTCTGACCATTTCTGAAGTGTTAGAGAGTGTTGTGTTCTATGAAGCAATTTCCTCCGTATTCTGCCTCTGCTTTCCAGCTGCAAACTGGAGACAGTGAAGCTAACCTATATAAACTGCTTTGAGATTGATGCTGACGTGTGCTACATGAAAGCTAGCCATCATCGTTTTGATTTTCAATGCTATATATCACTTACCTGCAGAAGAATGTTATTTGTTTTCTGAAACAGTATATGATCCTACTTCAGTAAAATAATGGTTTTTGAGAACTGAGCTATCTCGGTGTGTTTTATTAGTTATTGAAAGTTATACTGGCCCACTGATCTTTATTATTTCTTCTCCTACAAATCTTTCCTTAGCAATTGGAACTGTGTCAGAGATTATATAAACTGCACTTCCAGCTGCTGTTGCTTTTTCAGTCCTACTGCAAACTTATCGGACAAGTGCATGAAGTCAGTTCCATGCCAGAGGTACGTAACAAAGTCTTACACTGAAAATACCACTTTACTTTCATGTACTTATTTTTCTTTCTATGGACTTACACCAAAGATTACACTATTTCACTTTGAATATAAGTCTGCATACAAAACCTTTCAATACACCAGCATCCACATTAAAGTATAGTCAAGATGCTGTATTTTTTGTAATTGACTGTACTTTCAGCAACTGGGATCTTTTATACATTCAGACTTCAAAAGCTATTTCGGTCAGTGTTAACAAACTAGAATGATATATGAAATCTTAACTTTACTCACACACTTTACATATAGGGAGTGCTCACACTGTGTGAACATCTGCAAATGATTTTTTAAATTTTAATTGAGGCCTTAATTTTCTAGAGAAAATGAGCCACCTTTATACATATAGAAACTATGCTTTTCCTAGATCATGACTGATTTTATCTGAACTTCTTGGAGACACTTAGACCAGGAGCACTTGTTAGCAAGACAAAAACAACATAATTTGTTAGATTAACCTTAATATGGATGCAAAATTAAGGTTTTTGCTGTAATAATGTATTGTAATTCCCAGCCATATAAACTGTCTCTGTTGCATGTGCATTAAACTAGAAATGTCTGCAGCAGTTTTTGACAAACAGCTATTAAATGGTTTTGCATCCTCTCAGACCTGAGCAAGCAAAGGTGTGTAGTGTAGAACTACTTTATATTTTGACTGCAAGTGTAATCCCTGATCTTTTTCTCTGGATAAACAAATAAAAATCAGATTAATGTTTCCAAAGAGTATTAAGTCTGTTTTAAATATATAATTAACTAAATACCTTAATGTCCTAAGGCTTTTTAATTCTGTGATTTTTCACAAGCTTTTTTCTTTAAATATCTTTGACATAGCACACTATTGCTTTTGACCCAAATAGCTTTCTGGTTTTAGATAAATCTACATATCTTACCTTAAAAAACACTTCACAAGAACAATGCCGTTAGTCAAGTTTATTTTTAGCAATTGCATAAAATATGTAATAGTTTGAAATATCTTTGAGGTGATTGATCACTTTAAGTTGAATGGTCATCATTTAAGGAAAGATCATAAAATAACTTGCCGTTCCATATGTACTTTTCTCCTGGTAAGGTATCTATATTTAAACTATTGAGAGGTAGAATTTATTATACATTGCTCATAGTTGTAAAACAAAATTTCAAGCTATAAAATGTATTTTATGACAGATTCTAGTGGTTTACAGATTCTCTATAAATGGAAATGGTTTGTTTTATCATATGTGTTGTAGAAGCACAAAGAGTTTGAACACTTATTGGATCTTCAGGAACTGTTCTGAAGGATGGCTTGTAATGTGACTGGGCTGTTGACCTTTAAGAGAAGACAGGACAGCAGGCACCTAGTGTTTTCTAAACTTTTCCATTGTGATACGAAAAAAGCAGCAGGGGTGAAAAATAAAAGATTGTTTAGACGTACTTTTGCATTTTAGCAAGCCAAAAATACAGCATAGGGTTAAAGGAAGCAGAAAGCTTAAAAATCTGTAGTTTGTGTTTTCCTTATATTGTAGAGAGCACAGAGATCAAGAAATGTCCTTGTGTTAAAATGGAGTCGTTCCCATAACATGTATATACAATACAGTAGTAAGAACAAACTTGAAACACCTACTCCCTTTGAGGCCTATGGAGAATGAAAATACCCATCTCTCATCTCTCTCCTTGGAACAGCTGTTAAATATGTCAAGAGAACTGAGCGAGTTGAAGAAAAATCTTAAGGATGCTACTGCTGCCATCGCAGCTGAGCCTCCGGCGGTGGAATCTGAGCCCACGTTCAATTCTACGGAAGCAGCTATTCAGTCCATGCTGGAGTGTTTGAAAAACAATGAACTTGTTAAAGCTGTCCGACAAATAAGAGAATGCAGGCAAGTTTTGCTACATGGCTCATATTAGACTTCCATGGTATGAGAAGAGTATGCATTTAGAATCTTCCTAACTTGATACTAAATGTAATGTGCTGAGTCGGCACAATTAATGTTTCAACAAAGTACATGGGAGAACTGCTATAGCTGACTTGCAGGGGTGTGCCACAAGTAACAATATCAAATCAGTAATACAAAGATGTACATTTGCAACAGTGAAGATGTTTAAACGCATTGTGTAGATCAAAAGGACTTCTGTGAAGCTCTTAAGAATCTTTCTATAGAGCTAATTCCGTACAGGTGTTATGTCACTGGCATCAGCTAACATTCAGCCCGGTTTCGCTCTCACTTACTTAAAGGAGTTTTCTTAAGCTTTTTTTTTTTCTAGATAATAGGAATTGTGCTTTTATGTGATTTCTGTGCCTGATTCTAGAATCTGAGTAACAAATGAGTGGTATAAAACAGTGAGCTGCTTTTGGCTGATAAGCGTGTGCAAGTCAGTTCTCCTTCTAGTTCTCCATCACCTAGCATCCATCTGTGCTAATAAACCCATAGTGATACGAATATTCTTTTGCTGTTTGCAGGATTTTGTGGCCCAATGACATCTTTGGAAGTAGCTCTGACGATGAAGTCCAGACACTCCTGAACATTTACTTCCGTCACCAAACGTTGGGTCAGACGGGCACCTATGCACTGGTGGGCTCCAACCAGAGCCTCACTGAAATCTGTACCAAACTGATGGAACTGAACATAGAGATCCGCGACATGATTCGCAGAGCTCAGAGTTACCGGGTATTCAACACTTTTCTTCCAGACTCCAGCGTTTCCGGCACAAGTCTCTGACAGGACTCTTGTCCCCTCTTGCAAGCTGGGAGTGCTGCCCTGTTGGACTGAGGTGGCTCGATGTCTTCTCAGCCTTACAAAGGTTTGGTCAAACTGTACTCACTCTTGTTACATTTAGGATTTCTTCTAAAAAGAGATGGGCTGAACTTCAAATGTGTAGCAATACTGTAAGGACAAAGGTGACATAGAGCGTCCAGGACAACATCCTTTGTTCTCTGTTGTACAAAAACCGGTTAGCATTTCACTGAGCAACTGCAACTCACTACTGAAGAGGTGACTTCCATTGCATACCAAAGCCTACTACACTGAACAATACTTCCTTTATAGCAACTTAATTTTAGGTTGGCAAAAGTGCAATGTTTCCTTCACAAAATAATATTTTTTTGTTAAATGAAAAAACTTGTACATTTTTTCCTTTTTTTTCTCTTATTTGGTTGAGTGAAAGATGGGCAGAATGAAGCTGGCCACAGAATCTCGCAAACTTGTTGGTCAAAAGCTGAGAGCCTGTGTATATGAAACAAATTGTAAATGGACTACAGTTTAATGTACACTGTAATTAGAACATGATTACTGTATCTCAAAACAACGAGCTGCTATGAAGTACATTTCCCAATGTTACTAGGCTACTGTCTCTGAAGGTACTGGATCATATTGCAGAGGTCTGTTCTTAGGCCCCCAAGCATCATGAATGGTCTTGGTAGATTTTCTTTTTTTTTTTTTTTAAAGGACTTTGGCTGCTTTTTACTAGAAGGTTGCTTTTATGAATATATTTATACTATTAAAGGACGGTTGATCTAATTTAACTTGCCATTTTGTAGGAGAAAGTCCCATCACAGAGTCAAATCTTTTGAACTGTTATGCATGCATATTTTTATTTAATATAAATTTTGAGTATAAAAAGTAAAAATATTAACGTGAAATGCAAGTTCTCATGTTAAGTTTCTTTAAAGAGGTCTTATTTTATTTGTAATGTATATATGAAAGTCATACCTGTAGTTTTTTTTCTTACATTTAACTGCTGTCCAGTGTTAAATGTATGCATGTAAATCTGTTGCACATCTGAGACACCTTTATTCTGACAACTATGTAACTTATTCACTCTGTAAATACACTTACCGTTTTTGTGAAGTAACTTTGGTTGATATTTGGATCAGTACATCCATTTAACTAAAATATAAAAGTCATATATAATCACAACAGAGTATGTGCTTCTGGTGAAGGTTGTGTATTGTCCGAATCTGTGCTGTTGCAGATGGTGTCAATGATCAGCAGCCCCCAAAAGACACCTTCATCGCTTATAGTGTTCATTACACTAAAAGAAACCAGTGAGAAATGTAAGGAATTTTTGGTCAGTCTGTGTAGTTACAACACAACCAGGAAGAGTTCATTGACTAAAGCAGTTTTGTAAATGAAAAAAAAATTCCAAAATGGAGCTGAAGGTTTGTTTCTGTTAAAAACATCAGTAATGGTCCTATTCGTTCCAGCATTGGGTTTCAGTGTTTTTTTTCCTCACACTAAAGGTAAAAGAAAAGCTGTCCAGCCTGCCCTATCAGCATCAGCTCTGAGAATCCAGTAAAGTCCTCTCCCCTTCACCCCTTTTTCATTTTCAAAATGCTTGCACAATTTTACATGGATCTTGAAAAACACTTATATTGATGCATAAAAGGGATGGGATTGACGTCTTGTACAGGTTTTCTGATTTTGCAGTTCACAGAGCTCTGCAGCATAGTTGTAGTTGCAGGACAAAATAGATGCAAGGCAAATGATTTCCAAAAGATATGCCGTTCATCACACAGCTATTTTTCTGAGTAAAATAATCCACAATGGTTAAAGTCTTCAAATTTCAGTTAGGTATTTCAGTTAGGTATTTCCCTTTTGAAGGATATTCAGAACTGTAATTGGGGTGGTCTGCAAAAAAATTCAGTGTTTGGTGAAAGATGAGAACTGCTCTGTCACTTGGCAAAGTCATGGACATTTTACAGATCATGGAATCACAAGAAAATTCAGGTTGGAAGGGACCTGAGAAGGTCATCTAGTCCAGCCTCCACTTTGAAGCAAGGTCAGTGATGAGATCTGATCAGGTTACTCGGGCCTTTGTCCAGTCTGGTCTTGAAAACATTCAAAGATGGAGAGCACACAGCCTCCCTGGACAACCTGTTCTACTTAACTGTCCTCATGGTGAAAAAGCTTTTCCTTTATCCAGTCTGCACCTATCTTGTTTTATCTTATGCATGTTGTCTCTCACCCCACTCCCATGATCCACATTGAAGGGCCTGGCTCCATCTGTCTTCAGTAACCATAACCTGGCAGGCTGTTAGGTCTCCCTGAAGTCTTTGCTTCTTCAGGCTGAATAAGCCCAGTTTCTTCAACTTCTCCTCACAGAGCAAGTGCTCCAGCCCTGTGACCAACTTGGTGGCCTCCATAGAACTCCTTACAGTCAATCAGCATCTTTCTCATATTGAGACCCCAAAACTGCATATAGTAATCTAGATGTGGTCTAGTAAAGGGGACAGTGGCTTCCCCTGCTCCGCTGGCTCTGCTTCTGAGCAGACCGCCCAGGACGTTGTTGCCACCCTTTGGCACCAGGTCCCACTGCCAACCAACTGAGCCCCAGGGGCACTTTCTGATGAGCTGCCCCCAGCCAGGCAGTCTCATCTGGGTCACTGCAAAGGGTTGTCCCCATCTAGTGGTAGAATTTCCTCTTGTCCCTGCTGAATATCACAGGGCTCCTGTTGGCCCATCCCTCCAGCCAGCTGAGATCTTTCCCAATGGCAGCACTGCCCTCAGCTGCATTGGCTGGTCCCCTCAGTTTGGTGTCACCTGCAAACTTGACAAGTGCTCTGTTGCCTCTTCCAGGTCACTGGTAAAGATGTTGAAGAGGACAGGTCCCAGGAGAGACCACCTGCTGTACACCACTAGTTGCCATTCTTCAGGTAAAGTACAATCCATTGAGCAACTTGATTCAATTGGTGCTCCACCAAGTACAAAAACCTCCAGAGGCTCCTTCCAACTTGAAGTATTCTATGAGTTGTCACAGATACAACAAAACCCATGATGTAACCATCCAGGTTTCTCAGCATCATTTCTAAACTTCAGGTATGATAGAAATCACTATATCCTTAACCAAGCCTCACTGAAGCTCTAGGACATCATGAACTGTAGTAGTGCCCCAGTATGCCTCTACAACATCAGTGCTTTAATTAGGATTTCTCTGACCACATTTTATCTCCACAAGAGCATATTTGGTTACTCCTTTCACTTATGTTTAAGCCACCTTCTGAAGCAGAAGCCTTGATTTTTTTTTTTTTCATGGGGACTTGTTCTACCTATTCTGAGGCACATTTAGTCTGGAGAATTTGTTACAGTCTGTCACAGATAGAGTAGCTCGAAAGGTTTTTCTCCTCCTCTCCCAGAAAAAAATGTAAAGATTACACTTTTCCTTTATATCTCACATAGTCACATATCAAACTGTTTGTTTTTAGAGGTTTTGTGATTTTTTTTTTTTTCATTCTTTTCATACATTTGACAGAGGCAGCAGGAAGACACACTTGCAGATCCATTTACCTACACTTTATACTCCAGAATATTTACACAAATCTTCCAAGCTCGTTCAGGTTGAATGACAGAAGGAAGAATTTGCTATCACAGTTTTAATCTTCACATCCCCTAAAGGTATACTGAAAACAAAACCTGTTTTCTTTTAGGAAAGCAAACACGTTCTGTTTCCTTCCAGATATACTTTCCTCTTTCATCACAGCAAGATGAAACTAAGGGGTAACAAACTAGTGCAAACTTTTTTTGAGCTTTATTCACAGCATATATACAATGAAGTTAAATACTTTATAAATAATACAAAACTCTTTATCCATTATCCGATGCCAGGTCAAAAGCCTAAGGTCAAAACATTGCAAGACTGACAAAGTACAAAGGTCAAAACAGAAAAAGGCACACGGATCAGACAATGTACTTGAAGCTGTAAGTGTTATCACAGGACAGCCTCTTGCCTTTGCAGCGGCCACAAAGTTCTTGGCGATGAGGTCTCTTGAGGTCAATGTGTCTTTTCTTCTGAGGGCAGGAACAACGAGTCTTTGAACAGGTCTTAAGAAGCAAGACGTTTTATTAGTAGTAGATCAAAGGTGCTTACTTCACATTAGACTGACACCTAGTTTTCCTTAATCATAGCAACATATTTGGGCTCACATGCTTAAAGAGCTCTTGTGGTAAAATCCCAGTGGAGTTAAACTGCAAGAGCCTTCTCACTTAGAAGCACAAAGCCCTACCCCACATGTAGCTTGGCATAACACAGTATTAACAGAAAACCATTGCTGTGAGCCATGAGCAGGAGGAGTCCTATCCTGTTACAGCTTTCCCAAATAACATTTCCAAGTCCTTTGATGAAAGAAAGTTCTCTTCCATATAAAGTCAGTATCTAATTCAGCAAGCATAAACTACAAGAGTATAGGACAATCTCTGGCAATCTGACCATAACACAGAAATCTATAATTTACCTGGCACTGGATTGCTTCCACTCGATAGGGATTAAAGCCCTTTTGGCATTTGCGACATAGCTGCTTGAAGTACACCTGAAAAAAGCAAGTTCTCAGTTACTATAGAGACTTAGAGTGTTAAGTACAGGTACCTAAATTTGTGCCAAAACATCTGATTTGTCACAGATTTGATGCGCTTCTTAGAAGTCTCGGAGCAATAAATGCCTTGTGAACTACCTTGTTGCTTCCAGAAATGCACCACACGTAAGCACTCTCCCATCGGGTCTTGCAGTCTTTACAGTGGAAATAGCCATACTTCTGCTCCAAAAACTGCAGAGAGAGAAGCTCACTGAGCAGCCTGCAGCACCACAGGAACCCCCAGCCCAGCTCCCCCATTACACCAGTTTGCAGAGGCAGGAGGCTCCACTGCTGCCAGAGCAATCTGAGCCGTGGGTGCAGCCCTGAGCAGGCGGCCACGGTGGGGATCACTGTGCGTTTTGCTGCTCACGGGCAGATTTCCTCCAACCTCCGCATGGTTTGCACCCCACACAGACCCCTCTTGCCCAAAGCAGGCTGCACCATGTCCCAGCCCCTCCTCAGGCCCCAGGGTCCCGGCCCTGCACACCTGGAAGGCAGCTCGCCGTCTGGGGGCTGCAGCCTTCTCCTGCGGTGTCTCCGCTGTCTCCTCACTCCGCAGAGCAGCCTCCGCCTGGCCGTCCTGCTGCTCTCTGCCACCATCCTCCACCTTCTGCTCCTTGGGGGTCGCTTCCGACGCCTCGTCCTTCTCCCGGGGTCCGGCGGCCTCAGGCAGCGTGAAGAGCCGGCGGTCCAGCACGGGCGAGTAGAGGGCGAGGTGCCCGCGGATGCGGAGCGCAGCGGGGCTGAGCGGGGGGCCGAGGGGCAGCAGGCGCGGCCCCAGCGAGCACTGCACGGCGGCGTCCGCCCGCAGGCTCACCTGCACGCCCACCTCCTTGGTGTTGGCCCGGCGCAGCCGCGGCATCAGCCCCGGGCTCACCTGCGACAGCAGGGCCTGGAACTGCGCCCGCCGGTAGCTGTCCAGGTACTCGGAGGGCACGGGGGTGAGAGGCCCCCCGAGGAAGGGGCTGATGCCGCTGCTCTTGCTTTGCTTCCAGCTGGGCTGCTTCACCGCCGGCTCCCTGCTGCGGCTCGGCGTGAGGCTGCCCCTGAAGCTCTGGTACTTGCTGAAGGGGGGATAGACAAAGCTCTCCATGATCACATCTGCAGGAAAGTCAGTCCTGGTTGTCTCCCTGCCCTGCCTTTATCTTACCTGCAGAGCTGCGGCCAGCTGATCGGGAAATTGGCCCCCGCCCGTTGGGGCAGCTGGGGGGGAGGGAGGGCTGATTGATTGCAAGGGGAGGGCTGCAGGGCTGCCCTCACCTCGGCTCCCAGAGCTTATTCCCGAGGGCTGAGCTGGAACAGGGGCTGATGTGTTTCCCGGGATGCGCTGTGGGAAGCCCGGACACGCCGCCCACGAAGTCCGTGTTCCACCACCAGGTACAGGATTTCCCTTCCTCCCCTCATTAAGATCTTCGTAGAAGGTCAGGGCCCGCACAGGGCTGCCCTGCAGCTCTTGCTCTGCTCGGGGAGGCCTCCACCTGTGCTTTTGGGTAGGAAATGCAGGCACAGGGCTGGAAGCTGCAATAACAAATCCAGGGCTGAATGAAGCCTCAGTTGTTTACATCGCTGTAACTTGGTGAAGATCTTGAGAGAGCTGTGTAAACCCTGAGAAGTAAACGGTGCTCAAAAAGTAGCACATCTCTGCAAGACCCTGGGAAGATGAACAGATGTAACTCAGCCGTAGCTGGGACAACCACGGCTTTCATAGCGAGGGGAAGTCTGCTTGCTCACAGCCCCTTCTGTTTGTGGTCTCAAAAGAAACAAAAGGGAAGTCGAGAAACTAAGAAAGCCCAGATAAACTGGGCACCCACCAGACAACTGAGCAAAGAATGCAGGCAATTACATCTCTCAAAAGAAGTCTTTATCGGTATTAAAAGGTCTGAGTATCTCCATTGCCCCATTACTTAGGGATTGTCTACATGCAGCTTTTCTACCAACTCAGTTGGTTTAGGGAAAGATGGAATAAACTTCAGTTTGTAGAACACTCTGAGGGAAAACAGTTACACCGGGAAAAGTGGCTTAATACCTCTATAATGAAATTAATTTTAGCAATACAAGCACTTACATATTAGACTAATAGTCCTTCTTTCATAACTACATCACTTTAGCTCAATTCTAAGGTAATATAGTTAATATAATTAAATAATCCAAACTGTGTGTGAGTCTTTGGAGACTGCAAAATCCCCAAATCCCTGGACCTGCTGTGGTGTGAAATAGTTTCTTTGCATGACTTCTCACTACCTTTATCAAAGCGCTGCATTATAAAATCCAATGGGTCAGCAAGATAGGGGCTGGAGAAGAGCTGGCAGGGATGATGTCTTCAAAAGTCCACAGCATATTTGAGAAAGATCCTTTCGAGTGTCTGAAGTAAGAAACAACATTTTTTAAGGAACAAAAAAGAGCTTAAGATTCAGGAAACACATTCATCACAGTTAAAGATGGCTCAAGGCTCCATGTTATGCTTGGGTTTTCAAAGCACAGTCTGTATCAACTCAAAGCGAAAACAGGGTATCACGATGGCCAAGTTAAAACTTATGACTGCAGTGTGGCTGCGAAAAGAGTAAGTTGATTGGGTGCTTCGGGAGGGAGGTGGAGGTTAAATTGGAAACTACATGCCACCATTCAAAAATGCGTTATGGCTTTCTCCGGAATGCTTTGAGAACCAGTTACTGCACCTCCCCAGGACACCGCAGGATTAGAAGTCAAAGAAGTTTGCCAGAAGGAGGAGGGACATGGAAAAATTATTGTGTGAAGAGACACTGAAAAAGGTGACTGATGAGGATGTAGGTGATGTGATAAAACTGTGTAAAATAAGGACAGGTATGGAGAGGTAGAAAGAAACCCCTTTATAACACAAGAGCAGATGAACACCAAGCTAAAATGACAGATGGTTAACTCAAAATTAGTAATACGAAGAATCTTCCACCCAGCTTGAAGTCATGGGCGCTGCAGTATAAAAAAGATATCAAGCTACTGGAGAGNGTGGTGGACACTGGAACAGGCTCCCCAGGGAGGTGTCACAGCCCCAAGCCTGACAGTGTTCAAGAAGAGACTGGACAAGGCCCTCAGACACATGATGTGAACTGTGGGGTTGTCATGTGCAGGGACAGGAGTTGGACTCGATGATCCTTGTGGGTCCCTTCCAACTCAGGACATTCTGTGATTTTATGGATTCATTGCGGAGGCCAGGAGTCAAAATGGGAATGGACTTATATGTGAAGGATAATACTATTCTCTTTAACAGCAGCAGCCATAATCATTTCATGTGTCAAGGCCTACAGAACCACCAAGCTAAAAAGATGAGGTTGCGGCCACCACAGGCACTGACAGCACTGCTCCTCACTCTAAGACTTCTGGAGGCTTTTTCTGGGACATCGGTGTTAACTGCTGCTAAACAGTAACTTGGAACATGCCGACCTTGCATGCGACAATTCATTTCTCATGTATATGGGTACATATGGCTGAAAGAAGCTGGCTGACATCTGGTCCGGAACACTCCTTTTTTGTGTTGCGAGAAATGCGCCATGGAGGAGAAGCACTTAAAGGCGCCCTGCGTCCGCTTCCGGATACTTCGCCCCACATCTCTCCGCCCCCTCGCCCTGCCTCCCGTCCCCTGCCCCGAGCAGCCTGGGGACGAGGGAGCGAGGAGCCGCCCCGCCCCGAGCCGAGGCGGCGCTGCCGTTACGCCGCCTCCTTCCCGTTGCGTGCGGGCAGGGAAGGCGGGAGGGGCGGCCGCTCCCAGTGCGCAGGCGCCGAGGGGCGTGTTGGCGCCAACCTTCGAACGCGGCGGCAGCGGCGCCGCCCCCTCGCTCCCCGCCNCGGGGCCCGCGGTTACCGGCCTGGGGGCGGGGGGGGGCGGTGCGTCCGCTGAGGCACCGCGGGGCGACCCGGTGGCGGCTCCGCGGGCAGCGCCCCGTGCGTGCGTGTTTGGCCGGCAGGAGCTTCCCCTCCCGGGAGGCAGCGTGGACAGGCCGCTTCGTCCTTTGAAACGCGCTTCTGAGGTAGTTTTTGATTTCCTGATTTTCTGTCTTGGCCTGTCTTTCCCATCCGGCTGGTAAGGCAGCGTGTGTAAAGCAGCCGTCGTGTGGGAAACAATAAATGGAAGCAATAAATGTGTTAAAGTAAACAGAGAAGTTTCTATATGCTCTTCTTTTATACCTGTTTTTTAATAGCACTGTGGAACTGGAAGCGCCTCCTCCACTTGAAAGCAACTTTGAATCCTTGGCACATAAGTTGTAATGGCTGTAAGATTTTGTATGTAATACTATATATTCTATTCTAACATAAAGCAATGAGTGTAGATTTTTTACTTATATTTAAAATACCTCAAAAGTGCTCTGCCTGTTCCACCTCTATTTTTCTTCCATATTTCCTTAGTGTTTGTATTATCGCTGGTATAATTCCCTATGCTCTTCTTGTCGTTTTCATACCATGTTCATCATTGCAGTGTTTGAACACACACACACACACACAGACACAGACACACACACACACACACAGACACAGACACACACACACACACACAGACACAGACACACACACACACACACAGACACACACACATCACAGTCTTCAAGCTAAAGAGGTTGGGTTAAGACACATGTACCAAGAAACGCTGGAAAGCAACGTTAAGGCTTGCAGCCCCAGAGCATTAGAGTAACACCGTATGAAAGCATTTTCTTATTTCTCAGGTTTTTCAACAACTGTTCCAGTATTGTTATGGATAAGAAAATGGCTTACAGCCCTGTGGAAAGACTGACCTTCTTTGAAATGTTTAAGACACATTGCAGTGAATCAGGTACAGCTTCTGTACAGTAAATAATTTTTGTTAGAGTTGCTCCTCTAGACATAGATATTTTATACGCATCTCCTGTGTGTTCTATAGAAAAGCATTCTGCAACTCATTAGATGCTATTCTTGCCCCACATCTGTATTTGGTAATATCTACTTATTAATGTGTTTCTATAATTTTTCATTTGTATCTTTTTTCATAATGTGTACTCAGTTACTTTTTTGTACTTGTGTTCTAGCTTTGGCCTCCTAATGTAATGACATGCAGACCAGGTTTAGTCTTTTGCTAAATGCACCTGTAGCAGTATGATGTATTCATGTTAAAGGAACCTGTTTAACTTAACAAACTGAGTAAAATAAGGTATAAACTAAAAGCCTGAAGTATACTTTCAGTTTTAAACAAGCTGGGTATTTATCCGCTTTTTGGTTAATTGTTAGTGGTCTGAGAATTTGGGCAGGCCTTCTTTTATACTTTGTGGGTATCCGAGTTCAAAGCTATCTACAAACCAAGTACACGGAAGTATGACAATGGAAGGAGCAATGCAATTTGCTGCCAGCATTTACATGTCTAATGTATTTTCACATCCTGCATGGAGGATCCTTTCTTCCTTTTCATGTGGTTTTCTGTATGTTTTTCTTTATAGACTTAGGGCCTATCAGTCTCAACTGGTTTGAAGAACTCAGTGCAGAAGCACCACCATATGAGTCTAAATTGTTAGGAGAACATGATGGTCCTTCTGGCTGGCTTGATCAAACTTCTTTTAAAACTCCAAGGGCAAAACCTTCCACATATAGTCAGCTGGCATCAACTCCGCTGATTTTTAAAGAACAAAATACGATATTGCCACCATATTCTTCTCCTGGAAAAGAACTGGATCAGAAAAAAATAGGAGCAAGTGAGTATTTTTTTCTTTTTTTTCNTATTTGAAGGCTGCTTGTGCCCTCCAGAAGCAGGAGACTTTTTTTTTTAACCTTTTGTTGTTGTAGCTGATGATTATTTATGTAATAGATAATGCTACTGCAGAAATTGCTTAAAAAGCTTATCTTGGTAGGCTTCTGAAGACTGCCTACAAAAATGCAGAATTAATCTTAATAATGAATTCAGCTTGGCAATAAACTGGTAATGTATATGCAAAGTTCTCTGTGGAAAAGATATTGTCATGGTCCTAATACACTAAATATCGTTAATATAAGGAGGTAATGAGCTTATTAGTGTAACCTGTCAAGTAAGAATCAGACTGATTTTTTTTGGCAGCCTGATTCTTGTTTTATGCAAAATCTCTGAAAAGCTTTTAAAGACAGAGAATGATGCTTATCATGCTGCATTATGAGGTGATCTGTAGGGCACTCCTTAACCTTTCTTAGAAAGATTTAGAAGAGCTAAGCTCTTTGAATTAATAGAACTGTGAGTCAGTTACACTTTTCCATTTGGGAACAAGGAATTCTACCACTTATGTGGTACTTCTCATTGTGTTATTTCCAAATCCCAAGTACATCATGAAAGTACATGTCACTCTGCTTGTTTTTGACATACTTGTAAGGCATAGTACCAATTCTTGAAAAGAGACGAGAATGTTTTCTGTGGAGAATGTATGCAAAATTGTATGTAAGAATCTTTCCTATGGAAGAATATCTAACCCCATTCCTGCAGTATTTGAGCATCTGCTCTGTGCATGCCCTCCTAACAATAAGATAAGCTTTTCTAAACAGGTTACAGACAAACACAAGACTCCCTTTATTACCACAATTGGTTTTAGATCCTAAAGCAAAGTCTTTAAAGGTGTAGGACTGTGCTACTGTTCAAATATACTTTATAACTTCACTTCCATAGAATACTGCTACTTTGTTTTTTCTGAAGTTTACTGCTGAACTTCTGCTCAACTTATTCTCAGCTGAGAAAATTTGGATTTTTGGATTTTTACAGTGTTAAGTCCCTAGTCAATTCTTGGTAGCAGTTCATAACTTGCAAACAAAGGAACCTTATGATTCTTCTGTTTCAAATGGTTACTTTTGCTCTGTGTTAGTGCATGCAGATGTTTGTACACACTCCCTAAGGAAGGGAAGACAACTATTACCAAAGTTTCTATATAGTTCCCTGTGGCTGGCCCAAGATCTTTTTCTTCTGTTTTTTGTGGTTAGAGCCAGCTAACTTGAGTTTTCCTTCTTGTGAAAATAAGAGCATAGATGAAGCTGTTGGATTTCACCTTGGTATGGTACTGGGTTGCAGCTGTGCTCTGCATGCGGACTCAGGAGCTCAGAAGCAGAGAAACACAGAAAGCTAGGTGTCATTTCTGATCTGGATGTTGTTTGGAAATTTCTGAGTAGGAATTCTTCTCAGTAGTTACTTGTGCATGTGAGGGAGTCACTGTTCACAGGATTCTGCTGCTTTGGTGAGGCCACTCTTTCTCTTTTGCCTGGAGATGCATAGAATATAGCTACTGCTACCAGTGAGAGGGCCTCCACTAACAGTTCCAGGAATAATTTATTCTTTATGCTGCTTATTCTAATCAAGAAGTATATGTCTTAAGTAACTTTGAGGGAAAGCTGGTACAAATGCACATTTACATGTATTGAATTTCTCCAAAGAATTACTTCTGCCAATGACAAGAAAGACACAATACAATATACTAAAACTGAAATGGAATATGTGACTTGAAAAAATATCACAGAAATATGCTGAAACATATGTATCAAGTTAATAAAGTGACATAATGAGCACTTTTGTCTGCATGTTTCAAATGTGTTTAGCATTGTTTGGATATAGAATTAGAAAATGTTCAAAACACTGGGGGGGAAGGTAGGGTTTTGTTGGTTCTTTTTAAACTAAAAATCAGACGTTGTGCAATTTTTTTTTTCCAAGCTTATCTTTACACTTCAAAAATCAAAACTGTTACATGTAGTTCTGTAAGGTTGTGTTGATTATTATCTTCTATGTTGTAGGCAGAGATAATTTGATAAGCCCAAGTATAACAAGAAAAGTAGATCAAGAAAATGAAATACTTGCTTCTCCTCCTGGTACCTGCCACAACTGCCTTGCTGCTAGGTACGCTAAATATGTCAACACAAAAAATAAAATAAACTGGATTTTAAGCAAAAAGAAATATTAAAACCACTGTATTTAGCTGTTAGACTTCTTCAGAGCAATCAATAATCTGGTATGTCTCATATGTTTATGATACTTAAGTTGCTAAGTGAATTGCAAATAAAATGCAAGCTGATTTTGAGAACTTCCTTGCTTTTAGGTGTTCTTCCTTCCTATTTTTCTACTCCTTCACAGCTGGCATATGGCATTTGTTGACATTATTTCAGCTTCCCAAATCCTCAACATCCAGTGCAAGAAAGAATAGTAGTGACATATTATGTGCTTCTCAAGTAGTGATTTGTAAAGCTATTTATTATACTTACTGAGATTTTTTTTTTAGTAATAGCCTTGATTTCTACATTTAAATATATATTTTTTCAGATAAATTTGCTCGAAGTACTCAGGTTGATTGTAAGAACAGTTAAACCCATTATTTAATTTAAACAAATTAATTAAACCCACTTCCGTAGTTTCGTGCAGCATATTAAGAAATGCATGGTTATATTGAAGTCTAGTGTACTGTTTGTTAGACAAATCATCATTGAAAATTAACATTTCACAAAAGAAGCATTTTACAGTTTGAAATAAACTTATGGTAAAGTTTAAAATACTTTTTAATATACTGATGGTTACGAGAAATGTATGTTTTATTTAGTCAGGGAAATAGTGATGGTTGCAAAGAGAGAAGATAATGGAGGCAGTAATATATGTAATGTCTGAAATATTTACTTATTTTCAGAAATTGAGAAGTGAACTTAATATTTTTTTAATTTGGTTTTGTTTTGCAGTCCAGTTATTTTAAGAAATACCTACAGAACACCTCAGAGAAGTACTATTCTTGGTTTGTATTTCTCTTTTTTAGTTTTACAAAATATCTGATATCTGTGGATATAAATCCTTATGTCTTAAGTATTACGTAATGTCCTTATTACATAATGTTTTGTAGGACCATATGGAAGCTTGTTTTGCACACCGAAACTTTTGGAGGTAAGTATGTTATTCCTGCATTTTGTTTTATTTTTCCTGAGTAGTACATTTAAAATTCTGCATAGAAATATTAATTAATTGTTAAATATATTTCTAGGTCAGAACTCCAAAACGTATTTCTGAAAGTCTGGGAGCAGAAGTGGATCCAGATATGTCCTGGTCAAGTTCTTTAGCCACACCTCCTACACTTGGTGCAACAGTGATAATAGGTATTTAGAAAAATGAACATTTGCTAAGGATTAAAAACTTCTGGTTTTGAGACTGGAAGTTCATTTAGTACTAACTGATTATTTTTATTCAAAGGGACAAAACTCTTACAGTGATGCTTAGTGGGTCGCTTTAAATAATGTAGCCCTAAAAGGCAGAAATGAAATTAAATGTGTCATTGCTTTTCAAAAGTTTTCTTCCTTTGTGTAAGGGATTAGGGAATATAAATTTAGAAATAACATAGAAAAGCACAGAAAGAGTAGGAAGTATAAGAACTGGTCACAGCACTAAGCCTGTCAGAGTTCAAGGGGCATCTGCATGACCCTCTTAGTCAGCTGGTTTGGTTTTAGGTCATTCTGCAAGGAGCAGGGAGTTGGACTTGATGGTCCTTATGGGCCCTTTTCAACTGGAGAGATTCTGCGGTTGCTTTGTTGGCAGGGAGGGGGTGGTGCTATTCACAAGGCTACTGAGTTGTGCTGGTTTGGGTGTTCATTGGCTCAGAATGATGTGACATGAAAAGGGAGGCTGGGGAATGTACCTATAGCTTAATGATGTTCTTCTGGGAGATGAGCTGTGGTTTGTGCTCTCCTCATTCTCCCACTTCCTGGATGAGCCCTAGGACTTTAGAGCAGTGATGCCCACTCTCTGCTGTCTGGTTATCTTAAAAATATGGCTCATTTTCTCCTTTTGTAATGTAAGTGAAAAGATATTACTGCTCTTGTGGGAGAAAATTGGAAAAAAAAATTCCTTACAGAGGCTTGAAGATCTTGTCCAGGTCCTTTGACAGAAAAACAAAACAAAACAGTGGTGCCCTGAATAACTGCTGGAAAGGGGATTGGCAGTGATGCTGGTCTCAGCGTGGTAACTGGTCTACCTGCTTAGCAGAAACCACAACCTGTGATTTAGGGTGTTTTGTGCTGTTATAAGACTGCTTTTGTACACTCCCTCAGCCTCACCTGTAGGACTTCTTATTTAGAACTTTTAGTTAGTTTTGTTTACAGATTTCAGTTGCATTTGAAATAATTCAGAGAAAATCCTCCCAAAACACAACCATATTTGAACACACTCAGCAAATTGCTTAGGAGCAAATTAATTGACTTGTCTGCCTTTCTTCTAAAGCCAGAGAGAATGATTCTATTTCTGGAGCAAAGCAACAGGATGAAAGAGCTGACATAGTAAGTTTTAAGAGCTATGCTGTTCTTTAATTTCAGTTAAGCTATTTAGTTACATGTACATTCCTTGAACCACAAATAAAAAATTCTCTTGCTTTTGTCTTATACCCTTCTGGCTGTTTTTAGAAGTTACTGCTCACAAAATTAAACTTACAAAGCCTGGCTATAGACTATATTTTTCACAAATAACCACCTTTGAGGAATATTTTTGCTGTCTTTAAAAAAAGATCACTTGGATTCAGAAGCAGTGTCATTCGTTCAAAGAGAAATCAAACCTAGGAATTGCAGTATGCTACTTATCAGAGGGTTTGTTTGTTCTTCTTTTTCTTCTGTCACAGTTTTGGGAGTTATTGTTTGGCTTATATTGTCCAATAACTTACTGTGCTCATCCACTATACCAGGAGTTGAAATTGAGTATTAATTTCAGACCTTTGGAATTGTTAGGAGAGGGAGAGTTCCTTCAAAATTGTAATTTTACTCTGTGTATATGAAAGCTGAATGATTATTCAGACTGAAAATCGACAATGGTGCTAATAGGATTCAATTACAAAGATACGTTTGATTCTTAACTACCTGAAACTTCACAGTTAACAAACCATTACAAGTTAAAATAAGCAAACAGTTCCTCCTTCCTCTTGTCTCATTTGTTCCTTTTCGAGAGGCTTGCTTAGAGTAAACTGCTGGAACCAGTCACTGCACTTAAATTAGTTATAGAATAGAACCTGGTTTGCATTGAAAATGGGTACTATCTGCTAATTTATTTTCTAGTGTACCTGTGAAAATGTTGCCTTTCATTTTAAAAGATGCAGAATTATTCAGATATTGCAGTACATGGTTAGAGTTGCTTGCTTTACTGTTAAGGTGACACTTACTGATATGCAATGTATATAATAGCTTTGTCTTTGGCTTACAGGCTTTGCAAAACTTTGTTTCCAACCATGATAAATGTCCTGGGACAAGTGATACAGGTTTGCTGTCTGTACCAGAGACTGTGAAGCCAAATGCTGAAGATGACATCAAAGATTTTGGTATGCCTTTATGTTTTACTACTGACTATACCATGAAACAAGACTGAGGGTAAAGTTATCCTGAGCTGACCTTATGGCTTGTTTCCTCTGCTAGCTGTGTACTTCCACTTCCTCAATTGATTCAATTTTGCAAAACTAATTTGGCCTTAAAAAAGAGAATCAGTTTTTGTGGAGTCAGTGAATTAAATCAGGTTACCATGCCACTGGATGACAACCAAATTAGTGCTGGTGTGAGGTTGTGAGACTGTATGGGAGAGCTGAGGAAGAAAAGTGGTGCAAGGCTCAAGGGGGAGAAAGACTACTACTTCTAGCAAGTGAACAGGTTTAGCTTTATCATGAAATTTCACCCCAATATTAATTATTCTGTGATGAGCTTGGTTTTTAGTCTTGCTATATCCTTTCTTCACTTACTTCAGCTATTAGTACCTCAAAACATGACAAATCCTTTAGGAAAATGAAATATTTTCTGGTTTTGTTTTTTTCACATGAATGAAAAATTACTTAGCCAAGGGGGAGAAAAAGTTTTAATTCTATATTCTCAGACTATGTTAGTGAACAAGGGAAAATGTACACATCAGTGAGAGCTTTTTGATTTTTGTTGAGAAATAATGGCAGAAGGGAAGAATATTAACTGAAATTTGTTCAGCATGTGTGGATGTTAAATCTTTAAAGACATGCAGATTTATCTTTCCAAACTCACTCTTGGGTAAAGGTAATTACCATAAAATTGAAAGCTGTATTTACCTATAAAAACACAGTGCTGTTACTTAGTTATTTCCTAAAACTTAATTTTTTACTTCTTTCCCTCTCCCTGTCTTCTCTAAACTGTACAGAGTCGGAGATGTTAGATGCCTTATTTGGTGAGATGAATAGCTTTGAGGACACATTCAACATGCCTGCTAATTCCAGTGGAACCCTTCTGCTGATGCCACGTGCTCTGGATGTAGTAGAGAAATGTGAAATAAACACAGATAAAGCACAAGGAAAGGGGAATGTTCCTTCTGAGCAGTCTGTTAGAAGAAAGGCTGGCATTTCAAATGACTTGAAAACAAAAAGCCAGACTGAAAAAAGCCACTCTATTGAAATGAAGGGTTCTTTACTCCAAAACATTGAAGATATGGGGGCTGTTAAAGATAGCTGTTTAATAGGACATGAAAAGGAACTGGAGTCACTTACAATCACAGGAGATATGCAAGATTATAGAACACATGTGTCAGCTGAGAATGAGAAGCCTGTGAAAGAAGAGGTGCCATCTTCATCAAGCCAGTGGTCTCAACTGAGCTTATCTGATCTTGATGTAACTCACTTGGAAACATCTGTATGTGGCTTTCCATCCTCTGACTCCTGTAGAGAGAAAAATTTAGGAGATAAGTCAGTGCTGGTGACCAAGGATGGTGCTGTTGAAACATCTTTACTCAATACTTCAGGACTGATAAAAGCACAAAAGCTGTTGAGTGCAAATTTGTCAGAAAAGTGCTATGAAGTACAAAATTCTGAAAACCAGCAAACATGGGAAATAACTCCAGTAAAATCTGTGTCTCTGAGTGTTCAAGATCCAAAGTTAGTAAAAGGATGTGCAGCTGAGAAGGTTTCCAAAATGAGCTTCTTAAACTGTAATTCCTTTTTAATGGAAAGTACAAATGTCACGGAGTATTCTGTAGTCTACAATGGCAGCTTTTCCAAACATTTAAAAGCAACTTCTAAATCTGTGGTAACTGATGTTCTCTCTCACCCACTTGTATGTAGTGCTACATCTCCAGATAATTGCAATGACCTACATTTAGTAAATAGTGAAAATACTCTTACGAAGTCTAGCTTTAAAAGACTGAATGTGTTATCCAGCTTGAGAAAGAGATCCAAGAGATTTATTTATGCAATAAATAATACTTTACTGTATCAAGAAGAAAAAATACAGAAAGAAGTAACCTCTGAATCACCTGCTCATCCTATATTGCCACATTCGGAATCTGATTCATGTGAATTTAAAGGCTGTCATGTGGCCAGTGGTGATGATCAAGGTATATTATTAAGCTTTTCTTCATTTGTGGAGGATTCTTTATTTATTAAGAACCTTTTATGTAAATGTTTCCGATAAAATAATGTAAAATCTTGTGTTTGTGATAAAGTAGCTCTGCAAATGGCAATCAAGATGCGGACTTGGTCTGTTATAATAATAGTGACAGAATAGCATTGTTTTCAAGTAATCTGGTGCTACCTTACTGTTTTAGTCTCAGATTAGTTTCTGGAATAGAATCTTCCACCTTGAACCACTGTTCTAATTGACAAGCATAATTATATATGTCAATGCTGTTTAGGCATCCATAGTGTCAAGGGCCATCTTGTGTGAGTTGATAACTTGTAAGAGGTCATCAAGAATGGGAAAGTTGTATTGTTACTCTTCTAAAATTAGGCGGTATAAGATTGTACATCTGTTTCTTCCAGAAGCACAAAATATTTAAAAACAAACAAACAAAAAAAACCCAAACAAAAACAAAACAAAAAAAACCCCCACCACCAAAACCATAATGAAAACAACCACATACTCCTGTTTCTAAAAACTGTTGTTCTTGCTAGAACTACTACTCCCTGGAGGTGTTTAAAAGGTGTTTAGACGAGGTTCTTAGGGACATGGTTTAGTGCCAGAGTTAGGTTATGGTTGGACTTGATGATTCTGAGGGTCTCTTCCAACCAAAATGATTCTGTGATTAGTATTAGGAGTCAAAGTACTTCTCTTTAAAGCTTGAAACAAGTCCTTATGTTGAGACACAAGGAATGGAAGCCCATCTCTTCAAATATATTCAGATTTCATGAGGACTAAATTTTTTTTTCTTTTTTTAAACTGATAGCATTAACTGCAGGCTACTCACTTGTTTCTGGCTATTAGAACATGATTAGATTAAATCGATCTGTAATCTTGTGAAGGTGTTCTCATTTAAAAACAAGTGATAGTTAGGTAGCAGTGTTAAGCATGTGTAGAAATCATCTTATGGGCCAAAATTTTATTAAAATCTGAATTTATGTTTGTTCAAATAACAGAATTACTTTATTAACTTTTTTCTGTAATGTCTTGTCTTGTAGACTGCATGCTTCTTTCAGAGAGAAAGTGTTTGCAATCGAATGTCAGGGAAAAGAATTTCAGCACTTGTACTTTAAAAATGGATATAATGGATAACTCATCTGACAATTTGTTCAACGACAGGCTGAAGCAACAAGACCCGAGAGACTTGGGGGAAAATCGCAGAGAAGAGCAACCTGCTACATTATTAAAATGCTTAGAATTATCTAATACTCAGAAAGAAGACACATCGAATTCTTTAAATAGTGAAATAATTTCAAATATAAAACGTAAAGTTCTAACTTCAGCATGCCTAATGGCAAGAAAGCGTTCCAGGTTGCTCCTTAAAGGCTGTTGCTTAGAGAAAGGCAAGGGAGATAAGTACATGAGTGCTAATGTGAATGATGGAGCTACTGTACCTCAGAGTCTGGAAGAAGAACTTGTGTCTTCTAGGAATAATGAACATTTGAGTGATACTCACCATGTCGCTACGTCTGTGACAAATGACGGTTTCAATAACACTTTGAGTCAGATCAACTTTGGCATAAATGGAGTTAGTAGTGATTGCTGCAACAGAATATCAACTGATGAAAGGTGTGCTACAGGCCAGCAGTCTGTAGTTGACTGTAGAGAAGCACTTGGACCTTTGGGAATAAACTGCTCAGAAAATGATAGTACCGGATTGAAACAAGGGGAGAAAACAGATGCAGCTGCCTTTCCAGAAGTTGTAGCCAAGAACGAAGAGCCAGAGTTAGCTGAAAACAATGGAAGTGCTCAAGCACCTGCTGTCAATAGTGTAGCTGTAGAGACTGCTAAAGAATTGTTAGATTGTATAGGTGATAATTCTTTAAATGAAGTAATTTCTGAAGACGATAAACAAGTAGCACCTATGTATTCCAGCAAAAAGCCGAGCGAGAACCTGAAGTATAGAGGGGAATCATCAGCAAATCTTAATGCATGTAGTTTCAATCTGGGCTTCAGTAGCTTTCAGACTGCTTCAAATAAACAGATTAAATTCTCTGAAGTCAGTTTAGCAAAAGGCAAAATGCTGTTCAGAGATATTGAAAATGAATGTTCTGAAGCCTGTTCCATGGAAAGAGTCAGAAACTTTTCAAATCAAGTTAAAAAGGAGAATCTGTTTTTCTCAGATTCAGAAAGCAAGTCGAGCAGTAATGTATCTGATTCTTTAGGTTCACAGACAAGTTTTCTTGAGCCCAGGCATACACAGTTAATTCCACATAAAGTTGGCTTGTGTAAAAGCTTTCCTAGAAGTCAACAATCTTTGCAAGAAAAAAATCAAACCTTGACAGCAAGCCAAGAAGCTGAAATTGCTGAACTTTCTAGTATCCTGGAAGAAACAGGTAGTCAGTTTGAATTTACACAGTTTAGAAAGCAAAGTAACATGATGCGAAGTCAGGCCTTTGAACAGTTCAGAAGTGTAGAAACACATGGAGCAAAGATTGTGGAAAATATTTCTGAAACAAGGAAAGATGCTGATTTTTGTAGCACTTTTATATTTGAAAATCAAGTAAAAAATGACAAGTATTGTACTAAGCAGGAAGACACAAATGATGACACTAACGCGGTGGAATACAAAACAGGCAGTGGAGTGGTTTTCCATAAAAATGACAAAAAGGTTACTTTTACTAACTTGGACAGAAATGGAAGTAGAAAGTCTGATGAGATCTTTCCAGTAGCTAAACAGGACAGCTTTTCTAGTTTTGTGGGCTTTACTTCAGCTGGAGGTAAAAAAATAAGTATTTCTAAGGCAGCTTTGAAGAGGTCTGCAGAGCTCTTCAGGGACTTGGATGATGATAACTATTTGTTTAAATCTTCTGAAACTAGTACTGCATGTCACAATTCAAATGGGCGTATGTCTTCTAACTGTAATTTTGTCAGATGTCTGACGAAAGAAAGTGAAAGAAAAACAGTTTGTGTTTCAGATTTCAAAAGCATGCATGCCATTTCCCACACAGATTCTGTTGCCCACTGTACCCAGGAAAAAAATGAGGAAAATACTAGTACACCATTTAAAGAAAATGTGGAAAATGAGAGAAAAATATCCAAAAATGATACTGAAAATTATAATTTCAATAGTACTAGCACTATTGTCAATGGTCTATCATCTATTAAAAAGGATAACCAGAATCATAAAACTTCCAAACAATTTTTCAATCAAGGAGATTGCCAAGTTGAAGGTAGTTTGCAAGAAGACTCATTAGATGTAACATGTCCAGGAGATGCTGTTACAACTGCAGAAGAACATAGTTTATCAGACAAAATGGAAAACCTCTCTCCTAACTGGAAAGAAGACGGAAAGCAGGAAGATGAACCCTTGTCACAAAAATGTCAAACTCCAGTTGGTGGCGATGTCTCCTTTTCTGATGCAGCGTTGGATAATTCGCTACACTTGCTCGATGTACAATGTGGAGAAAGAGACGTAAATGTTTCGGATAACTGTGACGAACAAAAGACAAATAGTAAAAATATGGAAGGAGAAGACACCACCCATGATAAGATCCTGTTAGCGAATGGAAGTGGAATAAAAATGCGTTCTTACCATCATCATCAAATACCTTTCGAGCAAGAGGTGGATGTTGAAAAAACTGAACTGAAGGGGAATTATCTGACTGGTTTTCATACTGCTAGTGGCAAGAAAATAACAATTGCTGATGGATTTTTGGCTAAAGCTGAACAGTTTTTTGCAGAAAATGTTGATTTAGGAAAGGAACATTATGATAGTTTTGAGAACCCCTTAAAGAAAAGGAAATGTGGTAAAAACTGTGTCAAAGACTTAAGTGTTGAAAGCATTCCTCAGTGCGATCCAGAAAAACTTGATTTTGATAAAAAACTTGTTCCCAAAGAACCAGGAGATCAATTTAAGCAGACAGTGGGGAGCAGTCCTGTTAAACATGCTGTGATTCTTGATACTGTTAAAGTTGAAACGTTTGTTAATCTAGGTAAAGATTGTGAAAGAAGTTTGGTAACTTCATATGCACATAAAAAAGCCGATGTCCGACCTGGAAAGCCAGAATTAGAATCCCTTCTGAAACAGGAGAGCGACGCTTTAACTAGAACTCATTTGTATGAAGGTGGAAAACTGTTTGCTGAGAGAGAGGTTGAATACTCAGCAAAAAAGAGGGATGACTCAGAAAACACGCATGATTTTCCTGTGCGCTCTGCTGCATCCCCGCATTTAATGAAGGTATCAAGTGACCTTGCAGATAATTCTGTGCTGGGAGATACAAAAAATACATCATTTGTTGAGGACAGTAACAATAATCAATCTCTCCTCTTAACTTCAGAAAGTAGCTCTTTGCCTTTGAACTGTGACAGTGAGTTTGACTTAGAACATTTAAATAAACCTTGTGCCGATACAAACTGCTTCACAGACACCATCGTTAGTGCTTGCAAAAGCCAATCACTACTCAGTCCTCCTGAACATGAAACTAGTTTAACCAGCTTGAAAGAAACATCACTTAATGTTGAAAATCAAAAGGATGATACAAAACAAATTGTGTTTAGTACAGCAAAAGGTAAAACAGTTTCTGTTTCGGAAAGTGCATTAGCAAGAGTCAGACAAATGTATCAAGAAGACTGTAGTGAATCTGTAAAATATGAAACTGAGACTGAATCAAGAACTAATCAAGCAGAAATTGCTGGAAATTCATCTTTGGTCATTCACGCTGAGTGTCCTAATTCTGTTAATCTTTTAAGTGCTACAAGAAGTGAAGAGATTAATTCAGCTTCATCCCATGTTATTAAAGTAAATGCAAGTGCTAGTGACAATGGTCACCAAGATATAAACACATTTGTAGACTCGAAGTCTGTTCCAGATTCTCAGAGGCGACACTGTGAACAGAATGTTAAGCTTTTAGGGGACTTGTCTGTTCCAGATAAGCAGCTAAAGCAGCCAAATTCTTCTACAAGCAATCTTGGATTTTTCAGTACAGCAAGTGGTAAGCCTGTACAACTATCCGAAGAGTCACTCAGGAGAGCTAGACAGCTCTTTTCTGAAATGGAAGGTAATCATTCATCACATCTACAAGAACCATTTTTAGTTGAGGAAGCTGTTGGGAAGTCTGAAATGCACACTGACGTAGTTCCTAGGAAAATGCAGATAGTGTTGCCAAAAGAGGAAGAAAATGCCAGCACTGAATTGATTTCAGATCCTGCTTTTGGGTTCAGCACTGCAAGTGGAAAGCAGGTAACGGTCTCTAAAAATGCCTATCAAAAAGCAAAGGCAATTTTAAAAGAAGCTGACTTTCTAAGCAGTGAACTTGGCATTACAGATCAACTTAGTTCAATAAATGAAAGTAGTCAACATGCGAAATCTTCAACTGATGAAGTGATCTCGGAATCCAAAATTGAAAAAAGCTGCAATGAAGACTTTAACTTAAAAAGCATCTACACTGAGGAAATGAAGTCTCTTCCAAGCAGCCACCATCTCAAAATGCCTGAGTATGTACCACATAGTAAGAAAAATGAGCAGTTAACGTCATTTAAAAACAACTTTCAGCAAGAGGAGACTAGGTCTTTTGGAAAAGGGCAGCTGAATCTGGGGATGAAAACAGATTCTGAAGCAATTTCATGCAATGCTACTGCTAGAGCAGAAATAAATACTAATCTCCAAACTCCAAGAAATTACTTGGAAATGGAGGCTGTAGAAAGTGCAAGAGCTTTTATGGAAGATGATCTTTCTGATTCTGGAGTACAAATTAAAGCTTCACAGTCCTTCAGTGGCAGACTGGATAAAAACTTTCAAAGTAAGACCTTTGGGAAGAGGCACTTCGAAGACAAAAACTCACTTGGTAGGTCTTTGTCTTGTATATGTTCAATTCTATATTTCTGTACAGTGGGTTGTTTGGATCGTTTTTGCACATCAAATTGATATTTAGGTCATATAGAAATTGAAGTTCTTTCTCTTAAGTGCTAATGACAAAAAATCTTGCTGCAGGCGATAGTTCATCTACTCTCTCCAGCCTTAAATGCACATTACAAGCTAAATTTGTGATTAGTGATTTTGAAGGTGTGCAGGTTTTGCTGGTTTATCATGAAGTTACGGAAGAAAGCTACTGCTGCTTTTCTCCCTGAGTAGGCTTTTTTTTGCTTTGCAGAAATCTAATGTTTCATTAAAAAATGAGTAGTAGTATTTCTGTTTTCACCTTTTTGTGCCTTGTAGGTGAGAACATGGTTTTGTTTGTGCAGAGATTGCTAATCTGATCTGAAAAATAGTTGTTGGTCTAAAAGCACAGCTGCTTACAATCTAAAACTGATGTGTCGCAGGGCTCAAGTGTTGGTACTTAATGCTTGCACAGTCACCCAGAGCTGTTCAGGGACCTGAGCTGCCTGAAAACTATTTATGGAAGGGTAGATTGTGACAGAGTCGCTGCCTGGTGGCACAAGTTCAGGTACAAAGGCCAGGCAGTTTGGTGCAGGGAATTTTGGGTAGGCATGAAAAGGCATATAGGAGTCTGTTAGTCCAACTTGAAACAATTGTGCCACAATTGAACCATATCCTCTGTTAAAGCTTCTGTAAAAGTTGTGGTATGTGCTTTTTTAGAATTCTTTAGGGATTCTGATGACTGAAAGTACAAAAAAAATGGGGCTGAACTGCACTGCTGAAATCCGCTGGTGCACTTTCTAAGGCAGCCTGTCTCCTGTATGATTGCTAACTTAAGGGTCACAGATTCTGATTTGGACGGAGCAGAACTACTGATCACAAAAGATTCTTCAACAGGCCTCATTGTATGGAGTTTCAAAGTTGTTCTTGGTAACACAAAATACAGTCAGTCCGTACAGAAGAAACTTCTGCAAATTGTGATGTTGCTATCTGTTCAAAAAGGCCATTTAATACAGACATGTGATCTGAAAACCTGCCTGCTCTGATTTCTTGAATGTTTTGTTTGGAAATTATAGTTAAGGTGTACAGTATTGGTAAGAAACTGAACGTGAAAAGATCAGTTTTTAAAAAGTCTTGTGTTTTTATCCCAGGAGAACCTCCAGTTAAAAGGCAGCTGCTGCTTGAATTTAACAGAACAAAGAATCTCTCCAGATCTTTGAAAGCTTCGAAAAGCACCCCTGATGGTAATTTTTGTATTCTTATGTTCTAAGCAGTAACCTGATGTCAGTTCTTGTCTTTAGAATTCTTCATTTTCAAATAAACTAAAATATAATAAGATTGCTTAACTGCTTCTTTTATCTATATAGTCATGGAAATTCAGGGAAGCTGCTATGATAATGTCTCTGCTGACTTGAAATCACATGATTAATGGTATGCGTTATTGTGTAGAATCCAAATATATGACAATGTACTAGTTCTGCAAGAACTCTGGTTAGCTCTGAGCTCAGTAGGAATTCATCCAGTTTCTCGCAGTCTTAAATCTCACAAATTTTAGTCTCAGTAGGAAGAAAATATTTTATTGATCTGTAATTTCTCAATTTAAAACTGTATCTACAGGAAAACAAGAAGGCACTGGTAATTTAATTATGTAATAATTTGTGAAGAATATACTTATTGATAGGTGTCTACATTACAGATGCTTTTAATATTTCGAGTCAGTAATACAGAGGCTTATAAAGGTGAAATCAAGGTTTTAAAGTTGGAGTTGATGCTTGATGTGAAGCTAGTTAGTGATTATGGTATTAGGATAATGGGATTTTTTTGCTATGGCTCTTGGTTATAGGATAAGCTGTGTTCTTTAAGGAACTTGTTCTTCTAATCACTGCATGCTCTCACCTAGAATTCAGTAGCAGGATTCATCAAATATGTTGGTTTAACCAAATCTGTTCTAAGCATAAAACACATGATTTAAATGAAGTTTTAAATGGAATTTGTAAATTGCTGCCAGAGAATAATTTTATACCCTTCACATGTAAATATTATCCTACCCTGCAGCAGGATCTGAACAGTGTTATTGTTTGGCGGAACAACTTAAAACAGGTCTGATCTCCAGTACAGTCTTGCCTTTGACTTCTAGAACATGACATCTTGTACATATGACTTATATAAAACTTCCTCTTTGCAGCCTAGGGGACTAGCACAAATGAGCTTAAATTCCAGGCAGACATGATGTAGTTACATTGATAATTCCGAGATAAGTATGTCCTTCAATGAGGAGAGGAGGAGTTTGTGCAAATGTGCCCTTTTATGTTGTAGCTTTAAAAAAAAAAAAAGCTAAAAGAGTTCTAAATGGAATGGTGAGTCTACCTGGAATTAAATATATGATAAACGTTTCCCTTTCAGGAGCCTAAAAACATGTTGCAGGCTCACAAATAGGGACTTTTGAGAGTTCAGCATTGCAGTCCCTTGTCCTTTAGGTCTGTTTGCAACTAGTGTGAAGATGTTTGTGTAAAAAGATTTTATTGTGGGGTAGGGAAAAAGAGCAAAGCTGTTTAAATCCACTCCAGAAACTGTTCTATGTATTTATAGTAGTATAGACAAAACATGTGCTGTTATTATCTATTCATGCAATGTACCATTTAGAACTTTTTTTCTAATTATCTTACAGGCATTTTCAAAGACAGAAGAAAATTTATGTACCATGTTCCTTTAAAACCCATAACTTGTCAACCTTTTGGGTGAGAAATTTATAATATATTTGGAATTCTTCTAATGCAATTTCTTAAAACCTCACAAGCTCTTGTAACTTTTAAAGAACATATGGTAATAATTTGCTACCCAACTTTATAAAAGACTAATAATTTTACTCTAAAATAAACATATTAAATTACCATATAACACACATTGCTGCAGTAGACCAGTGAGATGCTAAACAAATTTTACACTTGTATCTCTTTTTCTCAATAGATAGAAAATAAGTATTAAGTTTTTAAAATGTCAAAGACTGGTATTTTGTCTTTTTATTGATGTAGTGTTGAAAGTTGTATTACTAAATAAAGAATATCAAAATCCTGGCAAATATTTTTGTCAAGAAGCTGAAACCTGTATGTTTAAATGTTTCCATCTCTGTAGGGCTACTAAAGAACGACAAGAAGTCAAGAATCCTACCCTTACTCTACCAGATCACGACTTCAAAGGGTTCAAATCTAAACCTGCCATTTTTCAGCACTGTGCTCTGAGACAGTCTTCAAATGGTACTTCTGGGTTTTCTACTCCATGTAAGGCCTCAGCAAAAGAGAGTGAAGAAACAAGAAGTTTGTACAAATCTGGCAAAGCTGCGAAAACTTTTATTCCACCCTTCAAAACCAAGCTGACATTTTCTGCTGGTGAACAAAGCAGCAGCAGAATACATGACTCACCAATCAGCAAAAATGCGACTGAAGAGATGGAACTAAATCAGGTCACAACTCAAGAAAATATTGCTGAACCTCAGGATCACCTGTCTTGCATCCAGCATGCAGCAGACACTGACCTAGAAAATGGCAACTTAGGTATATTCAGATTTTGATCACTTAGCTATTGTGAGTACTATCAGAATTGAACCTTTAAGGGTCTTTCATATTCTATCAGACTTCTTTTTTAAATAAAAAGAGGCTTATTTTTAAGCTTTTTTCCCCCTAATTAAAATGTAGGCTTAACCATATAAATGGGTGATAGTGTCATTTGCAAAGGGGCTGAGTTTAAATTCTTAGCTGTTTGACTTTATTTTGCATGTGGGCTTGTGCCTTCTAAGCTCTCTTAAATGTTGCAGTGTGTGTAATTTCTGTAACTATTACAGTCAAATAATCTGGACTTTTTCAGAAGCACTTGTGTATATTTGAACAGGCGCAGGAGCATTTTCAGAATTAGATCCCATATTTACAGATCAAAATCTCAGAATTACAGACTTTGTAGTCATCATCAACTAATTTGTGTTCATTTTGCGTTTTCTATGAAGGCAGAGTTTGGTCTGAGAAAAATATGTGGATTTAACTTTAGTTCAGGGACTTCCATATTAATTTCATATCATTCATTTCATATAAATATTATTCAAATGCCTTCAGTAAACACTGCTTTTAAAATACATTAAATTTGGAATATTTAGGTTGTAGCAGTTTCTAAAAATCTGCAGAGTGACTTGGAAAATATGCTTCTCTGAATCTGCTTTTGTAGTGTGACAATGTATCTTAATATATACTGTGAAAAGGTTTTGATGTTTTTGGCGCGTTTTTCTTTGCAGCTATGGTCCAGATGCTGACAAATCTCCGCTGTGCCAGAGATCTGCAGGAAATGAGAATTAAAAAGAAATACAGACAAAATATTAGCTCACAGCCAGGCAGTCTTTATGTCATTAAAACATCTGCAAGAAATAGAATCTCTCTGAAAACTGCAGTAGAAGAGAAATCTCCTAGTTTTCATTCTACAGAAGAGGTAAGTTGCTATCTTTTTACTGTGTGTCTTTCCCAGGATCTGTTCATTAAGACAAGTAAACAAAAACTCAGTAGCTTTTGAATTGATACATAATTCCATTTTGAGATAAGTATTTACAGTAGCTGTTATACCAGTTGCTACAGTTTTTAAGTGGCTTTGCATATCCACAGCTCTTCAGACTATTCCAAATAATAAGGGTCATAAATGTCTCTGTAGTGTTACGATCAAACACAAGAAGCATCAAACAAGGAAAAAAATCCAGCAATTACAGTTGCTATTGACTTTTAACCCGTCTGAAGAGCTGTTTTAAGATAAGACACAGTTAAAATTTAAGCTGAGGTAAGTCTAGATCAAAAGCATCTTGCTTTTGGTACAGTGAGAGTACAAAGCTTATTGAATTTTTTAAAACAATTTTAAAGCACATTATGATGCAGTTCTACTGCTAAAATAACTGCTGAGAATTCCTCCATTCTCCTTGGATTACATACAAAATAACAAAGTCAGACAAAAGCTGTCTCAACCTCAAGGAAATATTCTATCTGAATTTATAAGATTATATATAGAAACTCTCAGCTGAATTCCTACTATATTGTCAGTGTTTTGTCTTTTTCCATCTAATTTTTTGCAGCTTTACACATACGGTGTTTCAAAACATTGCCTACAAATTAACAGCACAAATGCAGAATCTTTCCAGTTTCTCATCGAAGACTTTTTTGGCAAGGAGTATTTATTAGCTGGAAATGGGATGCAACTTGCTGATGGAGGATGGCTAATACCTACAGATGAGGGAAAAGCTGGAAAAAAGGAGTTTTACAGGTACTGTTACTTATGAACTTGAGACAAGTATGCTATTTATTAGTAATTCTCTTATCCCCTAGAATAAATCAAACACAGTGATCTTTTAAAGCCTCTGAGTACTTTTTTACTGCGCATTTTTAGTACACCTCTGTGAGTGTAAATAAAAATATTGTAGAATTGTAAACTTACTATGTAGACTAATGTTAGTGATCTTTGCTGATCACTAAAGAAAGCATACAACATCAATTTAGAAAGTTTCTGGGGATTCTTCAGTGGTGTAAACAGTCAAGAAAATTATTGCTGTTTTCTGTTAGTTCAGCACTTTACCATTTTGTTTAATTAGCATTAATAGTTTTTTGGGGTTTTTTTCAGTTGTAAAAGGATTTATTTCTCTTGTATGATTTGAGGGAAGCCAAGACTTCAGTATTAAAACTCACAGATTCATTCAATAATGAATCTGTTCAACAATGAATCCGTAGCAGCAGGCTACAAAAATTATTAGGGGCCTAGTTCTGTCTTATGAGGAGAGACTGAGAGAGCTGAGCCTGTTCAACCTGGAGAAGACTGAAAGGGGATCTCATCAATGTTTATAAATATCTCAAGGGTGGGTGTCGAGAGGATGGGACCAGACTCCTTTCAATGGTGCCCAATGACGGGATGAGGGCAATGGGCACAGACTGAAGCACAGGAGGTTCCATCTGAATATGAGGAGAAACTTTACTTCGAGGGTGCCAGAGCCCTGGAAAAGGCTGCCCAGAGAGGTGGTGGAGTCTCCTCTGGAGATATTGAAAATCCGCCTGGACACATTCCTGTGTGATCTGCTCTGCTGAACCTGCTTAAACAGAGGGGTTGGACTGGATGATCTCCAAGGGTCCCTTCCAACCCCAACCATTCTGTGATTCTGTGAATGCATCCAGCTCTGGATCAGTGTATTTGCAGTCTGCTGCTTAGGCATGTTGGAGGTAATCTTGATTGATTTCACACAATTTTCCTGTGAATAGAAAAGGTATTAAAATATTTGCGCAAAACATCTTATGCCTAGATGTGCCAGATACTGGCCTTTTTAGGCAGTCTAACTTCTTGTTCCTGTGGCAGCTTGTCTTAATAATTTTCAGAGCTGCTCCTGGTTCCATGGTCGTGCCATCAGATATATGGCTTTCCCCACATTCGGTTTTCAGAAACAGAAAAGGGAAACCACCAACACACTGCTAAATATCCCAGAATAGCCACAGTGGTTTTGGTGTCAGAACCTGCTCTGGGTGGCAGCATTGATCTGACCCTGAACTCCAGATAGCCTCTCAGCAATTTGTAGAGGTTGTTCCCCAAGAGGTTGCCTTCAGTTCTTCTGTCTTTTCTGGATTTGTTATATATTAAAGCATATGATTGAGAATAAATACCTACTGGTTGGTCAGATGAATCAGTCCTTTTATCCCTTTAAGTATATTAACTGGATCTCCATCAGCTAAAATATATATACCTTCATTTAGTCATCTGTATTTAGGATCTTAACCTTGAACTGAATTCTGTCTTTAACTCCTGAATTGCATAGTCCCTCATAAAAGATTAGCAAATATCTCCCAAAGTCTGAGATTGCTTTGCTCTCTTCTGATGTAGTAATAATCAATTTTATGGTCATGTCTGCTCCTTATCTTCCTGTATATGCCCTTTTGGCTTTTAAACTGTTTCTTTTCCTCACTCAACTGCAATACAGTTCCTTAAAGTCTCCTTGAGACTTTCTGACAAGTTGGAAATCGACTTTTTGATAGCACTTAACTTGTGTTCTAGTCAATCTAATGGCTCAGCAATTTGAATCTCTGGTCCAATTCTTTCTCTTCCTCTTTTAATGGAAGGCCTTCCTAGTGACTCTGAGAGCTGGAAAAATGTTTCCAGCTTAGCTCATGCAGGTCGTGGTGGTACAGCTTGGATTCAACAAAGAATGAAAGTCCATTTCAGTGGTCACTCCATGGAGAGAAGAAAGTTCTCCAGTAGCAACTGGAAGTTCTTTTAAATGTGTATTCAGATGTGAAATGTGTATCCGTATTCAGACAATAACCAGATCAGATTATGGAATGTAACGTTCCTGTTTTCACCATAATAAATGTTCCTTTATTAATGTTGCCTATGCACATACACTGATTAAAATACTAGGGAAAAACAGGCAAGTAAAAACCTACAGTGGATTTCAGGTTAATTTATTAACACTTTATTTGCAGAGCCCTCTGTGACACTCCTGGTGTGGATCCCAAGCTAATAACAGAGGCCTGGGTTTACAATCACTATAGGTGGATTGTATGGAAATTGGCAGCCATGGAAGTGTCTTTTCCACGTGAGTTTGCTAACAGATGTTTGACACCAGAAACTGTGCTGTTGCAGTTGAAATATAGGTATGTGTATAGCAATGTATTTTGAGTTACAGTTTGTGATACTGTGTGCCTTCTAGTTCTTAATATTACAAAATAAGCACCTCTACCTTGCATTTACTGTTTATCAGAATGCCTATATTGTTAAACTCATGCATATCAGTATTAAAAATGTAGTGCATGTTATTTACAGAAATTTAGATGACATTTGCTTTGCTATGGTTGTACTTAATCATATAGATTGTTTAGGCAATCGTTTGCTACAATTGGTTTTAAGGAAAAACAATGTGATGGATTTTGTTTGCTTTAACAAAGCATTATGAATTCTTTTTTGTAGGTATGATTTGGAAGTTGATAAAAGTAAGCGATCAGCAATCAAAAAAATAACAGAAAGGGATGATGCGGCAGGTAAAACGCTTGTACTGTGTATTTCTAAAATCATATCGCTAAACACCGTTGTATCTCCTAGCAGTAGCAATAAAAACATGGAAAGTAAAAAAGCAGCAGCAATAATTGAAGTTACTGATGGCTGGTATGGGATTAGAGCTCTTCTGGATCCACCTCTCAAAGCTTTCTTACATAGAAGAAGGCTGACTGTTGGTCAGAAGATCATAGTGCACGGAGCAGAACTTGTTGGCTCTCACAATGGATGTACGCCACTGGAAGCCCCAGATTCCCTTATGTTAAAGGTAAAACAAAATATTAGTTCAGCTTGATTGGATGTGACCAAGACACCTGATAGATGCTATTTAGTTAAGCCACGATTTGTAAACAGAAAAAAAAATTGTCATGGCTTTATAAACAGATCAAGTTTAATAACCAGGTTTGTAAGACATGACGCAAGGTAGCTGGCGCTGTTCAATAGAGTTGGCAGAGAAGTTCATAATATAAAATTCTGCCAAGTTTTGTTGCATGTTTTGACAGTTGCAGCTCATTAATTTTGTTAAGCACTAAGTTACAAGAAGTATTTATCCATCACAGACAATATAGAAGTTGAAGGAAGAAAACAAAACCAGGTCATAAGAGGGTGGGCTTGGGGTGGGAGGGTCTTGACTTGTTTGAGGATGATTAAAGTGCTGGGTGAAGTTTCAGCATAAAAATGTTGCTCCTCTGGTATAAAGCAGTGGTTTGTCTCATAGGTGCTCATTTCCTAGAGAACTTTAACTCATCAAATTTTTAGTTCCTGTTTAAAATATGTTCTTCAATGTGAAAAGAAACCTTGAAATGTTCAGGTGCAAAAATGAGGTATTAGTGAGGTCAGTGTGAAAATAGTCTTTCCTCTAGATGTAAGAAGTTGGATATCTTTTTGACCTACCAGTGACAGTTTATCATTCAACATTTAACTTATTCAGATTTCAGCAAACAGCACCCGGTGTGCACGGTGGCACACAAAACTAGGATTTCATCGGGATCCCAGACCTTTTCCTTTGCCTTTGTCATCGCTTTACAGTGAGGGTGGTGCAGTGGGGTGTATTGATGTGGTTGTTCAAAGAAGTTATCCTCTTCAGGTATGGTATAAATATTTTATGAATCTAATAGGTACTATGAGATCTAGATCGTATTAGTTAATTGCTATATCACTCCTCAAATCAGACATAATAGAGAGAGCTAAAAAATTTAAGAAAAGGTACCATTATGTGTAAAATGAACAGGAGCAGTTCTTGCAGTGTGAATATATTTGATATTTCAGGACTAGAGTATCCTGCTGTAAGAAGTACTTGAGTTTACACTCAGTATCTACTGGTTGGCTTTGCTTGCAGCTTCAAAAAGCCAGAAATAATTGAATTTCAGTTCTGTAATGTAAAAAGCACAGCACTTGTTTTAAAGGAGGAAAAAAGTTGACAGTTTCTACTCCAAGTAGAAGTGAAACCCTTTTTTTTCTGTTATTAACATGCATATCCCTGCAAAGAAGTTAAATATTTATAACCATTGGTAAGATTACTTTTTATTACATGTGACTGGCTATATTGTGTAAGATCTATTATTTTAAAATATTACTGAAAATACGATGTGATTATTGTGTAAAATAGAATGAAGATACAGTTTGATATCCAGACATTTTAAATAGAGTTAGACTTCACTGGAACTACTAGCTTTTTTAACAATACCAAGTACAAAAAGAAACAGTATTTTTGTTAGCAGTCAATCCTCTTAATGTTAACAGTTTAACCAGGATGCAACTTTCAGTTACTTGGCATGTACATCTTGGGGTTGTTTTTTTTTTCGTTGCTTGCTTTCCAAAGTGTTGTACAACTGTTAACTAACATTTATTCAGGTCCCGGAAAGGGGACTGTAATCTGTAACCACATCACAGTAAACAGCTTGCAGGCTGGGGAGGAAACTGGTGATTTGTACCTCACTATATCAAGAGATAGATGTGCTGATGTATATGTTTTTCGTAAAACACTGAGACTCTTGCTCAAACATTCCAAAATGATAGAAGACTTGGGCTATCTGTCTCCTTTTACCTCGAGAGTCAAGGAGTGTAGAAATCACAGTAACTCTAATTAAAGGTGTCAAGCCATGAATAGTGCAGGAAATACACGGCATATACTTAGTGTATTTCAGCAATTCACTGCCTTGGAAGGATTAGTCCTTCAACCCTTCTCAGCCTGCTCTCACTGTGCTGTCTTGTTGCTTCTCTTTGCTAAACCTGGAGCTCTCCTGATCCTGTTGCTTACCCGATCTAATTCACTAAACCAGGAGTAAGTAACTAACTCATAATAATCATAATTAAAATAATAAACAACTAACGGCACACAACAAACTGCTGTCTATTGAATTAACAAACTGATGTGGTCTGACAAGGTCAGATGTGTGCTAAAGCCGGTGCAAGGGAGAGGATGGGATGGCACAGCAAAGAGGAAGGGAAGGGACCACTTTCAGCAGCTTGACCTCTTCATTTGGCTCACCTGTCTCTTCAGGTTGGGCAAGCCGGTTCTGGCAGGCTTGTGCACTAGGCTGTAGTCCTGTGGAACCATTTTGGGCAGAAAAAATGTAAAAGCATCTGCAGAACACCACCGTAGTTCTTCTACAGCATCTAATCTAGCATGTTAAAACAGACAGCACAGTTGGTGCGGAAAGACAAATTGGGTAGAATGCAGTTCTGGTGTATTTTCAGGCACTGAGTTTGGTTTATATCTTAATGTACCCATCAGTAGGTCCCAGCTATGCTCTAAATTACATCATTGACACCTACTACTATAAGCTATGGTTTCTTCAGCTGTTAAATCAGTTTGGGCTACTGCTCCATTCTGTCTGTGTATCTTTAAAGCAGAGATTTACCAACCCATGCTGTGGGGTTTTGCATTTTATCTGTTATAATGAAAGAACTTATGATCTACTGCCTGTTCATTTTTTAAAGCATTTTGATTATCAGTGAGTATTAGAAGGAAACTAGATGAGGTTAGAAATGTAAAAAGTCTGGGTTTTGTTTGAATTTTTTTATTTCAGTGGATGGAGAAGACATCAGCTGGTTCATATGTGTTTCGTAATAACCGAGCTGAAGAAAGGGAAGCTGCCAAGCATGCGGAGGATCAGCAAAAGAAACTGGAAGCTCTGTTTGCAAAAATCCAAGCAGAATATGAAAAGCATGAAGGTAAAGCTTTCATTGTTTCAGAATATGTAATAAGACAGCAAAAACTTCTTTGATGTTTACAGAAGAGTTTAAAGAAAGTGGCAAAAATTTCTCTGGTGGTAGAGAAGCAGAGATAGAGTGTTGGGTTGTTTTCTTTTTGGTTGGGTGTGGGGTTTTTTTTGGTGGTGTTTTAAGTTTTTTACTTCCAATATATTAAGACCTTTCAGTACAAAACAATTATATACTTATTTTCTTGGCTTTGCAGCTATCTAGGAAACTCTTCTTGAATGTGTTGCTAGCTAGGCTACTAAAAAATTACCATTGAGATGATGCTCAGGGAAGTGCTACAAAACTGGAAAATTGTTAATTCCATTCTCTTCAAAAGCCTGACACTGTAATACTTCACCCAGAGGTGGGCGCTGCTTAGGTTGTATCTCAGTAGACCTGAACACCAAGTCTGAGCATCTGTCATGTCCTGCCCAGAGGTAGGAGTTGCGGGGAGAAGTGGCTCAGGTTCGTGTCCCATTGGTTGGAAAACAGTACACGTAGTACTTAAGGGCTGTAAACAAAAGACTTTTATTTTTGCAGCTTGGCCCCTCTGGCAAGTGATTTGGTAGCAGAAGGATTTACGTTATTGTAGATTCAGTTGGTAAACATAAAGAGTTTGCAGTGCATGTGGGGCTGTAAATCTTATGTTACTGTATTCTTATAGAAAGGAAAGCAGAATAATAGAGGTATAGGAAAGAAAGAAAAGAGAGAGAGAAAGATTTCACCATCCTTATGGCTCCACTTTATGTATTATGTGGTTTTTAGTGTCAGTTTCAGTGTGGTTTTCAGTGGCGTCCTCTGGTGTCTTGTTCAGTTCATGTGGTGAGACTGGTGGGCAGAGTGGTCCTCAGGATGGTGGGTGGGCACCACCACTGCTTGCACAAGGTGCAAGCCTCTATAGTCCTCTGGATTGCCTGCTTGTTTAATCTTTGGCCTTTTGTGCAGGCGTTACTGGGGGGGGTGGTTGCAAAATATAGAAAAGTCCTGGAGGGTCTTGGGCCACCTTGGAGGGTCTCAGCTTTTCCCTTAGTGTCATGCTGGGCCTATCAGAAGATGGAGCTACGTGCTCCCCAACACACCCCTCATCTCCTGTGTCAGCCGGCTGGCCTTTGTGGCCTTTGTCTGTGGTGGTTTGTTAGCTTGTCTTTGATATGTAAATCGCACTTCGCCTTATCACAAATGTCACATCTCCTGCTACTAAGGATGTCTCATCTCCAGTGGCTGGATGAACTCGTTTTTGCAACAATGTTTGAGCCATTATCTTTTTCAGTCTCTGACAGCATCTTTCCGCACAAACGTTGTGAGACTGTGGAGATACTGAGGTTACTGGAGCTGCTAAATGGGACAGGGATCTGGTGACACAGGAGATGTGGAGACATGTGACATGTGGAGAAGGCTGAGTTACTGAAAGCTTTTTTCACCTCAGCCTTAACTACCAGTCCCAGCTTCAGCAACCCCAGGACAAGGGGAAGGTCTGGAGCAAGGAACACATACACTTGGGGGAAGAGAACCAAGCTGGAGAGTATTTACACAAACTGGTCATAGGCAAGTCCGTGGTCATCGGTGGGATGAACCCACAGGTGCTGAAGGAGCTCACTAATGTTTTTGTAAAGCTGCTCCTCTTTGAATGGTCATGGTGATTCATAAAGGTGCTTGAAGACTGGGCGAAAGCAAATGTGTCTCCTGTCTTCAGAAAGGACAGAAAGGAGGACCCAGAGAACTAACTACAGGCCAGTCAGCCTTACCTTCATCCCTGAGAAGATGATGGAACAACTAATCCTGGAAACCATTTTTGGGCACATGAAGGACAAGAAGGAGATTTGGAGTAGTCAGCAGGGATTCGTCGAGGGAAAGCCATGTTGGAATAACCTGACAAGCTTCTGTGATTAAATTACTGGCATGGATAAACGAGGCGAGAGCAGTCCATATTGTCTACCTTGACTTCAGTAAGGCTTTAGACACTGTCTCCCTTAAGATCCTCTTAGAGAAGCTGGTGAAGCATGGGCTAGATGAACAGACAGATGGATTGAAAACTGGCTGAACAATTGGGCCCAGAGGGTGGTGATCAGTGGCACAAAGTCTGTTTAGAGGCCAGTAACTAGTGGTGTACTCCAGGGGTCAACACTGGGTCCAGTCCTGCTTTGAGGTCTTCATTAATGATCTGGACGATGGAGCAGAGTGTACTCTTAGCAGGTTTGCTGATGATACAAAATTAGGATGAGTGACTGATACACTAGAGGATTGTGCTGCCACCTGGAGGGACCTCAGCAGGCTGGAGAAATGGGCAGACAAGAACCTTGTGAAGTTCATCAAAGAGAAGCGTAAATCTTGCACCTGGGGCAGAGGCAGGCCTGGGCACCAGTGTATGCTTGGGGCCACCCAGCTGGAAAGCAGCTTTGCAGAAAAGGCCCTGGGGGTCCTGGTGGACAAGTGTTGCCAGAAGGTCTAAGGAGGTGATCTTTCCTTTCTGTTTAGCATTCGTAAGGCCACATGTGGCCTATTGTGTCCGGTTCCAGGCTTTCTAGTACAAGAAAGACATGGGTCCAACAAAGTGCCATGAAAATGACTAAGGGTTTGGAGCATCTGACATGGGAAGAAATGCTGAGGGAGCTGGGACTGTTCAGCTTGGAGAGGAGAAGGCTCAGAGGGATCTGATTAAGGTACATAAATACCTGGAGCGAGGGTGCAAAGAAGATGGAGGCAGGCGGTGCCCACTGACAGGACCAGCGGCAGTGGGTGCAGACTGAAACTGAGGAGGTTCCTTCTGGACATCGGGAAACTCTTTTTTCCCTCTGAGGGTGACTGACAGTGTTGCCTAGAGAGACTGTGAAATCTCCATCCTTGGAGATACTCAAAAACTCCCTGGACATGGTTTTGAGCAACCAGCTGTACATGACCCTGCTTGAGCAGGGGGATTGGCTAAGATGATCTCCAGAGGTCCCTTCCAACTTCAGTCATTTTTTAGTTCTGTAAGAGGAGGACACCACACAGCTCTGACAGTGATTTCTAGCAAGAGTCTGCTGTTGCTTTAAGTGTCACAACTGGCTGCTTATTGCTACAGCCTCATGAAGCTCCCTGCTGCCCAAGAAATGTGTTTGCTTCCACTTAGGTTTGACTCAGCTAAACTGGAATGAGGAAGGGTATTAGGATTCTTGCCACACTGATTATGGATTCCAGCTGCCTTGATACTCTGGTCTGGTTTTTGGGAGTTTTTGTTGGGTTTGGTTTGCTGTTTTGTTGGGGTTTTTGTTTTTGCAAGAACAGATAGGATTCCATCACTAATGGTAGCCAGTGCAGTTCAAATTTCACAGGGTCATATCTACAACCCAGATAGCCTCTCCTTTTCCAGAAATCGTTTTCGTGGTGATCTGTAACATTGAGATGTTCTCTAACTGCTTTGTCAGAACCTGGAGTCCCTCACGATAACAAGGAAAAAGCAAATAAAGCCATGCCCTAAAAGAAGGCAAACAAGCACCACCAAATTCTTAGTTGAAATCAGAGATTGCCTTACAATTCTTAACTTCACTGATAAGGATTTCCACGTATCAGTGACCTTATTGTGTTGTTTTATGTTTGACTGGTAAACTTGTCTATACTGGCATGTACTATGTTGAAGGAATTCATCAAACTGGTAGCAGCACATTGACTTAGCCAAGAGGAGGGTAATAGTTTCATGTAATGAAGTTACCTTGGCTTTTAGCTGATGTCCTAAGGAGGCTTCGCATGCAGGCCTGTAGTCACCTGTTGTCCCAGATCTTGGTATCTTTGCAACTTTTCTGGTGTATGAGAGGAAGAGGAAGTGACTGACATACAGAAAATACGGTCAACTATCAATGAAGTTTCATGGCAGCCCATCACTGCTCCCACAACTGATACTGGCTTCCCCAAAGTTTGTATAATATTCTAATCTATGTTGTATTTCAATGAATGAGATTTTTTTTTATGCTTGTATTTTCTCAAGATAAATATATATATACATACACACACATATATTATTTCCTGTATAGTAGTGGTTTGTGTTTTTATTCTGGCAAGGCCTACGTACTACCATGCTCCTTACAGAATATTTTTTTTCTTTCACTTTCAAAGTGTGTTGGTTGTACTGAACATAATGGCTTTGTTTCAACAGAGAGAACTAGGAGAGCAGCCCCGAGATCACGCATAGTCACACGACAGCACATCCATAATTTGCAAGATGGCGCAGATCTTTATGAAGCAATTCAGAATGCATCTGATCCTGGTTATATGGAGGTAACTGTAGATCCTACTAGGCTAATTTTGAAATGCTTGTGGAATAATTTACAATTTAGTACCTCCTGCTAAAATCAACCCTAACTTTGAGATTTTGCTACAGCATTCTTATTGCTAAATAAACTAAGATGAATAATTTTGAAAATACTTTAATGAAGGCTTGTTCAAATAGATTAATAATATCAAATAGATTAATAATATCTTGGATTGCAGAACAGAATCGTATTTTCTCTTGATATAAAAATCCAGGATATAGCACAATTAAAAGTTAATGTTAATGCTTTGTCTTGCATACATGAAAACTAAATGTATCTTGTAACTCTTGAGTTTCACACACTTATTCTTGCATGCTGTTCACTGAAGTGTTTGAATGATTATATCATTGTTCTCTTCATTCCCTGTTCCATTTCAGTCACAACTTTTATGTGTTCATGCCTTTACTGATAAAGATGCAGGTGATTAGTCCCTGGCACTTGTTAAAATTAAATACATGCCTCACCATTTGCAAGTCAGAGTCCTTGACTGCCATAAAGCCATACGATCTGTGACTTTGTTTGGTCAAATGTTATATGCACCTGTGATGCTACATGTAAAGGCATCTGGATCTTGAAGGCTTGGTCAGAAAGGTAATGCTCCCAATATATTTTAGTGGAAATCCCTGTGTCAGCTCCGAGGTAGCAGCCTTCTGAGAGGTGCAACTCTTCTTCTTACAGAATATTTTTCTAATATGGCAAGCATCCCTGTTGTTATTAAGTATTCACCTTAGTTATGCACTCTTAAGCAAGCTTCTCACTAATTATCACATAAAACCAGTGTCTAATGTAATAATTAGACAACAGAGCACCAGTCAAGTACCAGTCAAGACTGGTTTAATTCGTCGCATTAACAAACCTCATTCAAGTCCTAGTGCTGTATCAGATGAACAATGAATTGCTTCTAACAAAAACTTAAGAAAGAGGCTACCTAAGAATCTTGACAGGATATTTTTATTAATTAAAAAAAAATACTAAATACATTTTCTCTTGGCTACAGGGATATCTCAGTGAAGACCAGTTAAAAGCTTTGAATGCTCACAGGCAGTTGATGAATGATAAAAAGCAAACTCGGATACAGGAAGAATTCAAGAAGGCTTTAGAGTCAGCAGAACAAGAAGAAAACGGTTGTTCCAAAAGAGATGTGTCTACTGTATGGAAACTATGTGTAGTAGACTACAGAAAGCAAGAAAAACATAAAGGTTAATACTTGGAAAATTATAAATAACTTTTATCTAAACATGTTAACTGGCCAACATAGCAGGTAGATTTGTAGATTTTCCCAAGAGTTTTCTAGCTTGCATGGTAACATTTCCAGTTTTAGTTGGTTTTGGTTTAGGGCTTTTGGGTGATAGTGTTGTGGATTTATTTTGTTTAAAAGCCTTCACGCTAGTATTGCACAGCTAACATATCTTAATCTGACATTGTTAGGAGTGATACTGAGTATCTGGCGTCCGCTGCTGGATGTTTGTTCCTTGTTAAAGGAAGGCGGTCGGTACAGAATCTACCAGCTGTCAGCATCACAGGCCAAGGGAAGATCAGACTCAACTAACATACAATTAACAGCAACAAAGAAAACTCAGTATCTACAACTGTCGGTAAGTGCTTTAAGTGCATAAAGATGTATCATTAGAATGTATCACAGTCTGTATAAGTGTGTTGTAAATACCTACAAATTTTGTGTTTCTTCAGGTATCACAGGAGATGCTGGCACAGATTTTCTTTCCAAGGCAGGCTCTAAAATTCAGCCGTTTGCTGGATCCTTCTTTTCAGCCACCATGTGCTGAAGTTGATCTAGTCGGCGTTGTAGTTTCTGTTAGCAGAACGGGTACGTTATGGACCACATTCATGTTCTTCCACTGAATAAGCACTATTTTTTTTATTTCAAAAGTCAAAACTATCTTGGTGGTATTACCTGCATTTCAGGCCCATGAAAACCTGCTAATATAGCTGTGATGTTCTGGCAGATAATTCTATTTTCATAAAGACAGACTGTCTTTGCTTATTAGCTCAGAAGAGTTTAGTGAGGGAGGATCTAGGCTCAAGAGAAGCTTTTATTTTTTTTCCATAAGCAGTGGATGTAAGTTCTCATATCTATGTTCAGTACCTGCAGAAGAACCACTGTGCGTGTACGTGAGCTCCCTCTTTTGTGTACAGTGTCGTGTACAGTGTCATGCACACATTTCTGAATAAAAAGGAAAAGCACCATAGGAGTATTGTTTTTTAAGCACTGGAACACATACTTGGAGTTGTTTTCTGCAATCAGTGAGGAGACAGCATAGGAAATGAATGAAGCATGAAACACCTGTGACCATGTGGATAGGCTGCCAGGTTACATTTATCAATGCTCTTTCAAAATGTGTGGCTTTTACAGATACAGATTGCTGTAATCAGCCTTCACTTAAAGATTTAAGGTTTAATTCAGACCTTTTTTTCTTGCTTTTAGGTTTCGCTACTATGGTGTTCTTATCTGACGAAAGCTATAATTTAGTGGCAGTAAAGATCTGGACAGATCTCAGACACTTTGCTATTGAAGATATAGTTGTTCGCTGTTCATTCATTTCTGCAAGCAACCTTCAGTGGCAATCTGAATTCAGATCAGCGATTCCTGTGCTCTTGGCTGGAGATCTTTCTGTATTCTCAGCCTGTCCAAAGGAAAAGTATCTCCAAGAGAAGGTTAATGAACTGAAAAGTACGATAAAGGTAAATATGTAGATTTTTAGTTTAATGACTCATTCTAGTTACTGCTGTGTTACATTCTTCATCAGAAAGTCTGTTAGTATTATTAAATCTCTAAAACAAGTAATGCACATAAATTGAATTTGAGGGGATTTTCTGGGAGATGAAGTAAGGTGTTAATGCACTTTTTCTGGAGGACTCTACATATCACCTATTGAATGGCTTTTTTTTTTTTTTTTTAATTCAGCTCAACCAACACTGTCTTTAGGATGTGCCACAGAATCTTCTCTGGCTAGCAAAAAATATTGTACCTGTTAATAAGGAATCTGTCATGGACAGTTTGGCTCTAGCCTTTTAAAAGTTGAAATTTACCATCTTGTTCAGCTGAACATATTCACTATTAGATTGTTAATTTCATTTATTATTTCAATTTTCTAGCTGTGCTAAATATCATGTCTTGGTCATGCATTCTCACTTATTAGTGAAAAATAAATACAAAAGGATTGTTTTCTTGCTAACAATAAAAGGAAGGTATTGTATTTCCCTCCAAGGAGAAAGTACAGCAGTCTTCTAAGCTGTTGGTTTGATACAAAATAAAATGCTAGTGGAATTATGATGAGAAAACAAAGTCCTAAATACTTTGTTTCTGAGCATATAGTACTTACACGATTTGGAAAACAACTATTCTGCACTGTAAACTGTTCTCCTTTATAGAATGTGGCCTCCTTTTGCTCTGATGCAGAAAGTAAATTGATGAATTTGCTACGAAGAAATCTCTCACTTACACCCACTTTAACTAAAAGATGTGGCTGGGAATGCCCCTCTCCTTCCTGCAGCTCAGGTCTTTATGCAGAGGATAAAACTCCGGTAAGCTTCTGGTAATTAATACTGTGTTTATACTGTCAGTACATACAGTAAGGATATCAGCAGTTTTTTATACTGCCAGCTGTGGTGAACGGTCTCACTTCTCGATCTGCTCTGTACGTTCTCTTCAGGGCAGCGCAGGCTGAGCAGTTTCCTCTGTGTGTGGGTTTAGGGTTGTTCCCCAGGAGCACCTGTGAGACTGTTCCTCCTCCGAGCAGTGCATCAAAATCTCCCATTGTGGGCTGTGTTTTCATAGCATATTTTAAATATTCTGAATTCTATGTAAGTAAAATGAATCATCCTTTCCCTATAGATGATTTATCACTTCCTTAGTCCCACTGTGAAGATTATCTGACATGGATTTCACTGATATAGATGTCACTGGAAGGAAAAATCTTGATCTGTAATTTTTTTCTTTCATGGCATTCTGCAGTTCCTATCTTTGTTTAGAGAATTTACCTCCTGGTCTTCTTTTCCTAGATATTGTTCACTATTTTCAGGATTTAAAAGAGAAGAGATTATCACCTAGTAAATGTTTACATTTTATAACAGTCTCGACAACAATTGAGTTAAACAGTACTCAGGTTTCCCGTGAAGGCGACTGGTGGCAAGTTGCTCCTGATGTGGAGTACAGAGTGCAGTCAGTTGTGAGGGAGGTGGAAACACCCTGATGTGGTATCAGTTCCTGGGGACTAAATTTAGACTTATATGGCATCCTTTTCCATTTCAGAGAGCGCTAATATTTAATTCTGAAGGTTTAGTGTATATCCAACTATTAAATATATTAACCAAGTTAAAACAAATGAGACAGTAAAGGTATTCTCAAGTTAAGTGTGTGTTTGAATGATTTGCTGTGCAACAACTATCTTGTGTGTAATATTATCTTAAAGTTTTTTGGTCTATATTCTATCCCTTTTTTCTTTGTTGCTTTTTTTGTTTGTTTGTTTTTTTGTTTGTCAGTTTGGGGTGTTTTTTTCCTTTTTTTTCCCCTGCTTTAACAACCTGGTGAGGATATATCCGATGCAGTAGAAGACTTAACTCCTTTTTATGAGTGCTTTGATTTCTTACCGTCTGGCACAGAAAGATTCCCTTACGTGTGGCTTAGATCTCAGAAACAGGATGTAAATGTGCTGTCTTAATGTACATGTAAACAGTGATTTATCAAGCTTCAGGAATGGAAAGAATAATATTAGTCACCATCACAAGATACCAGACTAAAGTTAAGTTGGACATGAATGATGGCATAGCGGTTTTGTATCAGGTTTTTTCCCCCATGTTTTGGAAGTAATTGAGGAAGCTGATGAAATAGGATATTCTATTCAACATAAAACTTATCTCTTTCTAACTAGATCTCTTCTAAAATTGAAATAAAGCATCCAAGCCCTTTGTCAACTAGCACACCGAATATGAAACTTGTCACACCAGGGTCAGCCAAAACGCCTTCATCTTCTACAATTAATGAAGACAATCCCAAAAACAGCAAAAAGAGAAAAGCTATGGACTTGCTCAGTTGCATACCTGCCCCTCCACCCCTGACACCACTGTGTTCCATCATTTCTCCATCTGTAAAAAGAGCATTTCAGCCTCCACGAAGTTTGGGTTTACAGCGTAGCAAGTCATCAAAAGAAACAAATCGGAGTATTGGTTGTGCCACTCCCTGTAGGAAATTGAGACAAGCTGTCCATCTTCCCGAGAATGACCTGGTCGCTGATGAAGAGCTTGCAATGATTAATACACAAGCGCTCATGAATAATTTAACCGAAGAAAAGAAGATCGATTATGTAAATGAAAACAGCAATACAATAGCTACTAATTTATCTGATCTTTCATCTGAAAATAGTTCCAGGTCTACTGGGGAAGCAAATAGCTCATCAAAAAGCAGTTCTTGAAGTAGCTGAGGCTCTTCAGAAGGACACAAAAGAACCTGAGGACTCATTGCCAGCCTGCATAATGCTACAAAGACAAACCCCCCCAAAATGCTACTAAATGCACATGTACAGTATTGTATATATTTCAAATTCAAATTATTTTTACACTTTGTACATTAAATTGCGATTGCATTTAATAAAGCTATATTACAAAAACAAATAGTCATGAAATGACATTTTATAAGCAAAATAATTTGGAGTTGAGTAATCCTACATTTCTCACACAACCATGTGTTGTACAATAGCATCAGTGTGGCTGAAGGTTTGATGACATTTTGTAAGCCATTGCTTTGATTCTGATGGGTTCTTAATTTACAGCAGGATCTTTGTTTCAGCCTGAAGCAATCAGCTTTGTTACTCTCTGCAGTATTAGAATAAGTTGTTTGGCTGTCAGAAGTGGCACAGGGCAAAATAAACAACTCTCTTGAGTTTGTTACCAAACATAACACTTTAATCTGAACTATTTCTCTGTAATTCTGTCACAGTTATTGTACTTTTCCCCTCAAGCTTTCCGTAGAGTGCTAAAAGAGGCTTAGAGGAGAGCTGTGATTATTTGTTTCACAGCAAAATGCCATACAAAGGTATTAATGGTAGATCCTTGGTCAGTGTTTCTGAGCTCCTACTTCTTCAGGGAAGCACTCGAGGCCACAGCATTATGAAAGATAATCAGAACTTTGTTTTCACACTGGATCTTTCTGCTGAGAGTGAAGTCAGTACTTGAATTCATTACTTTGTTCTCACTAATTCCAACAGGTGAAGCTTCTCAGAAATGGAGTTTTTCCACTGGAGAGGGAAACAGTCCCACTGGACCAGCTGCCAGCTCCATGTTTTAGGTGGCTTGTTGCCAGGCCGACCCTCGCCCTGCGGCTTCCCACCACGCGTGGGCCAAAGGAGGGAGGGCGCTTCAGAACAGAGCCCACCAGCTCCCACTCCGCAGCCTCTCAGGGGTCCTCTGCCAGGCACTGGGCTCCAGTGCTGACCTGAACTGAATTGTAGCAGGACTGGAGAACTGTCAGGGGCTGACACAGCCTGGCTGATGGTTCTGTAAACCTCTCAACACTGCAGAGCCGGGCTCCCAGGCCCCCAGCTCACAATTATTCACAATGATGATACTATTTCTTTAAATGCAGCTTGGGTAGAAACACAATTCATCTCATGCATCAGCTGTGTCCTGCAGACAGCTTGGCTTTTGCACAGCAACAGCCTATTTCTTTATACCTTTTATACTTGTCTGTCTGCTGAAGTGCTGGATGAATCACAGTTATACCCGTATTTCTTAATGTGCAATGTGAGCCATCTTCATTTCCTACTGCAAGATAACTTGCTACTGGCCTATTCGGTAACCCCTGCCAGATAATCCACACCTACTTAAAAAAAAATTGCCATCAGAAATGCTGAGTTTTAAAAATGTTTCACCAGGCTTCTTGATGAGGACATAATGAGCAGAATTTAACAATATAGGTAAAACTACTGCAGGATAGCTTATTTTCTCACTCATCCATCAGTCAGTGGCTTCTCGACACTTAGTGGTGGAAGGAGTTGATTTCTCCCCTTACAAGAACATTTTTTTTCTACTTTCTTAGGTCATTGTTTTGTACTTCTGGGTTAGTTTGGGTATTTGGTAGCCTTGTGCTTCAGCTAAGCTGCTCCTGTAGCGCTGTTCCTACTTAGACATTAACAAGGACAAACCTAACACTAGTGTATCCTCCTAGGAGCCTCTGTATATGCACTTGTCTCAAGATCAATTGAATTCCTATGTCTTGGCAAAATAAAGGTTTGGTGTGTTAAACTGTTTCACCTACAGGCTGGAGAAGCTGTTTGGCTGTGACAAAGCTGAAGTGAGACCAGCGTGAATCCAGGCAGCAGAGGTGTAGATGGGGAGCAGCATCCAGTTGTGCTACGATCTGTCACAGGTACCTTTTCCACCCTTCGCTTTGCCTCTCTTAAAGATGCAGTAATGCTTTAGGCAGGAGGGAGTGGGAAGATACATAGGGCTGTACAGCCAGAGATAAAGTATTAAAATGGCAAGAAATGACAGCAGCATGAAAAAGGTATTAGCCATGCGGCCAGTGAGAAAGAAAGAATTTAAGAATATGTATTGTTATCTATTACTGACAGAACATGACACAGAAAACAAAACAAAACAAAAAGCGTGTGGCACAGCCAGTAAATGCCACCCTAGGCTTGAATGGATCTTTGTGGAGGAAGAGGGCTGACAGGGAGTACAGTTTGTACTGGGGAGAGCACTCTTAAATCAGTCATGTAGAGCTGCGAGATCATTCCAGTGACATTTAAAATTTGTAAGAAATAAAAGTAATTTACAAAAGTAGTAGAAAAAAATACAAGAATAAAAAAGTTTAGAAAAAAATGAAAACCAACATGTAAAACTAGAGACTTTTATACCCTGATAGTTAAAATACGCTGAGGAATCCGCCTCTTCAGTGAAATGGCATGTGGTTTGTACGTGCCATGTGAGCTCTTCTGGTCGAGAAGGCTGGAGGGCGGTTGGCATGGGCACCCGTGCTGTAAGATGGATTTGGTCCATTGGAGCTTCTCTCATCTCTGCTTGGTTTTTCAGAGTGAAGAACACTGTGGAAGGTAACATTGTGCTCATATTGTTCTTTCATCCGTTGTATTGTTTCTCGAGGGACACGATGAGTATTTCTTCTGTAAAGTCAATGTCAACAGAAAATACAATTATTTAGCTATCCCTGTATTAGAGGTTTCCTGAAGCTTGCTGCGGTTCCTGATATGTTCAGAATAACGGTTCATGTCCCCACTGATCTATTTCTAGCCCTTTTTTTGCCAGATTGTTCTTCACTTCCACTTAATTCTTTAAAATATTTTTGTGGCTGCTTAAAAAATGTAACGCAAGTATTTTTGTGGGCGGCCAGGCCATAAGAAATTAGCCAGATGCTTTGAAATGAAAGAGCGATGTAGAAGACCTGTGTATTATTATATGCGAGTATTGCTGGGTTTTGGTGCTAACGGGTTGTTAGCCTCAGGGTGGGCTTTTGTACATCTGGAGAAATGCAGACAAGGGCTGGAGATAGCCCAGGCACTGACTCATAATCAACAAGTGTAGAGGTCAAAAACCTGTTGCTTTGAGCGCAAGTGTAGGAAAATCATACCTGACCAGGCTCAGGCTTCAGTGCAGATTGGTAAGGGGAGGGGACCAGGATGCTCAGACATGCCGGGCTTTCTGGGTAGGCCAGAAACAGCTGCAGCCTCTCTATGCGTTAGTGGGAATTATTTTTCCAAAGACCACAAGGAATTTCTGCTTGTGTGTGAGTTTGCAAACTCTGAATATCTTTGCTTTTGCTGTTCAGGTCTATAAGGCACAATTTCTGGTCTAGAATCTAAGTTTGTCCTGCATCTGTATTTTCAAAGCCTTGTGTTGTGCAAGTCCTGCATCCCTCAACATTGGAGCAGCTGAGGGAACTGGGGCTGTTTGACCTGGAGAAAAGGAGGCTGAGGGGAGACCTTGTCACTGTCTGCAACTGCCTGAAAGGAGGTGGTAGGTGGAGGGTGTTGGTCTCTTCTCCCAAGTAACAAGTGATAGGCAGTGGCCTGAAGTTGTGCCAGGGGAAGTTTAGATTGGACATTAGGAAACATTTCTTCCCAGAGAGGGTTGTCAGGCACTGGAACAGGCTGCCCAGGGAAGTGGTGGAGTCACCATCCCTGGAGGTGTTTAAAAGATGTATGGATGGCTTTCTTAGGGGCATGGTTTAGTGCCAGAGTTAGGTTAATGGTGGGACTTGATGATTTTAAGGGTCTCTTCCAACCAAAATGATTCTATGATTGTTTTTTTCTGTACCTTGGCCTACAATGAATGATTACTGGTAAAACCTGCCTGTGCAGGGATGCCCTACAGACGGCTCCCAGCTGGAGCTGCTGAAGCAGGAGCTGACACCCACAGTCGCCTGCTGAGGCTCTTGGTGTCAGCCCCAAGCCAGCAGCCGCCATCTGCCGGTCCTGCCTCACCCTGGAGCCACCAGCACCCTGGGTCACAGCCCGCTGCCATTTGTCACTGTCATCCACAACAAGGAGCAGCGCCAACTTCGGACCAGAGATCCCAGCTGGTACCAAATCATAAATCAGTCAGAATGAAGCACCCATGACCTGTTTACTTGTGATAACAAGTAAGTTAGCGCCTGTCAGCTTCTGGATCTAGTCAATGGGGGTGCACTCGCCAGTGTAACACAATTTATAGCCAGTTGGTTAAGGGCTAGAAAAGTAGCCTGCATGGATGTTTTTGTGATATAACCATCAACCCTGCAGCCACTAGTCAAACTAAGATACTTAGAGCCGTATTTGGCTGCTTCTATATCCTGCCGTGTCATGCGGTGTTGATATGATCATTGTATCATTTTTTTGTGTGTGTGGTAAGATCTTTAGAACGATCCTCTAGAACCCTATTTATTGATCACGCTTACTGTAGCATCCCACCACACTACAGCAAGACAATCTTTGTTACGGTTACATTTTCTAAGAACATGAGTCTGAATGTTGTCTGCAGTGCTTAGTTGTGGGTTTTGTGCCCAGACATAGATAATGCTGCTCAAAATACAGAATAAAAACCAAGGATCTTGCCCCGATAAGCTTGCAGCATAAAGACACACTTCAGGGGGTTGCTTTTTCTACTGCCAGCCTCACTGCAGCACAGTCAGGCTCTTGCAGGGCTGAATTCACTGCAGACCAGGTACTGAGAAATAGAATTTTTCCACAACACTCAGTCTGTTGTCATGTACTAGGTTACTTTTTAGGGTACACGAAGAGGAAGAGGGCTGATCTTCCTCAGAACACATCAATAAAATGAGAAGCTGGCTCTGCTGTATCAAAGAGAAGAAAGAGGTACCTTGTCAGTTCTTGAACATTGAACTTCCAGGGTGTATCTGGTTCTTGGAATATAACTTCATATCTATTTTCACGGGCCTGACGAAGAACACAGAAGTTTTAGACATGTGGCTGCTGAGCTCAGGAATCTGCCAGACCGCCTGAGATTGTATCTGGCTAAGGCAGGGGTGTCAGTCTCATTTTTACTGGGGCCACATCAGCCCCCTACATTTATGTAGGAGTAGTTACATTTATACAGTCCTAATATTACATTTGGCCCTTTGAAGGCTGATGTGGCTGCTGGTGGAAATGAATTTGACCCCCCTGGGCTAAGAGATGTCTCCTGTGTACCAGGAGCCAGAAAAAGGAAAATAACCATAACCAAGGGGCTGGTCTGAGGCCCAGTTGGTTCATTTCCTTCTACATCAAAGCATTTGAGTCTCCCAACAAAACGTGCCTCAGCACTGCCCCCAGCCCCTGTCCCCCACGGCAAAGCCATCCTGGCACCTGAGCTCTCTGAAAGTCACAGGGGGTTCAAGAGCCACAGGTTGGCCACGCCAGCCTGAAGTTTCTGAAGTGCGAGCTCAACATCAATCAGCCGTGATATTTTCAGCCACCGAGCCTACAGGCCCCAGTTTTTTTCAAGATAAAGCAGCATACTTGTGTACATGTATATATGTATACATACACACATATACGCACACAAATAGACATATACATGTATATATTTAATACAGTGATTGCTTTGGTTTTGATTTGGGGGAAAGGAGGCAGGGAAATCTGTTGACCTTTTCACATCTTGACCCCGGGGCTGTGCTCTCTCTCTCACTCGCTTCCTGGGCACCCACAAACATTCACAGCTGCGGCTGGAGTGACACGACCAGGCTTTCCAGCACCACTATTCATCTTCTGACAGGAGATACCAATGTGTCTTCAAAGACTCTTTATGGTATATTTTTCGCAAGTCATAAACTAAAATTGTAAGTTATATCCTGATACATTTGTCAACTAATAGATTGGGAACTGTTCAATTCATGTCTGTGCTGGGGAAGGGGATGACATCCTGATCACCAGGAAGTAAAAGGACAAGTTCAAAGACACTTCAATCTTTCAACTATTTTTTCCTTCAGCGAGGTATATAGCTGAGTAGAAAAAACAATGACACTGGCACCTCTTTCCCTACTTCATCACATTATCAACCTTTAACTGTAACTAGAGAATTAAGGACAAACAAATGTAATTATTTTTAGCTATGTTAAGAACAGTTACAGCCAGATCACCTCTTAAATGTCATAGCTGGGCATATAAAAGCAAAAGCTCAGAGCTTTCCCTACCATCATCACATACGGCTTCATTTCCCAAGCATGGATGTTGGTATTATCAATAATAACGGGGCTTTTCCCATTCTTCATTGCCTTGCGCGCTGTAATGTAACAAACACATTAAGTAAAGCTAACGTAAAGCTAACAGACTGAGCCAGGTCTTACCAGCCCCCGGGTGTCCCGTCCCTGCCCGCTGCCGGCACGCCGGGCTCCCCAGCAGACGCGGGTTTGCAGGCACCACCCAAGCGCGAGCGGAGGCCGCTGCCCGGCTGATGTTCTCCTGCTGCGCTCAGTGGCAAGGTCTGGACCTCTCCTAGGACGGACTTAGTGGTATCACAGCACTAGGTATTTACAACAGCTACAAATGGCTTCTATTTGCAAAAGATCCCAGGTTTATGACCTGTGAGCGGCTGCTGGGCTGGCAGTCGCAGGACACCTGCTGTCGCCAGGCTTCAGCCCTGCTACCTCACAGCCGCCCGTTTACTTTCTGAAATAACATCTATCCATCACCAACAGTTTTTCATTTATAAATTTATCTCTCGTTAGTCAGAGAAAATAAAGACAGACGGACAAGCAAGCCCCCTGCATTGAGTTCAGTCACCTCTCTTCTGGTTCCATTTGTGGGCGTCCTCCAGGAGGTCAGGCTCAAACACGTATACACCGTTTTCAATAAAGAAGTCATCAGTACTGAGAACTACAGCACTGGGATAGTCACGTTTCAGTTGTCTGAAAAAAATATATATATAAAAGAAGCATTAATATAGCTAGCGTTAATTACATTAATTAATATAAGAAGTTAGCATTAATATATGCTAACACATGCCTTTAATAGAGACCATTAAATCAAGAGCCATATGAATGCACAGTGCATAATTTAAAAAATCCCAGCTTAAAGGATCTGAAAGTGTTGTAATCAGCAGATGGACACATAGTGGGAAAGGAATGGAGTTTAAAGGCATGGCCTTGATCCCTTTAATTCAGCAGAGAAATCTACACTGCTCAACCAACATATGAGTCTTCAATCACATTAATATACTCAGTTTTTCTCTCTGAGTTATCTCAGAAGGTATTGTAAAAACAAACCAAACAAAACAAACCCGCTAATCGCATGGATGTTGGCCTCAAAAGACAATTTGACCATGAGAGTTTTGCTACAAAGAGATTTTTGAAGATAACCAGGAGGAATGACTTGTCATCCAGTAAAGATTGGTTTAGCATCAGCAGCTTGTCTTGTTCTTTTTTTTTTTTTTTTTTTTGTTGACTACAAAGCGCTTTTAAAAAAAATTTGCAAACAAGTATCTGAGTACTTAGTCAATATTTCTTCTTATTTGTGGCAATTTTATGGTTCTTTCTGCTTTTCACTTGTCCCTGTTTTACTTAACACTCCTCTTGTAGAGCGGAGTAATTTCCATTTCTTTTCAGCTTTTAAACACGTTTTATAAACACATCTGAGTTGCTTGGATTGGCAGCCCCAAGTGCAACAGAGCCATAAAGCTGTGCGGCGCTGTCCGTGGCGCGGGGCAGCCCCCGTCTCTTCACGACGACGCCTGTCCCATCGCCATGCCCATTCCCACCGCCGTGCCCGTTCCCGTTCCCACCCCCGTTCCCGTTCCCGTTCCCACCCCTGTTCCCATTCCCACCGCCATTCCCGTTCCCACCCCCGTTCCCACCACCATTCCCGTTCCCGTTCCCACCCCTGTTCCCATTCCCACCGCCGTTCCCACCCCCGTTCCCGTTCCCGTTCCCACCGCCGTGCCCACAGAGGGCGGGTGCATCGTGTCCTGCCCAAAGCCGACCAGCTGCCCCGCACCGGCTCTGCGAGGGAAAGTCCTGGCTTCGGGGGGGTGGGGGTTAAATATGAAACGTTGCTCTGCCAGCCCTTAGAGAGCACAACAACAACTCAGCGCAAAATTGTGTTCCCATTTACGTGTGATCCAGACTTATTTGTGTCTATAGGCACAATTGTCTATTTTTTCACTGAAGGGAGTGCTGGGGGAGGAGGGAGGCTCTGCAAGAAGTCAGGAAGAGCCCACGGCATCATCTCACTCCTCTCTGTCTCCCTGGGGCCCAAAATGTCACTGAAAAAGAAATTAAGGTCGATCCAGAAACCCCACGGCTCTCGGGCAGGAACGCTGCTGCCCTGCTATCGCACACCAACCACGTGTAGGCTCCAGTCCCTGGGACTCGTTTGAGCCTCCCTGATCAGACACTTCCCTTCCATCCCCACAAGCTGGAAAACAACTACTTCTCTATGACTCAGTTGAGCAACAGCAAGAGAAGAGGTGCCTCTAGGTTATCAGCGAAAGAACACACAGACAGAAAAGGCTTAATTCTGTCCAGCTCTGCCCTAACCATTTACTTGCAATTTTACCCTAATCTGCCTGCTAGCAGCAATTCTTCACTAGGACTGCATCTTGCATTTAGCTGAATAAAGGTCAGCTTCTAGCTTTGTTCCATTTCCACTGTAACCTTTATCATCTGCCAATTAATTAATAATATTATGTGGTAACGACCTCCCCAGAAAGCAGAGACTCACTGCTGATGGACCAGCCAGGGCGGACTTCTCAGCGCGGGGCTGTAGCCACTAAATGATGTACCAGTTAGCACCTACGTGTCGTTATCTTCCAGCTCCAAAGAGAGGTTTTATCCACATAATTACTGCTGGGCAAACAGATCTGACAAAAATCCTGCTGCAAACTGTTAGCAAACGGTCGAATCACTTTTGCTTTAATTTTGGACCCAGGTAAATGAAAAGTATGGGAGCACCTAATGCTTATCTGGTTACTCTTATGCTGATAAACTGATACATTCAGCTCTCACTATATTTCAGCACCTCACCTTTCCCATTGCTTTACCCACCTGCATTGCAATCACTTCTCTAAAAATTTGACTGTGCTAAAATAGGTGTCAACTCTTAAGCTACAAATAGGCACATAAAATAGAAAAGATCTCAGGATTACCTGGGCACGCTGCTGGCTCATGTTCAGCCGGCTGCCGACCACCACCCCCAGAGAAAGTGGGATGCATCCTCTGCTTGCCATAAATCTCCTCAAACCCTTTTTCCCCCTTCTACAAGGCGAAGCAGATTTCCACAGCAGGTCCTGTAGCTGACGAGATCGGCTGATACAGTTGGGGAGGAAAAAAAAAAAAAAAGCTTCCAGATGCTTCTGCTCTTCAGCGCTGACCCAAGAGCAGCAAACTTCACATCTGGACCAGCAGGGCCTGGGAACTGACAGAGCTCCTGGAAACACGAGGCTGCGCAGAGGCACTTTCAAGTAATTGTTTCATATTTTAACTGTACATATAGACAACAAAATATTCAGGGTTTCTACTAGCTGAGTTCTTCAGAGTACTTGGGAGAAGTCTCCATGATTACTAGTAATACAGAATCATAGAATCATTTTGGTTGGAAGAGACCCTCAAGATCATCAAATCCAAACATTAACCTAAATACGGCGCTAAACCATGTCCCTAAGAACCTCATCTACGTGTCTTTTAAACACCTCCAGGGATGGTGACTCCACCACTTTCCTGGACAGCCTGTTCCAATGCCTGACAACCCTTTCCAGGAAGAAATGTTTCCTAACATCCAGTCTGAACCTTCTCTGACACAACTTGAGGTCATTTCCTCTCGTCCTATCACTTGGACAGAAAAAAATCCATACCTGTATTTCATAGTCTGTGTTTTTCCATCAGAAAATTTGAAAATAATTTCTGATTTGAGCCTGGTAAGCAGATTGGAAGGAACATGCTCAGAAGGCAACAGAGCAGTACATCACGCAGATCTTGGAGCCGGCAAATTCCCACTCTACTTCCAACATAACGGAGGTCAGAACGTGTGTGTACTGACATCACACACAACCACTTGCTCTGGTCACTATCCCTAACATAAAACACTCCACGGTGTTTAAAAACCTTTCGTTTCAGCCAAAAAACCCCAGAACTATGGAGCACATGCCCGGTGCTACCAGCTGTCTGCTGTGTTATAACAACGCCTGGTGCCCCGCAGACTTTGCCCTGCTGGCAGAGCACGTACGTGCCTTTGGTTCGTGCCTTTGGTAGGTGCCTGTGTGCCTTGCCCCGGGCACAGAGCAGCAGCTGCGTTTTGTAAAGCACCCGGCTGCATGTTCTACTTGATAAACAGAGTCAGGAGAATCACCTGACGCACTTTTCTGCTAAGGGAAATGTTTACAATGCGTGGCCACCTGGCAGCGGGAGCTGCAGAGCTGAAGTCCGTGAGCCCAGCCTGAGCTGCAGTTCTGCAGGGCTGGCCCAGGGCTGGAGGTGCTGGGACAAACCGGGCAAAAGCAACAGAGAGAACTGGAGCAGAGACAGGTTATGCCAAGCAGTGATGCCTCAGTACCAATGCATTTCTTTTTCCCCTTCTTGCTCCCTCTGTGCCTCATAAAGGAGCACAAGGACAAAGTCAAGTGATAAATCAAAGCAGCGGCTGAAAAGTTGCATGTTTGATCACGCCCAGGCTGGTGCTTGAGCAAAACTGCCAGACGGAGGGTTACATATAACACGAGTCGTGCTTCACAGCAATATATTGCAGAAGAGCTGGAAATAGCTACTGTGCAGCAGGTATGAGCTTGTATGTGGCTCATTAGATTTCTGAGACGTTTTTGGAAGCTATACCTGCTACTGCAGCTCAGATAACTGTTGTCTTAGCAGTTGCCCAGGTCTGATCACAAGATCTGTACGGTGAAGTCGGGGGGTAATAATGCGTTCAGGAGGAGGCTGTTACACACACCTGATGGAGGCGATTGGAGATGCCCAACTAGCCCTCACCTCCTACGTGCTTCTGCTGGTGGCGACACACAGTGGAGGATCAGAGGGAGCTGGTTAGGGTCACATCAAATATGTGTTCAGGGAAGTATATTCTAAACAGCAAAGCAATTGGAAAGGTTTGAAACTTGGTGGTGAGCAGACCAGTTCCTTGTTGTACCTTGACTGTTCAATATATCACATCCTTTGCTGTCTTTACCGGAAACCAAAAACCAGACCTGAAGCGATCTATGCCAATGCCATGCTTCTCTGAGCTCGGGGAAATCATTTAACAAAGGTGCTGTAACTAAATCTTATAAAGCTGGACCCAAGTGGTGCTGGGTGTAGCCACTGAAGGGTCAGGGAAAGCAGTCATGGATCCAGGGTTGTTCCTAGGATTGTGTGATAAACTGAAAAGGGAGCTGGAGCTGTTGTGATGTTACCAGCGATAACATTCACAGTTCCTGACGCTTCTGAGCCTGGAAAGATGCGCGAGTTGTAACAGAAACGCTGGCTGACACAAAGAATGAACGGAGATGTGTGTGAAAGTGTCAGAAGAAACAACAGAGCAAAGGCTAAAACAACAGCACACACTGACAGCCGTTATCAGCAATAAAACCGGGAAAGGTGCTGTTTACACATCCCGAAGGCCAGTGCTTCGCTAAGGCCCAGCACAGGTGACTTGCTGCTGGAAGATGCGCTCTGAGAGCGGAGGTGAGGACGGCCAGGGGGTCACGGCAGCACATACACACCTCCCTTCCTCCTCTCGTTCCAACAGGAGAGAGGCTGCAGCTGCAAATACACCCAAAACGGGAAAATGAAAATAACGAGCAAACACTCTGCCTAAGATTCACAGAGCACCAAATAAGAAAAATTTGGAGGTGAAAAGATGGCAGCATAGTAACTGCTCCCTGCACATAGCAGAGCTGACCCACATCCACCCTGTTGCCACCAAGAGGAACCCAGAAGAGGAACTGAGGATGGGACAGCTGAAGGTCCTTGTCCTCTCTGATTTTGGGCAGACCACCTGTGCACATGCATCTCGGGGCCTGCAAGTATTTGGCTGTGATAGAGTGAGTGAATAAAACCTGAGAGAATAAATTTGAATGGATAAAACGAGCTTACTGAGGATTTTGCAAATAAATACCACTTTCCTCCTCCAGTGGGATCTTGCACTGAGCTTGCTGCTGTAGTTTCCTGCAAGCATCACTTTGCTTAGCACACTGTGTTTAACAACGCCAAAAGGCACACACTGTGGGAACAGCAAATCTCAGAATTTTCTTGGCACAGTTCTTTCGTAATCTGGACAGAGTTAAGGGAGAGGTATTAAATGCTATTCTTATGTCTGCCCTTTGATCTGTGTGCTGCTGAATGGCCAAATACAGCAATACAATTAACAGGGGCTAGAAACAGAATGAGTTCCTCAAACGTTCATCTCACGGGAGACTAAAACAGCACTTAAAACTGATTTTGTTGATCTGTCAATAACAGTTCATCTTGTGTTTTGACCTAAAAAAACAGGTGAGTCAGTTATTTGCACTGGCTGAGAATATGGCCCCAAATCGTTATATTCTTGTACTATGAGAAGACCCAAACCACTCTGAAGGAGAAGGGGCCTGCATTGACCTCTTTAGGGAGAGACATCTATTTTGGGTGTCAGTAAAAACACAGTATTTCGCCATTCATTAAAGCACTTGCTCTTGCAGAAGGCCTGTGAGGCAGAGGGCACAGTGTGACAGGGAGGACTGCACTGAACAGCCGACGAACCCAGGGTCTCACGCAGTTTGACGCTGCCACCGTTCACAGCAGAGCCCTCCCTGCATCAGCCCGGGATCCCAGCACTGGTTCCTCACCCCAGCACAGTAAGAAGACAACAAATGCTCCTCTTTTGACGGAGAGCGGGTGGCACTGGGAGCTGTGAGATCGCAGACTGTGAGACTCTGTGACACCGGGCTGTGGCTAGGCCGTGTCACGCTGACTGCCGCGCTGCCTCCCAGCGCTTCCCTCTGCGTTTTCCCACCTATTTTTAATCAGTCTGGGAGCAGCTGGAGAGTGGAGCAGCCTCCTCTGCCCGTATCATACAGCTCTACGGCTCTGACCAGGAGTGCAGGACATCATGAAAACAGAAGTCAGAGCTGTCGTCAATTTTCACAGTCGGAGAGAGGAAATAGTTTACTGTGTGATTAATCACCACCGGAAAAAAAAAAAAAGCACCAGTCTGACACTTTTTAAAGAAGAAACAAAAACAAGTACCTTGACTTGGGTGATTAGTCAGTCTTACTAGAAGCATCCCTTTGGATGTGCTTACTCAGAACACCACACACTCCTACAGGCATTACACCCATAGAGCAGTTACAGGTAGTGGAGCAATTAAGCTTTGAGCCATTTCTGAAGACATGGGAGGTTTCCAAACGGCCACGCTAATTCAAGGTTCCTGCGAGACTTCCACTTCCCTCCCGAGCCAGAAAACCAGCTCTGAACTAGTGCCTCAACCTCCTTCCAAAGCGCTCTGCAGCAGCGCTGCCCGGTCCCACTGCCTGGCAGCACCCATAGAATCACAGAATGTCAGGGATTGGAAGGGACCTCAAAAGCTCATCCAGTCCAATCCCCCTGCCGGAGCAGGAACACCCAGATGAGGTTACACAGGAAGGTGTCCAGGTGGGTTTTGAATGTCTGCGGAGAAGGAGACTCCACAACCTCCCTGGGCAGCCTGTTCCAGTGTCTGTCACCCTCACAGAGAAGAAGTTTCTTCTCA
>VWYH01002965.1:1352991-1391098 GCA_013399365.1 Pampusana beccarii
CATCTTTGTTGCCGTGCACTGGACTCTCTCCAGCAGTTCCCTGCCCTTCTGGAACTGAGCGGCCCAGAACTGGACACAATATTCCAGATGTGGTCTCACCAGGGCAGAGTAGAGGGCCAGGAGAACCTCTCTCGACCTACTACCCGGGGGGCAGGGGCTCCCCCAGCCCGGCCCGGCTGCGCCCCGCGGCGCCGCTTCTCCCCGGCACAGACAGACACACAGACAGACAGACACACACACACACGCACAGACACACACACACACACACGCACAGACACACACACAGACACACACAGACACCCCCAGCCCCACGGCGGGTCTCGTCCACCGCCCGTCCCCGGGCCGAGGGAGCGGCCGCAGCCAAAGGACAGAGAGCCGCCGCCGCCACGAAAGGCGAAGGGCTCGGGATCCGCCGCCTTACCTGGCCAGGGTGCTCTTCCCGGAGCCCGGCAGCCCCCGCAGCAGCACCAGTCTCCCGCCGAAGCGGCGCCGCGGGGGCTGCAGGCTGAGCCCCCCCAGGGCGCGGAGCAGCCGCTCATCCATCCCTGCGGCCCAGGGGCCGGGCCGGGGCGGCCCCGGCGGGGAGCGGGTGGTGGCAGCGGCCGGGCCCAGCCCGGGGCGGCGGGGCGGGAAGGGGCACCCGGGGCGGCCGCTCCGGAGCCCGGGCCCGGCCCCGGGAAAGCGGCGGGAGCCGGGGACCCGGCCCTGGGCGGCCCTGCGGGCTCGGTCGTTCTGTGCTGGGACGGGCGAGCGGGCGGAACCTCCCGTCCCTCAGCGGAGGGTGGGTTTGGATCTGAAGTTTCCGAGACTCTTCCCCTGTGAAAATGAAAGTTGCCTTAAAGAGAAATAGACAGGAACGAGAGGACATTCGCGGCTCATACAACAGAACGACTCAGTTACGGCACTAGCTTTCGACTCGGAACATTAGCCCGATGTATCACCTCTAATTAAGATTGATCTCCAAATTCTCTAAGACGGGATAACAGAAGCCAGTGCTCAAAACGTTCAGTCCTAGATAGTGGCTGCATGTACTGAGGACTACAAGGGCTTCCCAGAACAGGATTTATCAAATCACTTCAAAGAAGTGGAGCTATCTACAGTACCCCAGGTCAACCCCTTCCCCCCTCCCCACAAAAGAAAAAAAAAAAGCACAAACAACCCAAAACAAACCCCACCCAAAAAAACCAAACCAGAACAAAACACAACACACACATCAGAAAGCAATAAGACACAAAGTTTCCACGCAGACATAACTAAGTAACTGTACTGCATAAATGACCCTGTGCATCACCCTCACTACATCAATTTCAGTTTTTTTCAAACATGCGAAACTATAGGAAGTTTAACACAATTTATTTCCCCTGCAGAAAACCTGACCTGCTTCAACTCGATCACCACACAAGCCAAAGAAAGGATAGTTTTCAGCTAAACCAAAAACAGCTGGTGTGGTGCCACACTCTCCCTCTCAGAGCCACTCACAGCATCAACCCCAGCCTGCTCAGAAGCCGGTCCAGGTGTGCATGGACACACTGCCACCCAACCACACCAGCTAAGCTGCATGTTTGAGAGTCTGCAAATAGTGCTGTAGTTCATGTACCTGGGGAAAGCTTAGCTCCCTGTGATGTGGCACAGCAATGCTGCTGAATCAAAGAGGGGGAAAAGGTGGCAGGAAAGAAGATCTATAAACCCTGAAATTCAAAGATAACAGGGGAGATTAAAGTGAACTTAAACTAGCAACACCCTACTAAAAAATGAAACACCTTTTGTCCATATGAGAGTGCTCTGAGATTTTGAAAACATTTTATTTTAAGCGTTCTGGAAGGTCAGTATTCAGTAAGAGGAATATAGGCATTCAGATATCTCAGTAAATAAAAGTAGGAACAAAATATTAACCCTTGAGTGGCATTTTCTTGAAATCAATCTAAGTATTTCTGTTACCACTGGTAATCTCAGGTAAGTCCAAAGCTGCAGTTATGGCCAGTGTGAATTACCTCCCTCCCCCACATTTCATTTTGCATAACATTCTGCTGGCAGAAGAGCAGCACATTTCCAACCAAGGAAAGGGGAAAAAAGGAAAAACCAAAACCAAACAACAACAACAAAAACCCCACAAACAACAACAACAAAAAAAAACAAAACAAAAAACCCCCCACACACACTTGAGAAATACACGAAAAAAAGTGCAGCCAGTAAATTTTGTGAATGTTACAACAGTAATTTAGAAATACATAAATCTTAAAGTGCTTACACCTATATGCAGGGTTTGTTTAAGTGGAGAGTAGGCACACAACAGCAATTTAGGCTATGGCGGAGCTTCAGCATGACTGCAGTCAGGTACTGGCTCTTCAGGTGGTGCACAATGAAAAGGGTGGAGGGAAACATGAGAAAGAGCAGATGAATGAAAAAATGGGTAAATATTCCAGATCTGAAAGCTGTGGAAGAGGGACAAGTACACACAACCTAAGCGTCCTTGCTTCTCCTCATTGATCTTTCCTCACCCTTTTCACCATGAGGTGATAGTTGTCTTTTCTGTCACTCCCTCTCACCACAAAGAAATTTCCAGCCTTAAGTGTGACAGTTTATCTGATGATTGACAAAGGTTGCTCTTTCTGATAAATTTTCTCCTCAATTATTAATTAGGTATGTTTTGATTTGTCCTTTCACTTCCCTCCGTAATCTATTACCTGTCTCACCTTTGTTACTTGCTACTTGAGCAAGCACTCTTAATTTTTCTCATGAATAGTGATCCTTCATGATCCTTCTGCCTCCAACGGCCCCTTCTGGTCCATCACACCACACCCCTCGCTTTCTGCTTTCCTCCTGTTCCTGGTAGGTGAACCCACCTGCAGATGGAAGTACCAGCTACTCGGGCATCATGAACCGGCTCTGCCCGCAGCACTCCATTCCCAGGCATCACAGCCACCGCTTTAAAGACAGATGAACAGAACACATCACATTTTATGGACCAGAGCGACACATCAGAGCAGTTTTGTGCTTCTCCAGAAACGTGACAGAGAGCTGGTGGAGAAGCCTTGCCCTGTTTACAGGTCTCCACAGAAAAATAATATAGATTAATTCAATCACACCTTGGGAAAAAAACAACCAACCAACCCAACCAACCAACCAAACACATCCACCCAAATGAAATTGTGTTTTTAACATGAAATGAAATTCATCACCTATGTAATTTAGCTCACTCTGCATAGGTAAATATTCCTCCCTTTTCTGATACCTCTGTGGGCCTTACATAGAGATATGAGCAAAATTTTAGATTATTACTGTCAAGGTTTTATTGATTTCTGCTGCTCATCTCCCTCAGGAAATCAACACTCCACACATGTTACTGGGATAACTTTCTCAGTAATGAAGTTATTACTAGTAAGGTTACTGTTCTGGTTGAGGAACAAACATCACCCTTAATTTTGAAGAAAAACCCCAATTAAAAAAAAAAAACCAAACAACTGCTCTTAGCTCAGACTTCACCTCACATCATAATAATTTTTAAGTAAAAAATGGAAAAAGGAGTACCACTAACAGAAAGATCAAATACTGATTACCAGTGTTTTAGGTCTTATCAGCCTACCACAAATTGTATGCATCTTTCCTCCAGTGTGTTTGGATCGGGTCTGTAGTATAATATTTTCTCCTTATTTCTGTAGTCCCAAATGAGTCTAGCTGAAGGGAAGCGTTAAGTGCAGTCTCAGAAGACAAGGTAAGTTGTGCACCTCTGAATAGGAGCAATCGATGAAGGCTTTTTCCACTTGATGTTGTGAAGAGACTGGGATGTATGACGAGTGACAGGATGAAGGAGCAGGCGGGAGGAGGGTAGGACACCTCATTAACAACAAAGAACCAGGCCCCCTTCCCCGCAGGGAGGCACTGCTACCAGTTCACCTGGCAACATCTGGGATCCTGATACAAGTGTATTAAATACTGGAGCCTGAAGCTCACACCTCATGCCAAAGGAACCTATTTTCTGCTTACTGGTCTCCGCTCTCAGTCTCTTTGTATGACACTCAAGGATGCACTGAGAAGGTATAAACCCCAAATGATCGCAGAAAGTGACCTTTTGCTGCACACAAAGTTATCTCCATTTTGAATTTTATTACATGGACAGAGAGGTTGACAGTGGGGGGCTGTGGGAGGAGGATGGCCAAAGATTCACACCAAAAACCTACAGTGGTTACTTTCTTCCAGGTTATCCCTTACATTTAAAATCGTTGGTGGCCAACTGAAGTCCTTCCATGGTGGAATCAAAGTGAGACGTTTCTGTAACAAAACAAAAGAGATTCTGCTGAAGTATCACAGCAACATAGACTCTAGAAAGACTTCAACAGTTGCAAATCTGACCCTCAGACTAGGGAGAGTTCACTTGTCTGATATTTTTAAAAGTCTCTTTCTTGTACTCAGATGTTGGTTATTTCTTTAAAAAAAAAAAAGAACGGAGAAGAAGCAGATGATGGAAAGCAAAAGAAAAACAAAAAATGCAAGAAGAATGATAAGAGAAGAGAAGAGAACTTGGATGCCAAAACCAGAGACAGCAAGGACCTAGCAATCTCAAGGCAGAAGAATACGGAGAACAGTAATATAGTGGATGTTTTTTGCCCTCTACACATCATAAACACTATATAATGAATAGCCATTCAGTGAATACTACTACTAGTATAGCTACAACTTGTTTTATTACCTTGCTTATTTTCTCCCTGTTACATTCACTCAGGACCTCACAGGCCTCCAAATTAAGGAGGTTCATGTGAAGCATCAGCACAACCTGATGGTTACTCTCTTCTGAGAGGTCTAGAAAGACTCTTCTGGGCAACTCTTATTGTCCCTGATAATTATGCTGTCTGCCTAAGTAAATTTTAGGCCAGGTTTTGCTGTTAAGCACTGTAAAAGGCAGGTGAGGTTTTCTGGACATAATTCTGTACACTTTCCCTTGCTTCATTTTGTTTAAAATTAGTGGTTAAATGTCAAAGGATAGAGAAAATACGTTTTTGTTATCATTGTATCAAAGTACAAGCAGAAGAAGTTTGGCCACGGGATGATATTTTCTGTGGCAATACTAGAAGACTGCTTTAGTTTGCTTGGTATCTTTTAGATTATTTTTTCCATGCTAGCCAAAAGACAGTCGTGCCTGTCCCGGCTATACGTACCTGCTCCTCTGCCTGTGTCCTGCTGGTTGCACGGCTCTAGGACAATTTGTTTCAGCTCAATGGTCCAGACTGATAACTTTTTGGATGCCTTTATGCATGGGATGATAGCACTGAACTGCTTCACTCTCTGGTTGTGGAAGCACCACACCCAGCAAAGGGAAGCAATGGGAATAGCACAGGCAGGGAAAGGAGGAGAGAGAACACACGTCACCAAGAGATTTGCCTCATCAAACCCTCAGCCCCACAGGGCTGTCACGGAGGAAGCGTTCCTGCAGGGAATTACTGCAAATTGACCATTACGCTTCAAAAACCAAACATGCCAGCTTTTATTTTGCAGTAGTCCTGCAGGTAAATGCTTACACTGACATCAGTTTTGTCATCTTATTCTACATTTGTAGAGCACCTGGCACTTGGGAGTACTGGTCTAAGGGTACTAAGGCCCTAAAATAATGCTGTTTGCACCGATCTCAGCGTTTTTAAATTCAGGATCTCTTGCTTAATCTCCAGAACAAATACTAATGTGCTGCCAATGCTGCAATAAGGAGCTCTCAGACCAACTTGAGATTAACCTCGTGTTTTCACAGAGAACACCACGACTTGAACTCTCCCATTTGAACAAAAACACCCTTTCACAACATGGATGCAGAAGCATGATCACCTGGCTGACAGATTAAGTTGCACTTGGCCAGTAATGCTTAGTTTAGTCTCAAATCTAAAGGGACCAAAATGATCGTGTTAGCTTTCCATTTATTTTCTGTGATTTAAAAAGCTTTTTGTAGGAATGCCTCAGTTCTTTACTTTTTTTTTTTCTTCCCCTGACATTTGATGAAGTCAAATCCATTTTAACATTTATAGTTTTTCACTTGTTCACAGTTTTACAGCCACTCTGGGACACCATTCTTGGCAAGTCTGCTTTAATCAGCAACCAGAAGACAGTGATTTTGTGGTGAGGAAAGACCACCTTAACCCTCAAAACCAGGGGCACCATCAACCAGAAAAACTCACCTGCCTTTTACAGTGCTTATACATCCAGACTTCAGAGGACTGCTAGAACACCCATGCGGGTTTGGCCTGGGGTCTGTATTACCCAGTGTCTTGTGCCTGACAGCGAGCAGGAGTCAACTAAAAACTCGGAGAAACGCTTTTTGCTTTTCACATACTTTCAAAAAAATTAACACCTTAACGTTTGTGTAAGCTTAAAAGCAGTCTTTCACCTGCAGGTATGGTTGCACGATATGTAGTCCCTGGTATGGGAGCTGATGCCGCCCAAGCCGGAAGCCCTGCACGTCCCCCACATCAGGTCCGCAGCAGCGCAGCCCTATCAGCCCCCTGGCCCCAGCTTTGGCACTAAGGTGGACCTTACACGAGCTTTTGCCAGCTCAGCAGAAAACTATCCGCTTGTTTCCTGTGAGTTTAGTGTGTTAAATTATAGCCTCCATGTCAGCCAGTGAGTGCTGGAGCTGACAAACTGGGCTGGGTCTGGGAGGAAGGGCATCTCCTGCTGTCGCAGCACGGAGCCAGCACACCAGCTCAGCCCCAGGCTGCAAACCCCAGCTTCAGAGCAGCCGAAACACCCCCCCCCCGCCTCTGCTGTCTCATCCTCTCCCTCCAGCAGCCTTTGGGACTTTCCCTGACTCATTTCAGATGTTGAACTAACAAAAAGACAAAACAAAAAACCCCACACAACTAACTTCCCTCTTCCCAACACAAAGCCCTAACCAGTTCAGCATTCCCAAGTCAAAGGCTTTGCTGCTGCCCGAGGATGGGACCACACAGCCAGGACCAGGACAATCAACCCTTACAAAGGCCTCATCTGCCAGCAGGGATCTCCAATTTAACCGTGCCACCTCTGTACAGATCTTCATGACCAAGTCGTTCTGCACAGAGCGTGCAATGGATTCTTTTTTTGTTTGTTTTAAAACCAAACACTGAGTGGGAGTCTTCTTTCACAGCAAAGTAGGCATTGCTTTAATTCTGTATTCCCTAGAACTAACATAAGACAGCACAGTAGAGTATTAGATTGCAAGGTCATGTAACAAACTGGGATTTAACGATGTTTCATCTCAGACCAGCAGCTGGTGGCTGCTCACAACCACACAGGGCTGCAAGATTGCTTCTGCTGCGCTCACCGCAGGCACGAGAGGAAGGCTGAGATGATTTTGGGAGTAGCATGGCAGACAGACGAAGGCCATAAACCTAAAAGCAAAAAGTCTGTTGGATTCAGCAACCAGATAAAGGTATTGACAATAAGGCAGAACACTCTGCTAGCATGCGTCTTTCCTTTCTTGAAGCACACAAAGGAAAAAAAATAGCAAATTTCCAGGTTAATCACAGTTTTTTTCAGGAAAGAGAACAGAGCTATCCAAATTAGTTTCTTTAGCGTAAAAGCATTTCGTCAATAAACCCGGACATTTCTGGGCAGTAGCTTAGGTTACAAATCCATACTGAGATGGCCAGTCACTATCATAAGAAATATTTTCATTATTTATTTGCATACACAATCAACATTTGCAATATTATAAGTAACTTACAAAAACTTGTGGCTGACACAGGGTGAAAAGATGTTTTTATTTGCATACCATATATTTTAGTATTTGATTATGTAAGAGGACAATACCTCTACCAGATGTTCTTGATTTTATCAATAACCTGTGCTGACAGCACCTTGTGAGATTGATGCTATCTGTACTAAGCAGCTCAGATTCCCCTCACCTTCCTACATCAGCAGTTGGTACAGTCTAACTAGCAAATGACCTGCAATGTCATTTTTGTTGTCGATATAAAAATGTATATAATCAAATCAAACCCCATTCAAGAGGTTTCAATTCCATCCCAAAATTTTCAACTACTTTATTTCCGTCATTAAGCTCCACTGTGAAAATTAGATCTTCTATTAATAAAACGTCAACTTCTGCTTTTATAACCCTCCCAGTGCAGCACATCTGCCTTCTTGATTCCTCCTCCAGTCACCGACTCGTGTTCACGTCAGGCACAGGACACCGGGTGACACAGACCCCTTGCCAGACTGCATGTGAATGATATTCCAGCAATACTCTGAGGTCTGGATGGGAACAATTTAAGCCTCAGGATCTGGATTTTATTATTATTTTTTTTTCCTGGCTCAATTTTCCCATGTTGTAATATTCTATTTCTATGTACCTCAGTTTCCTTGCTTTAAAACTACAGATTATTCCATTTTCCACTTGGGAAAGAAAACTTGATGGAAAAATGATACAGAGGTTAAGACAGTGTTTTCCAGCTGGATCCAAAAGTCCTTCCTTCTTATCATAACATACCTAAAATACCTCTCATAAACAAACTGAAAAAACTTCGCAAAGTTACCAAAGGGCTCAAAAATTCACAAGGCAAGCCTGAACACGACAGCATACTTTCTAATACTCAATAGCACACTTTGTCATACTGAATGAAAACATTAATGAAAAATTAACACTTTAAGATACCGAGTCCTATTGCAACCTCCTGCTGCTGAAAAGCAGAACTGCCACATGTTTTCATAACTTAGTGAAATACTATTTTATTGTTCAGACAGTGCTCTTCATAATTAGACCCTTAGTACAGCATTGCTGGCCATGCTGAAGAGATGAGGAAAATAGCACTGAGATAACATGACTTAATACAGATCACCGCAATAATTAAACTGGGAATAAAGTTCAGCTCTTAGGTACCCTAGATAACTGCCTTTCCTTCATCAGCAGGTTTTAGGTTTTTTTTTTTTGGAACAAGTAATATGGCTTTAATAACAAAATGCTGCCTTCTCTTTTCCCAACTCAGGATTAATAAAGCCCAGCAGCCTTCATCCCTAAACTAAAGGAAAAAAAAAAAAAAAAAGTTGGGTGATACTAAATGTGCCCTAAAAATTATAACAATGTTCTTTAGGTGTTTGGTCAAATATCATAGAAGGATAAAACACATTCACAAGTGTGACTGATTACCTTTTCCTTTGTGCAGAATTTAAGGTGGTCAATCATAGCTGATGAAACGCAGCATCCAGGCAGCCAGTGCTGGTGCAGGTCACGGTGTTCTCCTCTACCACCCCTTGAAACAGCTCCATTTCTGAAAGTGTTTCAGAAGACTCCTGGTTCTCTTGGACATTTTTATTTAGATCTTCAAGACTAATAATATCATCTAAAAAATAATTTAAAAAAACAAACTTGCAGTCAAAATCACCTGAAATGATCTATTAATCTTATATAGCATTATTTACACTAGCTCCGAATGGAGTACCTCTGGAACACACTTTCATCAAAAAACTATTGATTTTGCCTCCTAAACTGCCTACAAAATAAACCAGATTTTTCAGTTTGTCTCTGAAAAGGAAAGAGTGTGTGTACGTGTGTATATAATACCATGTTCCTACTCTTATGCTTCCTCTTAGCTCTCCTAGAGTGTCCTTTTTTTTTTTAGAAAGGAGAAACTCCTCTCCTATTTGAGACATCAAATCCTATCAGCTTCCAGGGAGCTACTGTTGTGTATTTTTCATCTCATATTATGCAGCTTGTGAAATTATACTACACTAACACAGAAACCACAGAAAAAGACAACCAGCAACTTCATCCCATAACGTACATGGGGCAGGAATTAACACGTGAAGAAGCCCAGAGTTTCCTATGAGCCCTGATACCCCTTGCTGCTCCAGAGCCTGATCTATCGTTATGCTGGCAGTCTAAAGGGACCAGTAAGTTTAATTAAGCTAAAGATGCTCAGCTTTTCAGAGAAATAAAGTCTAAAGAAAGACTTTTTCATGAAAAATGTCCTTCTGATCTGGAATCGGGTAAACTTCAGCTAAGCAGTGGATTCATTTCATATGGGAAACTTTACAAGGCAAAGAATTTCAGCACTTGAATCAGGAAATATTGAAGTGGTGATTCACAGCATCCGTAGCTCTGCCATACTACGTGCACAATCAACAAAGGTACAAATTAATTTATTGCATCCTAGTGCTTTTGCACGAAGAGAAACATTATCACTCATTTGTGCTGAAAACCTTCAATGCACTTCAGCATTAACAAGTTTATCTTGCAAACAAGAAGTATTTTATGCAGTTTTTGTATCACAGAACACACTTACCAGCCACGGTGTTTCCATTCTGTAATCCATTTGCTTTTTGTTTCTCCTAAAACAGATAATAATAGTCTGGATTAAAAAAAAAAAAAAAAGTATGTGACAAGGTTTTCATATTTTGGGAAAGAACATAGGTCCATACTCCATCTTATAGTTACTATTTCATTATATTTACAGGGTTTTCCTCCATATCACAAAGCAACAGCTACAGTAGGAAGCAGCAAAAAAGTAATTTGTAATTTGTAAGGTAACACTTTCTAACTAAACAAGGAGAATTAAGTTGCCATCAGTCACTCCGAATAGCTTCTCTGCTACAACTCTTTGTAGAAGTATCTGTAAAGAACTACTGCTAGCAGAAGATGAAATTTGCTCACGTTATGGGAGGAAACCATAAGAAGGAAAACAAATAGATGATTGCGCATTCTACTTAACAAACACAGTCCAGGTCAGGACAACAGTATCAAGGAGAAGGTTGGGTTTTTTCCCTCCTTCAACTACTTCGCATCCATTTCTGAAGCTGATCTTTCAAAACCTGAATCTTACCATGCCCTGGAGCTCATTATGGAAATTTTCAGAAGACTACATTAAACATCCATCTCCTCATTGTGGCTATTAAACAAAAAAAAAAAAGAGCAAATCTATGAGCAAAGGACATAATCCTGCTTATGGACTGAAGGATTCCTCTTTACACCTGGAACACTGGAAAGCCTTCCAAGATCCCCTAAAATTCGTACCTCCACAGAGGTCTTCCACAGTAAATAGATCATCTTTGAAACCTCCCAGTCAAGAGGAACTATATAATCATCGGGCAACAAGGATTCTGTAGAAGAAAATATTTTTTGCAGTTGAGTGTTCAGGTCTCTCCATAGCCAAAGTAAAGCACTGAATTATAATTTTTGCACAAATTATATATATAGAGAGGTGGGTTTTTTTTAAATCAGCAGATATTTAAATGAGCCAGCAGCAAAGTCAGAATTTAGGTTTTCCAGAATCTATGGCCAGTGCACAGGGAGGGGAGGAGAGGGAAGGAGATTTGGTTTTGGTTCTTTTTTTCAGGCAAAGGCTTTCCTACCATGCTTGCTTTCATTTCCCCACTAGACTCACCCAAAACTAGGCACAAACCAGAGAAACAGAAAGCCTTCAAGCCCATAAATTAAACAAAACACAACTTATGTAACAAAATTTAAATTTTAAAATGTTTAATTACAGGAATTTGTGCAATGTCACTGAAGAAATTACTTTCTAAAATGTTTTAACTCTAACACTGTTTGAGAAACTGAAGAGATTCTTTGTAGAAAACCAGTCTAAAATATATATTCAGTGCTTCTATGAGAATAATACAAGCAATTCAATCAACTAACTATTTCATTTATAAATAACCAAAGACATTTATTTACCGAAAATTCCCTCCTGAAATATTTTCAATAAAAATTGACTGCAATTGCCAGTCCTATAAAATAATACAGCTCATATCTGTGCATGAATAAATAGTAGCCTGTCGATATATAACAGGCCACAAAAAAGCACAAGAACTTTTGAAAGGAAAATTATCGTTAGATTGGAATGTGGCCGGCTTTCTGCAGACAGCATGCACAACTCTGACAGAAAAAACCTCACCAACCAGCAGTTACAAGCTGGCAGAGCTTCAGACTTTTTGTCTCTCAAAGGTTATTTCCAAAGGAAACTCATCTAAACACCAGAGAATTTCACCTGCTGCTCACTCAGAGAATGACATTTGGTTCACTAACCTATTGAGTTTCTGAATGCCTGGTTTTGTTTCTTTCCCAACAGATCCCTGCTGCCAGGTCATGGCCAACTCCACGCCCTCTCAGATGTTGAAATTTAAGATCATGTGCATGAAGACTCACCAAGTTTGGAGAAGAGGAATGTTTTCTATGCAATAGTTGAGGACACAAACAGTACTTCCCTGCCCTGCTTTAGCTCTGTACAGCAAACCCTGGGGTGCATGGTGCCACATTTAGATGAAGCAACATGGCAGGTCCTTTGGGGACCATATCAAACACACCAGCCGGTACCAACCCAGTGGTGCTGCCAGTGCTTTGCCATCCCTGTGCTGCCAGGCAGCATCGCCATCAACTTTTGCAATAAAAACAAAGAAACCCAAGGTCAGTTCAGGCAGATAAACAGAAATAAGCTACTCCTCAGCTGTCATTTTCGCATGCTTAACTTCAAATTCTACTGAAACAAGCAGGTGTAAAGGTCAACCCGCTGAAAAAGTGGTCCGAGCTTTTTAACCCTATTTGTTGGTTAAATCAAAGTGACTGTTTTTCTACAGACTAAATTCGGACCAACACAGTTGCACAACTTCATGCACAGGGATGTGGCTCTTTCAGCAGGTGCATACACAGCACCACGTCCCAGGGTGAATTCTAAACAAATGTCTGCTGTTGCTGCTGGCTACAGCTCAGTATGATTGCATTAGCTTGCAGTAAATTTGGAAATCATGGTTGCCACACACAACTACTTTGAGGACTGATCATCACACTTCTAGCAGCTAACTTAAAATAATCCACTGAAAGTACAAAAACATGACAATTGGAGCTCTGGATGGCAAGTACACAACTGTGACACTTGTTAATCATGCATGGTTAAAAAAGAAGGTATGCACGGACAGAAAAATGCATCTTGTAATTTGATTTTCAAATTAAATTAGATCCTGGGAATGTTTTTCAACGGTATCTAAGCCATATAAGGGTCTATGAAAAAATTACTAAATAAATTAAGAGGAATGCTACTATATTACCCAGATGGAATATAAAAGCAAACATGCAACCTTCATGTAAGAGCACACATTTTGTACTATGTTTTAGTTTTGTCATCAATACAGTAAATTCTCACACAGTAGGATTTGAATTTAAAGTTAGTAAGTCATTGTTACTAAAGAGACTACAAATACAAGGCCAAACCAAACTGCACCTTTGACAGACTGAAGAATATTTTATGCAAAAAATAAAACAATTTAAAATAAAAATCACCCAAGTAGCAGTGATTTCTTTCAATAGGATTAATATTTGATTAATTGGTACATGCAATAAGCCTGAGTATTTAATCGTAGGGATTTGGGGTTTGTTTGTTTTCTGGGCATTTTGGTGGCTTTTTGTTTGGTGGGTGGGTTTGTTTGTTCGTTTGGGCTGTTTTTACATAGGAGTAGTAAGAAGAGTATTACCCAGTGGAAGACCTGGAGAACCAAAGAGCTGCACAAGTTGAAAAGCAAATCCTAATGACAAGGGAAGTCCCAGAAAACTACATTTTATATTCACATCTTGATTATCTTCAAGTTGTGAGGCCTCTGCTGCCCCAGGGTCATCTGCTTCATGCGCATTTTCACTGCAGCTTGCCAATATACTAGAATCTTCTGAATATTCAGAAACAACTTCAACAGAAGACAAAATATCTGGTTGCCTATTTGTAACCTCTGAAGAAACTTCTTCACTCTCGCCCTCTTTTTTATCAACGACCTGTTGTTGCTGAAGAGTTCTAGCTTGCTCCTTCTTCACCCTGGAAACAACACAAAACCTGCAGGAATATTTTGGCATTGGAGAAGATTGTCCCAGTTGAATGTAAGAAATATCATGTAACAAAGCATCCATATCTGGGATGGGTAAGGAATATGTTGCCTTGGTGCCACTCAAAGGTGCAGAATATTCCTGCAATGCACAGTTCTGCTCATGTTCCTCTGCACGGTCCTTGCTTAGAAAGCTCTTTTGCTTCACTTCTAAAACTCTTTTTGAGGGAACATCATATTTTCTTGGGACTTCCTTCCCTCCCTCTGTACTACCAGCAATCTGTCTTGGTAGATCGAACTTTGGTGCCAAGTTGACAATTCTTCTGCATCTTTTCCTCTTCGATGTAGTTGGTGCACCACCATTTCTGGGAACATTTCCGTCACTCGAACACTGCATGAAGGTGNATTGGTGCACCATCATTTCTGGGAACATTTCCAGGAACATTTCCATCACTCGAACACTGCATGAAGGTGGCCCCAGCTTCCACAAGGGAATCAAAGTGCACTTCACCAGCTGGAGATGCCCATAGACCATCCCTTATTACATTAACAGCCTCCTCAGTTACTGTTACCTGGTGGTTTTCCTTTACCAATCCTTCATTTGAGCAACAGCAGTTTACCTGTGTTGAACTGTTCATTTGAATCTGTTTATGTTTCCTCATTTTGGGGGGTCTTTGTTCACCTACAAATTTCTCCTCAGGCCAAGAAGAGAGAGAAAACTGCGTATCAAAGCCCAGCCACAATTCCTCAGTAGGTAACTTAACTGAAAAAAAAGCCCAGGCAGTAGAGCTATTCTCTTCTGCTTTTAATGCACCTTTGTCCTCTGTGTTATTATCAAGCACATTATCATGTGCATTTGAATTGTAACACTCAGAGATTTCTTTTTCTCCACCATTAAAACTGAACAGCTTATCTTCCATGTCAGGTTCACAGATCATTTGATATGATTCGAGTCTGTTTTCCACACGTAACAGTGGCATGTCGTAATCTTCAGAGATGCCTTCTGTTTCCTGCTTGGAATTTTTATTGCTTATTTTTAGGAAACTGTTTCTGCAAAGGTTTTCTTTGTGCCTTTGATTGGTTTCCTCATCATCGAAGGCACTTCTGGTTAGGTTTTCAGCAGAAAAAGGTTTTATATCTATTGGAAGCAAACTGTCACTTCCTACAGGCAATCCATTTTTCATTGCATTGTTCAGCACGGTTGAGACCTCAGATGCAGCAACAGGAAACCTCTCTTTTGAAACTGCTGCAGCTTCTTTTAGGCTTTTATTGTCACCATTAGGCTGCTCTTCACAAACTGTCACTGGATCCTCTGAGCCTTCATTGAATGTATACAATGATTTGCTGTTTTCTTCTTCCGAATCACCCTCTTCGCTTTCTGATGTGTCCTGGTCATGTGGAATTGGATGATGAGCTGCTCCACCTAACCTTTTCTTCGTAATTTCTGCATGATTGCCTTTCTTTTTTTTGTTTCTTTTTCGCTTTTTCCTCTGCTTCGCTTTTGCCAACAGGTGTCCAGGATTCTTCTTTAAAATTGCCTCCCTATATGAAAATTAAAAAAATTAAATGTAAACAAAGACATTATTTCAGTAATAATGGATTCATGGTGTTCATTTTGAAGAATAGGTAGCTTATGTTAACATGATGATCAAACACAGACCTTCTGCTTTTTAAAATAGATAACATCTCAGATGAAACCTTCTACTGATTAAACAAATGTACGCCTTACAATTCAGAACAATCTTGAACATTTAAAACCAAACTAAATAAACATAGCTGCCATCTCATTAACTTAGCTTTACAAAAAGTATCACAAATCATCGCAAGACCAAACAACATGTTTTTGGATGTCTTTCCAAATGGTGTTCGAATAATAGATACCAAAAAGCTACTGCTATTCTGAAATTTCATTAAACATCATGCTGAGCAGAAAGGTACTAAGTGGAGGATGCAGTAAGAAAATTTCATCCATTAAATGGACTATATTTAGATAAACTGGACTCAAATTCAAAACATACTAATGAAAAATCTGAATAATGTAGATGTACCGTGACTATAGGAACTCTGATATTTACTGCTCAGTTTATGTATGCATCCACACATGATACTTGGAAAAAATACTTCATATTTCATTAGCAAAAAAATAACACACTAAAGAAAAATTAAGACAGGTGTAGGCAGTTTTTTACAATTAATTTTGTAGCTCTTTTGAGAACATATGATTTTATTTTGCCTGCATTTCTCATTGAATTTAACAGATAACACCCCTAACAGTGCCTTCTCTGAAATTTTGATGTTAGTCCCTCAGCCAGATAGCCCTGAAATGAATACCCGTAAGAAAAACCTAGCACAGAAACCTAACTTCTCCCTATGCAAATCTTCAGAGAGAGATGAGGTTTTCAAAGCTAAGTTTAACTGATAAATCTTCATATTAAAGATCTGCTTCTTTTCTGGAATTCTTCACTTTTCTATAACTCTTTGTTCAGGATGGTACTTCACACAACATACTAAAGAAAACAAAGCAGTAGCTAGAAGAATTGTAAAGTAAAATTAGTTATATTCTGGGCATTCATATGTAACATAAGCTGCTTTAAATGCTGTATTCTGAATTTCTTAAGAGAGAAATAAAAATAAGAAAGGGTGACTGTGCATGTGGAGGGTAAGCCAGAGTCACTAGTAAGCAACTTGGGACCTAAAGGTCACCTATGGAAACCTATCTTTATCCTTTATTCATCCTTACATTTATTCTTTGTTAGCGTCATGTAAATTCTTTCCAATTTGAACTCTACAAAGCAAACCCTCCTAATTGAGTGTGAAGCACCCCAGCAGCCTTCTTGGCCTCAGTATAGCCACAAAGTCACTTGACTGGAACAGGATTCCAAAGACTCGGTGCCTTGATACAGCTGCAACAAGTACTACAGATCTTCCTGTTGAAAAGCATACAAATGTGATTGCCCTTTAACGGCATCCAGGTGAGACATCCTACTAACAAATGTGATTTCCTTCAAATGTTGGTATGTAAGTCCACATGGTGCTTTCCTTCCAGTAATTAAAACTTCCCCATTTCCTAATCAGTGTATTTTAAGTACATCACCCCGTGGTTTAAGTGCAGATGTCTATACTGCAGATGCTTGAAGTTAGGCAGGACAAACTCCACCCTGAATTCCGCTCACAATACTTTCCCTACTCAGCAACACACCTCCTTTCTGCCCTCCAAAGAGACATGAGACACCAGACAAAGTTTTAGGATTTAACAGATCTTATTTGTCTATTGAATTATACAAAAGTGAAGCATCTGCAATGGTAATTGGAGAGATTACTTTCTCATATATAACCAAGATTTGCAGAAATCATGTATTAATCACAGATTATGTCTTAAATCCTGACATAATCTTTCTTCTTTAGTGATGAAAATTCATTACTTGAAAGAGGTTTCGGAAGAGGAAATTCTCTTAAGTTTTCAGAAGCATAAAACCCCTTCTCAGTGAAACAGAAAATCATGTCCCATTTGTAATCATTTTAAAGGGAGCAGGGAATAAAACATCAGACCTGTACACCAATTCCAAGAAGAATTTAGTATTGCATTGTAGAACCTTGCAGAAATGAGAAAAATTAAAAAGTTTCAGAGGCCAGCACATTTATTTTCTCTCCTCACTATCAGTTCTAAATCAGGGAGGAAAACCACACTGGACAGGATTCACTTTAGAACGCAAAGACAACAGAAATACATCCACCAAATAATGGGAGAACAAAAACCTGGATGATAGAGAGAAACTAATAGCTATTATTGCATGGAAATTGTTGCATGTCAAAGTAATAACGAATGCAAATGTTGGTCCAGGCTGATGATTTAGCACACCTGGATGTGACCTTCAATAGTGACATTCAATAGTTCATAATAAATACAACAACTACATCATTTCTATGCTTTGGAAACAGCAGTTTTATAGCAGCTCACCAAAATTAGTCTTCCAAAGGTCTGGATTTCCTAAAGGAAGGACTAAAGCAAAAAGGAAAGTGATAGACTACCAAGCGCAGAACAATAAATGTTATTCTTCCTCACTTTTCCAGACAACTGCTTTTTGCCAACTGATTCTAAGAAAACACTACCCCAAAGAAACACTAATGCACCATGACAGCATAGCTAAACATCTCCTGCTCGGGTTATACTCAGTATCACATTAAAGTTTTTGCATTTAATGAAGCAAATTGTCTACTGGTTTTCTTTAGTTTTATCTTAGTTCCTCCACTTTTAGTCCAGCTACATGCATTTTGAGGAGTCTTCCTTATTGTAAAATCGTATGGGACACAACCACTAAAATTCAAGAACCAGCATGGAGACAGACTTGTGTACAGGGGCATTTGCTAGTGGGTTGTTTTTAAACACATATAACACATGCAAAAGGGAAAAGAAAAAGATGCCATTTCTGTTGATACTTAAATTTTACTATATATTATTCATTTAAAAAAAACTTGTTAGTAATAAACAGACCTAGAAAAAAAAGTAATAACATTTTTGTTGAAATAGCAATTCGCATAACAACATTTTGAAATTTCTCAGCCTACTCTTTAGGCACTATTAAAAGCTTTTTGCCATAACTCTGTTACACTTGACTTCAAGGTTGTAACCTACCGCTCAAAATAGCACTGTCCAGCTTGATGGAGTCAGTGTGCAGATGACGATCTTTACTGGAGAAACAAATTCACTTTCATGATTGCTGAGACAGAACATGCACAGTAAATAATCTAAAGAAGCCAGTCACATTTTGCTAAAAGATGGCAAAACCAGAAAATAGTTATTTGCAGCGGTACAAACTTCAGGTCTAGCATACATCTGTTTGCTTCATATATATATATATCTATATATATATATCTATAAAGCCTGCAGTCATTGCTGTAATAAAAGATAAAGGAACTGATACATTTAAAAAGTCTTTTGAAGACACCATGATGGACACAGATGCCAGTGTTATGCACTAGAAATACAGGATGAATCATCTCTCAAGTTTGATGACATCAGTTCTGTTACCAGGATGATACCAGCTTAAGCACGGAGACTGAAATTAATGCAGGCTAGACAAGAAATGCGCTGCTTTGAGAAGTAGTTTGGAGAAATAGAAACTATAGTCAAATTTGCACCAGTTAATGAAGTTTGCTGCTAGGCAGCAGTGCTCTTTAGTTTTCTATTGATATAAATACATTTCTATACTAGATTTTAAGGAACACTTTCGAAAAAATCTGTAACAGGATAGAAAAGTGCTACTTCCCCAGACAATGATCAGTCTCAGTTCTTCATTATCTTCTGGACTAGCTATAGCATGCTGCATATGTGGATGTGAAGCAATCGGCTCTCACTAAATCCTACGCACCCCCCTCCCAGCAACGCTGGAGCACACTTTACACACCACGTCTTACAAAGCTGGTGGTCCAGGCTGAAATCCGTGAAGCACCCTGCTGAAGAACGTGCCTGACCACAGACAAGCAACATTGTCCACTGCAAACACAAAGCCCTTTGCCTAATGGTGAATTCACAGCTATTGAAAAAACAGGCAACCGTAATAATTACCTTAAACATCCCAACTTTTTCCTTTACAAATGAAAAACAAGAGTTGCTGTTACAGATATCTTGCATAACGCATATATAATCTAACCTGTTAAAATACAAGATGGTATTGAGTCTGAGTGGATCCTTGATGTTAGGAGAGAGGAGATCTGCATTCAAAAATTAAATTCTGTAAACCACCTCACGATCCATTTTTCATTTCCTCTCCCTTACAATGTGCTGCTTTCCAGGCACGTGCTGCTGCAATTCTACTCAAGAAGCTCTACCCAGGAAAAGGCAGATTTACTAACACTCTCATGAGGCTGTGAAATAGATCATATCCTAAAATGCAGTCCACAAATAAGACAGACTTTCTAGAACCTAATTCCTAAAAAATATTCATTGTGTATTTAGGAACCTATAGAATCTACTGCTCAAATCAATCAACAAATCACTGTTCGAACCAGAAAATAAAGAGAACCACATATTGTGATGTATCATCATAGTACTTGAAGGCACAGATGGCAGTCATCAAAACAGCACATAGAGATAAGCAAATACAATGAAAAGGTTCCAAAAGTCAAAATTAGATACAGGATAAAGTGTTGGCTGTTTTTGCCAAGGCACTTTCACATACAAAACAAATGTGAAACGAAGTTTGAGGTAAGACACAAACAAAATCAAGTTGAGGAAAAACGGGTGGGAGAGGAGGAGGTAGGTGGGTGGGAGGAAAGCAGAGGTACAATGAGAGCAGAATGGAGTATTTAGAAGTATGCAATAAGCTATTTTCTGTTAGAAACGTTCAATGAAAGATAGATCTTAGCTTCAACCAATAAAATCGTAGCAAAGACATGTAATTAAATATCCACCAAAGCACAGACCATAATACTGGGAACAAAAGTATGAGTTTCAAAAACGCAAACTTCATGAGGCTGAGAAAAAAAGGAATGAAGAAAAATATATCGTATAACAGAAAATACTACTTTCAGCAGAACAAGAAAAAAATTCAAAAGGACAGCCTGACAAGAGGAGGAATACATTTACACTCAGTTTTTAAATCACTATCAGTTTGAACTGAGGCATTAAAAAAAACAGAGAATAAGGTGTAGCTCTCCACACAAGTTTATAGTTCAGGGAAGAAAAGGGAAGGGGGAAATTAATCCAGAGTTATGAAGACAAGTGTAGTAACTGAACACATGGGACTGAGACAGATCAGACAGATGAGGAAGATACAGTTCAAGAATATGGGGGGAAAGGGGGGGTTAAAAGAGGAAAACAGTAAAGAACACAGTATCAGTAAATATTAAGTATCCAGCCTCTAACCAAGATTATAGCAACATTAAAATTCAAATACTAGTAACTGCAACATGCCATTCAGAACATCTGCTCCAGGTATTGCCCTCATTCTATTAATCTCAAATGTAATAAAATATTGAGAGTTACACATCACTGAATTATGAAGTGTGTTCTTGGGAATATATTACAACTTTTTCGACAAACCTCAGTACTGCCACACTGGTATCCAACTTTTACTTTCTATTTCCGTGTACTACTCCTTGGTATTAACTCATTTCCTTTTTAAACATCTTTCACTAAAAGGACTAGAGGTACACAAAAGGCATGATGAATCACCACTTAGAGATGATTACTTATTACAAAACAGCCCTGTATAGTGTTGGGGATGAACAGATTCAGAAAACCATCTTTCAATTATAGTGTCAATAGACATTTCATTATAGTGTCAATAGAAGTGTCTCTGTAGAGAGAAAAAAAAACCAAACTACTTCAGATAAACTCTAAGATATTCCAGCATTTTCTAAGTCTAGAAGAAGAGTAAAACTAACAAGAGACAAGTGCTCATGGACACTGCCCAAGGGAGAAAAAAGGGGATCACCTAAAAGTGTTGTCAGGAACTTGTGAGCAACCCTGCCAATACAGCTATGAAGCAAAATAACCAGAATAAACGGTCCAGCCAGTTATGCTGCTACACTTAAAGCCAGAAACTTAGTGCCCATCTGACAAGAAGAAGAGAATCATGAACTGCTGTATTAACACAAGCCTGCATACAATGCCCTGAAACCAGGCAGCAGTTCTGGTAGGGATTTAAAAGTCTTCTCTGATAGATAACAGCTGACTTGATGTTCTGGACACTGCTCTCCCTATACCTATTAGAATAGTTTATGTCAGAAAGGGCCTCCCATGGCCCAGCCTCTGCTCACAACAATACCAACCGAGATCTTGTTACTCAGTGCCTTGCCTGGACAAGTTTTGAATACTCCAAGGACGGAGATTACACAACCTAATATGTAACTGGAGTTTCCCACACTGCAACTTCCGCCAGTTGCTTCTCATCTAGGAGGGGCCTGGCTCCACCGTCATGCTCTCTCAGTGGGGAGCTGAAGGCAGCATTAAGCTGTCTTAGCCACAGCCTTCTCTTTTTAAGGCTGAACAACCCATTTCTCCCAGCCCCTCCTTGTACATCACGTGCTCCACACCCTGACCTCACTCCGCGCACCTCCAGTATGTCACATCTGATTAGTACCAGTGAACCCAAAGCTTAACATTCTCAAAGGCACCACAAACTAAACAGGTGAAAGACAAACTCATTTAATCTCTTTCCAGCTCGATTTCCTACAGAGCAGTAAAAAGTTAAACCATGGTTAGCTACCCTTACAATAAAGTCTCTCAAGACGTAGGACCAAAAAGGGCAGCATTATGGACATAATCTAGGTAGTCATTATCAGAAACAAGAACTCTGTCTAGACTGCTGGAATGAAACAGAATGAAAACACAATGCTCTAACTGTGCCTTCTACATACAAAGAATTCCATTTATACTCCTATATATAATGCAATTTTGCCGCATGGCCATAAGCACCGTCTTCTAGCTGCAGTTTTCATAAAGTGAAAATAGTTTTGAAATTTTATCAGTTATACTTCGTTGACTAGTTAGTGCTTGTACCAAATGGCTGCAAAGAGCTGCAAATGAAGCTGAAATATGTATACCTGTCTTGCTTCAGGTAAAAGACCCTATGCCTATACTTTTGTTTTCAAATCCCTGTAAAGCGTTGTATTTGTCTCACAAGTAATACAGAAAAACTATCAAGAAAAATGCTAAATGGGGGAAAAGTAATATAGTCAATTCACTCTTAAGTCAGGTTCATGAGCCTCCAGAAACTCTTCATGGTTAAGAGCAAAACGTGGGATAAACTGTTCAGTAACACCTTATAGATTATTATAACCTATAGTATAGGTTACCAAAACCTATGGCTGATGAGTAAAGAAAAAAAAAATTAGAAGTCTAATGAATAAAATAACAGCCAAACCACATTACAGGCCCATGACTAAGACTGATCTGTAAACGACACAATAAACCCCTTAGAAATAAGCAAATGTTTATTCACTCAACTAGAACAGCACTTCTTAGTCTGTTAGCAATTTAAAAATAGAGCAAACAACATCCACTAAAGAATTCATGCTTTTTTAAATTAGTAGAGTTAGACAACATGCAAGCACATGTTCCAGAAGTTTTGGTCATAAAATATTTTTCTACCATGTTTCCACGAAATCTTAGAATACTTGAGTTAGTATCAGGAAAACATTTTAAAAGGATAAGCAGGATGATTCATATGATTATAAAGCAGTTACCCTGATGTCAGGTTGAGGTACCACAAAAGAAAAGTTGAATTAGATTAACAGCTCAAAAATTAAAACTTAACACCACTAAAAAGACTCCAAGTACAACTGAAAAAAATACTTAATGGATACAATATGTTCTGATTTGGCACAACATGATATAGTTAAAACAGGGCTATGTATCAGTAAGGTACACATTAAATGGCCAAGGGATGCCCGTCTACTTGAGAAATGAAGCAGCAGCAGTATTGGCTAAAAGGAAACTGCAAAGACCCATTCCAGATGTCGTACTTCAATGCTTTTATTATACGTGATCTAGAATTACACAGACAATCCATCTCAAGGCAAACCCACTACTTGTTGCTTCTCTGTTACTACAGAAACGAATGAGACAAATCTGAGGTGATCTGACCTTGACAAACCCTGTTACCTATTATCTTCTAAATACATAAAATACCAGCCATGTTTTCACATATTTATCTGTGAACTCAAAATAAGCTGATTTACAGCTGATTTTAACCAATGAGCCTATTAAAAGTACAAGTAAACTCTCACCTAGTAAATTATTACTAAAGAGTTTCAACCTCTGTTCTTGCTTTTATTTCAAAAGGATGAGAACACTGAAATGAGAAAATATCACAGTAGAAACACTGAAGTGAAATATTTCCACATCAGACCTATATGAAACATCTGATCAGCCTTTAAAATTGAGTACTTAATTGCAATTTTATGAACTGCATGCCAAGATTATACCATCTTCTCTTTACTGGGAATTCTAATACATATGCCTCTGTTCTCTTGTACGGAAAACCTAGTCACCTCATCTCCACAATGTTCCAGCACAGAAGGAAAACATTTCTTCCAGAAAACTTGATTGCTAAGGGGAAGCAGCAGTTAAAACCACAAGTATCACAGCTAATGTGAAAATACAAAAGTAGTCTTTTGTCTAATTCACTGAACATGCATCCTACTGGTCAGCTCAAAGAAGAAAATACCAACATAATCCAAATTACATTGGGAAAGACAGACACAAAACAATCAAACACAAATGTTACAGGTCCCATCTCACCTAGACAAAGCCTGCTTTTCAGTTATTAGCAGAGAAACAAAGAAAAACTACCATCTCTGCAGCAGTTTTAATGAGATAGATGACAAAAGACAAAACCTTGGCTCTCCTCCTGACACAGAAAGCTTAAGAAAAAAATATGCTGCAGAGGAACTTGGATTCAAACAAACCTAAAGAGGACATAACTACAAGAACAGAAGATGGAATTCCTCAAAGATCATTTAACATCATACATTAAAAAATAAAAATTGAAAAGTCTTACATTAGGTTGTTGTGGCTTAAACCAAGCCAGAAACTAAGCACCACACAGCCGCTCGCTCAGCCATCCCCCTGGCCCCCGCACTGGGATGAGGGATAGAATCAGAATGGTAAAAGTGAGAAAACTCATGAGTTGAGATAAAGATAGTTTAACAGGTAAGGCAAAAGCCAAGCACAGAAGCAAAGAAAAACAGGGAATTCATTCACTTGTTTCCCATGGGCGGCAGGTGTTCAGCCATCTCCAGCACAGCCGGGCTCCACCACGTGTAACAGTTACTTGGGAAGACAGACACCATCTCACAGAACATCCTCCCCTTCCTCCTTCCACCAGCTTTATATGCTGAGCATGATGACATACGGTGTGGCATATCCCTTTGGTCAGCTGGGGTCAGCTGTCCCAGCCGTGTCCCCTCCAATCTTCTTGTGCACCTCCAGCTCACTCACTAGTAGGGTGGGGTGAGGAGCAGAAAAGGCCTTGACTCTGTGTAAGGCTGCTCAGCAGTAAGTGAAACATCCCTGTGTTATCAATGCTGTTTCCAGCACAAATGCAAAACAAATTTGAAAACTAATTCGAAGTATGCAGCAGATACTTAGAATTTACATTTGTAACATCAAGGTTCTATGCATTAGTTATGTATTTAAAAAAATCTGGCAGCTATTTAATGAAATATGATGAACTAGCAATTTACTAAAAATCTAAACCAACAGGAAATCTCCATTCTATTATTATTATCAACAGGTGTATTGCATAAAAATGATGCCAGGTAGTAAAAATTTTTAGATCCCCAGTCGAACTGAACAGCGAGTTCTACCATTTCTTGCATATACTTTTTGACAAAATAAGTAATTTTCCTCCTTTGTGAGGGTGCAGGAGAAATTCAATACCTGCAACATGTATTTCACATTACCTTTTTACTACCTTTACATATAAATATTGTAGTGTAAAAGCAACTTCTGAGATATCTGTATGACCATGACTGTCATAGCCTCATGAAATATTGACATTCCATGAAACAAAAATGTGTAACACAAACAATAATTCCATTGTGTTCTCACCTACCATGTCATTGTACTTACCTTGAAATACAGCTTTACAGATTAAGTGGTTTACAAGAAATGTTTAAATACAGTTCCAAGTTGCAAAGCTTTCGTTTCTTGTTATGTGTCCTTTGCAAACTGCAGGCCTATTATCAATCAACATGCTTTGCATATCAAAAATACTCACCATTCACCAATAATTTATTAGAAAGATAACATAAAAAACGCTGCACCATTTAAAAATAGTATGAATTCACACCTATTTAAATACAAATGTCACTTAAAGAGAACTTAAATATCAATCAAATATTGCTAAAAAAATCCATTTCCTTTAAAAACTGAAGACAGAGGGTACCAAAAGACATCATAACATCAGTTTTCAGCTGTCCGCTCTTTTGTCATGCCTTAGCACTGTGTGAATATTACATAAAGCTTCAATAAATTTTACCACTTTACTATGGCTTGAAGTAAAACAGCTAAAATAAAATGAGTCTTTCTAAAACCTTTTTATCTTCCTCACACTTGACATATGCTTTGATGTTTAAATATAAAAACTTTGGGATTTTCAAGTATTTCTGACTCTTTACAATTATTTCCATGGTTCTTTTGAGATATGGAAAAAGATAATTATGAGAAATAAAATACAGTTAACATAATTGGTATTAATAACAGACAATGAGGGAAGACAATGTAGTTGGAGAACCTTTTATATATATACATTATTTAGTATATTAACAATCCATGCACTACTGAAACGTTTTAAATTATTTATAAAATAATTAAAACAATTACTAAAATGTGAAACCGCACACTTTGACTTTTATAGTTGATGGAGTCTCTTATGAAAATGTTATTTCAGATACAAATTAAATTGTACAAATTTAGATTTGAACAACAGGTGTAGAAAACCACAGAAATATTCTTCATTATATATATATATATATACCTGGATTTTCAACCTTCATTGTATTCAGACTTTAAAGACGAAGTAATATTCAGAGCCTATTCAAAAATTGCCTATACATTAAAAAAAAAAAAAAAAAAAGCTGGCTTTGAAATTTTCAAAATTCTGATGGCTACTACACCAAATTAGTAACAGAAAACCACAAAAATTCTCTTGTCTACTCATATTCTTGACAAAATTTCCTACTCAGCATTTACTTGCTTGGTGTATAAGGAAATCAAAAGTAGTTAGACCTGAAGATAGGTTATTTCAGCTGGCAGATTAGTAATAATGCTCATCTATATAAAATCCTACAAGCTTGAAAACAACAAAAACTGTTGAACTACTAAAACAACACTGAAGACAAATATGTTTTATTAATACAGCAAGCTGTTAGAAAGCAATCAAAATGAAAACTTACAAATTCATCATTTTTTAATGAGAAAAAGGGCAGTTAATTAGTCAATCTCCATGCTGGCTCTTTCTTTGTTATGCGCTAAACAGATTACATTGGCTGTGCCAAAACCAGGAATGCAACATGGTTTTACAGAATTATACCCACTATTCATATTGAATTAATGCATCCTAACTGCAGACTGGGACTTGACAGACTAATACTTGAATACTTCATTTTTTATTATAAATGAAAGATATTCACTTAGAAAGACATAGCTGTGAAATTTTTGAGTTTTAGTGGCAAAATTTAGGGTTTTTTTTTCAGCACAAAAAGGTTGATGGTGTGCAGCTACCATCACAGTTTATATATTATCACTGAAAACAAACATAAAATAATCCAGGTTGCACAGCTGAAGGCTGGTGAACACTGTATTGGCAGAATACTGCTTCAGCTGCCAGACAAGCTTTTGAGACCAAAAACCAAACCAAAACAACAAAACCAAACACCACAACTGAAATCAGAAAATAAATGCCAACATTTTGGCAATTGGCAATACATGCCAAATACAACAACAGGACAATCAAGGACACCGTTGTTTTAAAAAAATCTTCTCAAATATAAGAAGACTAAATGACAATCATTAAAATTTGTTATTACATAAATAACCTCTTCTTCCGGGGCTTTAATTATCTTCTAGAAGATATCTAATATGACCTCTTTAAAAAAAACCAAAACACTGCTCAACAGTTACTTGATATATGACAACATCATTGTCTTAGGTTTATGAAGAAAGACTCTGCTGTATGTCATTCTATATTAAATATTCTACTAAAATCAAAATTATTACAGCTGTAATAAATATAGTTTTAAAAAACATTTAATGTACAATTTTCTTTACATGCAAGTCCGTTAAAGGAACAACCTCCAAAAGAAAATGGTCTTGAAATAGGCCTATTTAAAACACAGAAGATCCACTACTTTATTGGAGTGATGATGTGTTTTTCAAGGGCAAGTAACACATTTTTATGAACTGACTGCAACTGTGTTATCGGCTACTGGAAATACTGAAAGAATTCCATGAGTCTGTATTGTCTCCCCACCTATGTCTTCGCTGCAGAGGTGTCCTTTGAGTGTTTTTGTGAGGAGGTACCACTGAATTCATGACAATAGGTATGGATATTTGATATTCATATCGTTCCAACATCTGAGCAATCTTCTCACGAGTGACTCCATGCTTATTCCTCCTACAAAAATAAAAACTCAGGTAAATTGTCTGGTATATTTATATGTTTACAGCCTTTAAGAAAAAAAAACCCTCTAATTTGACAATTTTTCTTCTTGCTTTTCACATTTGAGATTTCATTTTTATTACGCTGTATCCTCATTCAGTATTCAGCTTAAGGTTTATTTTAACAATTCACCACTGCGTATATGAAATAACAGAAAAGTCGTTCTTCATACAGAAATGTGATGTTATTCACCAGGACCATGTGCCTATATAACCCCAGAAGGACTTTGCTTTCTATTTATTCATCAGATTTTCCATGGTATACTAGCTAATGAGTAGAGCTCACTTCCATAGAGGATAAATCAATACTGGGAACAAACAGGTCATACTGGAAAGAGGACACTCCATACAGAAATATTTTTAAAGACTGATTTCTGCACTCCTCCCCCTAGTTTGTACATATTATTATAACAAAGAAGTACATATCAAGTTGATGAGAGTTCAAAGCAGGTAGCACACTAGTTCCACATTCAGAACGGAAGAACTGGTGACCTCCGAAGTATTCTAAATTATGCTGGCTCCTCAAGGTGTATTTTATCAGCTTTCTTTCTGGGAAGTAAACTGGCTTATGTAGAGTATTTCTCTCATAAACACTTTTCCTTGAGACATCAGAAGCTAGAGTAATCATCACAAGCAGCTCATTGTTTAAATACTACTAATTTCTAGATTGTGCTAGAGAAGTCCAGGAGCAGCAACATGTTGAACTTATCAGTTAACAAGTCCTAACAGTTTTGATTTTATTCATGAATATGAACAAGGTTAATGGTAGAGAAAAAAAGTTGATCCCTTAGAAATATGGGGGATTCTATAAAGCACGTGAGTCATGACAGAAAAAAAATACTGAGAAGAGGAAGTCTAAGTCCTTTTATGCCAAATGGTTGAAGCGCACAGTTACTCAATATTTTCAGTATCTTAGTACTCCCAGAAAAATATTATAGCTGAAGTGCTCTGGGCATAAAGAACACACTCATCCACAGTTGAATGGACTTGTGAATAGTCACTTCATAAATAAGCAAGTACTTTTCCTTAAAACACAAGACAGGATAATAAAATCACCAACAGCAAAATTGAATCAAGCATAGAAATTAAGTCAAACAAGGACACAAATATACTGTATAGTGTCATTTAATACTGGGATGTCCTCTTCAGGCATGTCTTCACTAATCCTTTGGCAGCTTGGCTATGCTGAAAGAGCATAAAGCCATCTATCCTTAAACAATACAGATGTACCAGCAAAAGCTCCTAATAGATGATAGTTATGATTTGGAAGGTGTTTCGCTTGAAGGAACACAGAATCTATTGACAAAAGCAAAGCTGTCCGTGTTAAATGCCTCTACACGAGAAGAATCTTTTATACCAATAATTGGCAAAGGAATCCTGCATAAACATGACTACTTAAAAGAATCAGCAAAAGTTAAATGAATTCAACACTGAATTGCAGTTTTATGATCACACTGAAGGAAAAAGGATATTGAACACGCTTGCATTTCACTGCTGTGTGAAGTTCCGCAGCAGCTAACTTTTTAAAAATTAAAACATCCGTCCCAAAATACAGATTATGCACAGGATACCTGTTATTCCCAAAGAGCTTGAATCAAATGTATATGTTTTTAAAAAAAGTTCTAGTTCCCAACTTACCAGCTACTCAGAAAGCATGCAAACATGACAGATGCTAACTTTTCATCCAACACCGGTTAAACACTTAAAAAATAAAATAATTAAATAAATTCTCTCTTTTACCAGTGATTTTGCCACTTGTTTGTTCTCTCACCTGCAGTTTTCAAAATTCCTAAAAATGGTATCAAAGTACAAAATCCTTTATATAAGAGTTTAAATGCTATTCAAGAAGTCTTAAGCACTACCACATGTCTGTGCAGTCAAGATGTTTTCACAAAAGTTGTGTGCACAAAAATAAAAAAAATAAACTAAAAGCAAAATAACTCATGATTCCAAAGATATTTCGTACCTCATAGGCACACTGGAAGGAAAAGACACTGACACTTAATCCACACTAAAACACTGGTCATGTGCTTGACACAAAGAATACCTGAGGTGTTGACACAGAGAGCTTTCTCGCAGGTTTCTCAAACAATAAGAGATGGCAGAAACAACTCTATAAAAATAGTATCTAGAAATGAACCTGACTTCTAGAATATCAACACCATAGATCACTTGATAAAAGTTACTAACAATCTAGACAGCACCACTAAAAAGAAAAATGAGGAGCATGTATCCAAAAATATAAGAAAGGTCTTTTGCTAACTAAAGTAGGAGGTTGTGTATTTTTTCTTCCAACTACCAGAAACAGAGAGTCTTAGGTGATGCTGTTCAGGAGGGGATTAGAATGTATGACTCCAGACAACTAATAAAATTACCCAAATCTATTAGCATAGTATTTGCCCAGGTACTACACAAAATGTTGAGCTTGAAATTAATAATGGGAATCCCAAAACTACAAGAACATCTCTATCATTATCTATTTCCCAAACACACAACTAAGGGGAAAAAAAAAAAAAAGCCCTCTCCCCAAGCAACTGAAAAACAAAATGAAACTTCACATCAGTACCTTTCCTAAACTCTGAAAAAATAAAGTTTCCAGACAATAGGCCTCTACTCGAAAACCAAATCACTCATATTGATGCAAAATGCATGATTTCTTTTACCTGTCTTCTACCTATTTCGTACCATCAGCATTCTGTAGCAACAAATTTCTCAGACTCATTATGCATTATAGTAGCAGAGATTCTTACAGGGGTCAATAATTTTTCTACTCACATTCAACAAAATTTTAATATCAACTTTCTAGGCCAACAAGACAGGACCTCTATTTATTTATCTGTTTGCTTATCCGTAATGCTTCCATTTAAATGTATATCTCAAAATGCCTTTTTAAATAGAATACATTTTGTACTAGTAGTGTACTACATATATACTTACGTATGCATATTTATCTGTCTTTCTGTCTATCTCTAAATACAAGTACAATGATTTTTGTAATATAAGCCTTACTTTTCTAATTCTTCAGGATCAAACTTCCACCAAGTATCTGGCTCATGGAACTCCACTTCATATCCCTTTTCTAGAGCCTGCAGCAAGCAAAGAAAAATGTGTGATATGTAGTACCATTATTACATACCATGTAACAAAATGTTTATAGACCAGTAAAATAAACAGATGTAGTTAACACTGCAGTGGTAGCATGCTGGATTTCACTTACCACCAACCTGTCTTAGCTTTCATTCCAGGCTAAGCAGATTAGATCAAATCAGTCCTTAAATTGGTCTGAACTATCATGATAGTGATCACTGACTGTATCAAAAAGCAGTCTCTCTTTAGAAATGAGAGTAAGGAAAATGCTTCTGGACAAACCAGACCAACTTATCACATGTGAAGCTAAATTTAAAAAGTCGTAACAGATGATATAATCACACACCAAAACCTACCACTTCCACATATGGCTTCATTTCCCAGGCTTGAGTATTAGTGTTGTCTATTATAACTGGAGATTTTCCCTGCTCCATCGCCTGCTTTGCTGCAATGAAAAATAGTGCAAGTTAATAAACAACTACGTAACTCAAAATGGTAAATGTAAATAAAATGTTCCAGATGTTTTTTGCACTAATCTAGTCTGACTGAAAGACACTGTTCTAAGAAAAGGAATAAAAAGCATTGAGACAGGAATGGAAAGAAGTGGAAGCAAGAAGGTAAGAAAAATTAAGTGAAGGGCATAAAAAACAGGTGATGGTGACTTGATGCAAAAGGGTAAATAGGAAGTGTGGAAGTCAAAGCAATGCAACAGAACTACTCAAAGTCTGTGGCCTGCTAAGTATAGAGATCCCGGCATGAAACCATATCCTGGTTCCAGATTTACCAGCCCTGACAGATAACAAATAGTACAATCATAACTGAGACCTGTGGTTATGTAGTGCAGTTCTTCTCCAACAAAATGCTAAGAAATAGGTGATCTTCACCCAAAGACATCACATATCCAAAATATTTCTGAGACCCATAAAAAAAAAAAAAAAAAAAAATAAAAAAACAAAAAAAAAACAAAAAAAAAAAAAAAAAAAAAAAAAACAAAAAAACCCCACAACCATGCTGCCTCCACTTGAATAATGTTTGAACTCAATGACCAGTTTCTACCAAATCCAAAAGAGGGCAGAAGCTTCAGGAATAATAAGCTGCTTCCAAGTTCTACAAAACAACTGGTAAGAAGGCACATCCAAATTAGCAGACAGACAGAGCACAGCCATGATGCAATTTGTTTGGCAGGACACTTATGTAGCAGCATGCTTTTAACTTTGGGCCAGCACAAATATTCTGCTTCTTACCCAGCAGAAGCTTCCTAGAGATTGCAGTGCAGAACTGAGACTGGTTGGAGGCGTTCAGGGGACAAAACATGCAAATCTGTTGGCTACCTGCGACTCATCAGCTTCACAGCACAGAAAACATTTTAACATTACCTTGATGCCTTAAATGGTATCTCTTCATAAGCCCAAGACTGCTTTAGTCCTGATAAATCAATTAAGCATCTATCTTATGCCTAAACCTAACTTTGATCTTGAGATAAGGCATTCTTCTAAATCCCTTACACAGTTATCCTGTAAAGCATTCTTGGAGGACTCCTAACTCTCATTACTAGGATTTGCCCCTGAAAAAAACAAACAGCTTTTTGGAGCACATCTAGAGAGCATGATTATGACATTCAGCTTCTACAGAAGTTCCAGTAGAAGTGGAAGGATGAATTAAAATAGGCCCTTTAAGTTCAATTTTGTGGCTTTGCTAAGTGTCTCCTAAAACCCTGTAAGAGTGACAGTGATTTCACAATGAAAGTTGCAGTGGCAAATTACTTCTAGTATTTCCTAATATTTGTGCACTTGACTTTACAACCTTCACATTAAATGTGTATGTGTTTTAGTAAAGAGTATGTCTTTATAAAACACTTCAGAGTTTGGCATCCTGGTTTTCTAAAATAAATCATCTTTTTCCCTAATGGGTCTCACTTATAACTATTTTTTTCTCATACTTATTATATTATAGATTCACTCCCTCCCCCAAAATGAGGAGGGGGGATAATTTTAACAGACTAATTTTCTTATTGTGAAGAAAGTAAATTTTTGCTTTCTCCATAATTCTGACACAAGGATTATAAAGCTCTAACAAAATACGTTGTCATAGGAGTATCAGAAAATATATAAATAACTCATGCAGCTAACAAAATCTATTTGAAATGTTAAGCTAGACCTACTCATCAAACAAGAATCCCAACTACCATTCCCCTCAAGTTCTCATTTCATGTATTTCAAGCATCCACATATAAATGAAACCAAGAGCTTCTGAAGTACTTCAAGTCAGACAGCTCTACCTGGTTAAAGCAGAAGCTGAGAACTGAGTATAACTTCAACCCAAAGCTATTCAGGCAAATGTTTCACAGTGTGGGTGTTCTGCACAACATGGCAAAGCTATTCTTGTTCTTGCCATCAAAATCTCTGAATAACTACATTATATACTGTTCTGATCATAAAAAACCACTGTGTAACTGTTAAAAAACTAGAGACATCTCAAGCTCTAGTCAGAAACAGCCAGAAGCTGTTATCAAGTGAGAACAGCTTGGTGGTCTTGTAATTGTGAAGCATTGAGCCCTCTCATCCATAAACTACCCCGTTATCAACTCTTCTGTTTCTTAGGCTTCTACTGGGAACTCCACTCAAACTATTTATTATTGCTGCACTCCAACCTCAAAAGTGCTCTTCTAATTTATATTCTATTGATTGCTCTAAAAAATTCCTTCACTGTTCATACAGAAATATTCCCCAACGGGGAGAATATATTTTTTTCCTCGGCCCTCTGTATCTTTTGATGCAAAGAAGTCCTCTAGACAGGAAGGAAGCTTCTGCTTGAGAAACTACAGCAGAGAAAGTAATGTGCATGCACTGGCAATGGAGTTGTTCAGTTTGTCCACTCCTTGGAGTTGATCAGACAGATCACAGATTCTCAGAAAACTGCTACAGAAAGAGCAAGTAGCTGTCTGCTACACTTCTTATCCCAAGTATCTACTTCCTTACCAATTAAATCCAACCTTTGGACACTGTTAGGTATTAAAAAAGATGACTTATTAAAGCTGTTAATCTACACAAATTAACTAAAATCTTCTTCAAAAAAACTCTTCCATAAATATTGGATGAATCTCAGATCAGGAAAGATACTGGAAAAAACAGGATACTCTGCTCTTGCCAGCATTAAAAAGGTTCAATTCTGCCATCAAGATATTAGTATCAAAGATAACAAATCAGCAGGTCACAGCACAAAGAAGAAAGATTTTTCTCTTCTTAACTCTGAGCCTTCTATAAGTTCAAAATTTAATATCTATATATACCTTAATTGAAATATAAATAATATATGCTTCTATATACCCTATACTAAAATATACATACTCTTTTTATATAGACTATTAAAACACATCCACGTTATGCTATACTTCTATTTTCTAAATATAAACATAATTCAATAGGATTCTTCCTATGCATTCAAACCTCTCTTCTGGTTCCATTCATGGGCATCACCAAGCTGAGTAGCATCATACGTATATCCATCTTGTTGACGAAAATAATCATCGGTGCTGTATATAACGCCATCATGACTCTGACCAAGTAGAATACTGTTGAACAAAGGAAAACACACAAATATTTTAACTTCTATTTTTCAGGTGGAAAAAAAAGACATACAAAAAAACCCTAAAAAAAATAACTATGCCCTATTTAATTCCTTGCAGACTTCAAAAAGGTTTACAAAAGTACACTCATGTGTATTACCAATAATTCTAATCCAAATTAAAGCAATATATTCCCCACTTTCTACTATTTCTGTATTTGTTGTTTCTTCCCCTTCACCCCCAAGAGATGTTTGTACCCATCTAAGTTATAGTTATATTGCAACAAGTTTTAAGTATCTCATAGTAATTTAATGTATCTACAACATTCTCCATATAAATTCTCATTTGGAATTATCTTTAGAAACCAATCTGATCCTGAAGAATCTGGATGCAGCTGAGAAATGAACTGGATGTTTAAATCCTTTTTCAGCAGTTTAAACTCTAAACATGCCCTCTTCTGACCTTTGCCCGTGCTGCTTGTACATACAATGTGTGTCAAACTTGAACAGCAAAAGAAAACTACTGATGCTTACAGCAATTTCCCTATTTTCAGGAAAAAGTAAAAGATCACAATAAACTTTCAAGATTGTCCTACTAATGGAAGTCAGGATTACAGAAGAGTGTCCATATTCCTTCAAGAGCCTACACTTTTCTATTCCAGTTCTGTGTCTTCTCCCCCAGTCCTGGTGACACACTCTAGTCCCTATTTTCTCATCAACTCTGGCACACTGGATAAGTAAGCTGCTGGCATTCATACTCAAAAGAAAGCAGTCCTTTCAAACTTCCTCTCCTCTCCTCTCCTCTCCTCTCCTCTCCTCTCCTCTCCTCTCCTCTCCTCTCCTCTCCTCTCCCTTGTTACTTTTCCAAAGCCTTAGCAGTTGAGCCTATTTAAGAAAAGTCCCTAAAAGGTGATACACTAAAACTGGCTTTCAATGGAGACCTATCCCAGTTGAGCAGCAGTAAACCGCTACATGGTTTATCACGTCTTGTAGAACTGTAGTTTCAGTCTAATAGATAACAAGAAATTTAAGGTAGGATTTTTTCATATCTCAGTGTCTATCAGGGAATTATGTTGTTTTTACCTATCATTTACACTTTAGTGCTAACAGGGTGACAGGAAAGCCATGCGTTTTACTATCCCTGCATGTATCACTTCAAATCAGGAGAAAAACAATCCCTTCCTGAATCACTTAATTGGTTTGATTAGAGTGTTTCAGCCTAGTTTCCTAAGGCAATGCCATTCCATCTTGACTTCCGGGCATATAAACCAATTTCAACAAAAACTGACACAACATTATCTCAAAAATACTATGAATTTTTATGGGGGGAAAAAAAACAGACAAACAAAAGCCAAACAAATTTCTATGGATAAAATGGGTAAAATGCAGAGGTTCAAATTAGATTCCAGAAAGATAAAACCGATAAAAGACTGCAATGCAATTTTCACATTTACCCACTCTTTTAGGCCTGCCATTTCCAAGCAAGATAAATACCCCGATTCCCCAAAAATAAGCCGTAGCATGATTTTTCAGGATTTTTGAAGATGCTTGACATATGAGCCCTAATCCAAAAATAAGCCCTAGTTACAGTTCGTAAAAATGTCAATTTAAATAGTGTCCAGGTAGCTATACATGTAAAAAAGTAAGCATCTTTTGGAGCAAAAGCTGTATGAGACCCTGTCTTATTTTCAGGGAAACAGGGTATTTTACTGGCTAGACTTTTACTTCATTTGTAAGTCAGAATAAGTTACACTGCATTCTGCTTCTTGCACAGCTAGCATTAAAGATTACCAGAATTTTAAGTATAGTTTAACAAAGAAGAAAAGATACTGTGGCGAAGCCAACAAGGGTAAAAACGGGAACTCAGAGGGACACAGTTGAAATGTTCACTGTTAACATGCTTATTTTTCACTCTGTGTTGTAATATTTTATATTACTGCTAATATGTTTATTAATTAACAAAGTTATTATAATGGGTGATATAGGAATACTACAAAAATCCATTAAGCTTTTCTAGAATTCCGTATTTGCATTGTCATGAAAATGCCACAGTCAAACATTCCAGAAGCATCATAAAGCTGACTTTTGAATTTAGTTAAAATCCATCCTATGTGTTGCCCAGGCATGCCAAGAAACGCCTGCGAGTCAGAGAAACTGATTATAGCAACATTACAGGGCATAATCAACTGCTGGCTGATCAATAACATCAGAATCTATGTCAAACCAAATCCACAGTAATCTACCCAAATGAGCAATCCCCATTCTGCCAAACGTAAGCTTTATTTTCAGAAAGTCCCTGAAAATTGTGACTTAAAGGAAAGCCTTGTAAAACTGACTCAACAATACAATTCTGTTTGAAGTCTGATCTACACAATAAGTGTGATTACAAAACCTCCTTGACCATTTTTGTTTTCTATAGTATATTTAATTTTGAAAACAGAAAACAGCCAGTTAGAGCCACAGAGCATTTATAGCCCACTGCAACATTCAGATATCACTGTCCTATGGAAATTTAGGCAACTATTCTGGCTCAGAAACAGGCAATGTACCCAAAGGCTACGAAACCCAACCTGCACTAGCAGTATGTGGGATACACTACTGCTGAGGCAGCAGGACCAGAAAAGAACTGGCCAAATCCCAAATTAGGTAGGGGAACAAATGTGTGTTAGTTCTAAGTTACCAGGCTTTCCTATATATATCTATATATATACACATATGTCTGCAGGAAGAGCTACTTAATTTCTACACAAGGAATTTGCTATGTTTTGCTACACGTCACCAAGAACAGACCCATTATGGATCATAGTTTAAAGATTGGGACACTGTATTACATATTAACTTACATTCCTACACATTTATTGCCACACAACTATGTTATTGGTTATTTTTGCTTTTAAAATACAAAGACCTGCAACAACAAAATCCGGAGTACTGAGGATCAGAAGAAATTACTAATAATGCAACTGTCAAGTAACATGATCAAAGCAGCATTCAAGCTGTTTTTTCCTTCCTGCTTTTTTCCCCTTTCCCAGAGTATTAAGGTTACCTCAGGATAAACAGTAACACTATAGCAGAAAGCAGAGCATGATACAGCAAAATTACAGCCACTTTTTTGGACATTGTTCAATAACTATTTTCGTTAGAGCCTATGTCTTTTAATAAAATGTGTATTACACTGGTTCAGGAGAGCACAGAAGGATTGAAAGCCTATTTTTGTTCTACGTAGATAAACAGCACCAGTAAATCATACACCACATACAACAGCATTTTTTTAGTATCTATTCATAAAATCATAGAATCATTTTGGTTGGAAGAGACCCTCAGATCATCAAATTCAACCACAACCTAATCTAACTCTAGCACTAAACCATGCCCATAAGAACCTCATCTAAACGCCTTTTAAACACCTCCAGGGATGGTGACTCCACCACTTCCCTGGGCAGCCTGTGTCAACGCCTGACAACCCTTTCCGGGAAGGACTTTTTCCTAATATCCAATCTAACCCTCCCCTGGCACAACTTGAGGCCA
>VWYH01002965.1:1391115-1413040 GCA_013399365.1 Pampusana beccarii
GCACTGCCTCCAGCACCTCAAAGAGTAACACCTCTAGTACCTCAAGAGAGTATTCCTCTCTTGTCTAAAATATTTAACAGGCATTTATGTTCATTAAGTCAGTTCGTCATTATTTCAACATGGCCCAATTTTCTTATTTACAGTATGCTACGTTTGCCAATTAATAGTGCTAGAAAAACTGGATCCATCGTCCACACTCACTTTTTGTGTGATGAATGTATACACACATATTACAGTAAGGACCATCTGTTTTAATGAAAGAGATAGTAAATAATAACTGGGATTCTTCTGCTAGCTGAGCAGATAAACACCCCCCTACAGCTTCTAGGAGCCTGACCATCAGATTTCTGTAGGAATATATATGAACTGATGAATCACCACTAATGGGATTAATGGGGCATTAATTTTTATTTCTAGGAACTGACTTAATTTCCTCAGTGTTCTGGAGAATAATTCACTTACTCAAATTCTTGCGTTGTATCTTTCAAACATCATTAGCTGTAGCAATAAAGAAACGCAATGACAAGGGTTCAAGAATCTTGCAAACCCATCAACAAGGTTTATTCTTGAAATATTTTATTGTTCCCTGAAGCTCAGAGTACACCACAATTTATTTATGAACCCATATAACAGATATAACAGATTTAATATAGTGAACTATGTTTGCAAGAACAACCCTAAAACTACAGAATCTGGGAAGGCAAAGTGACCACCAAAGAGCCCAGAGTAACAGTACCCTTGCCCCATACACAACACACAAGCTATCATAACGTAATCAGTTTATGAGCTGAAACTTCGATTATTACAGCAATGATCATAGCCTGTTTCTAAAATGTGAAATTAAATCATAAAACAATTTTTTAAAGCCTGACAATTAAGTCTTTCAGAATTCACAATATTTGAACTTCTAAAATTCGAAACGCAAACATACTTGTTGACATCATACGGAATAATTCACATCTTCCTAACATATATTTGGAAACAAAATGTATCCCAGGCTCATGAACTAGGAAACAGAAACAACAGAATGCACACTTAGGCAAATAAAGCACACACAAACACACACACACAAACCCGGCCTTAATTTTTCTTCACAACTAAAATGGACCTCCAACCTGCATCCTGGTTAGCCTGCTTTGAGAGATGAATTTATAATAAAGATGACATCCTAGAATCCAGTAATTCACCTATTTAAAATACCTAACATATCACAGATGAGGAAAAAATAGATAATAAGCAGATATAATTTTAAAATCTGTAGTATTACTAAGGATTGTAAATGTTACTTTAGAAGCATTACTTCTAACACTGTTTAAAGAAAAACGTAATTAGAAACAACAGCACACAACTGTTCAAAGTGGAGCAGAAAATCCAAAGATTCTCCTTGCAGTAAGCCAATTCCTGAACAAAGCATTCTTGCAGTAGCAAGAAACTGATTCAGTAGCAGTACTGCAGTATACGAACACATTTCTCCCAACACAGTCTTAAGAATGGCAAAAGGAACAAAATTGGCCTAAAATAGGAAGGGCATGGGAAGCACAGTGGTACAAACACCGGAACAAGCAACTTGGTACTGTCAGCAGAGCTAGGAAATAGGGACACGACAAAAAGTGAAGTGCAAGGAAGAAACTGGTACAATGAAGCTGGGAATGAGATGATGCCATCGGCTGAAACAGCGACCCAATGAATCTAGGAGGAAAGCTAGGGGAGAAGGAGGAACTGAGAATTCAGCTTAGAACTGAGGAGCAGACGTGGCCTACATAAGCACAGACCAAAAGTCATGGTAGAATAGGTATTGAAATACAAACCTGGAAATAGATGGGTAAAGAGATAGGAACCCCAATGAGCCTCAGAAGGCTGGGATTGTCTAGGTCAGGGGAATGCAGGAAATAAATTGAGGAGATGAGGGGAGCTCCCCAATGACCACGAAACTGCTAATGTTATGCTCATATTTAAGGCAAGTAAAGACAAGGGCCCAAGAACTAAAGGCTGCTCAACCTCTCCTGACCCCAGCTCCTAGAAAGAAAATGAAGTGCATTTTCTTGGAATCTATTCCCAACCATGTGAAGGAAATCAAGATAATCAGTCAGATAAGGGTCAAAGAGGGGTTTGCAACAGAGAAATGATTCTTTACTGACCAGAATGCACTCTCTGATCTGGATGAGGACAGAATATCATAATTTGAAATTTTCAAGGCTTCTGACATCATCTCCCACTCAGCAACAAGCAGAGTACAGCAAGGGATGACAGTGGGACCAATTTTTTTTGTATATTTGTTGTTAACGTAGATGATGAGGCAGAGAACTTGCAGATGACATCAAATGAGTAGCGATGCCTGACATACTGAGCAGCAGTAGGGCTTCTATCCAGAAGGACACCAAGAAACTTGAGCAGCGAGCTAAGCAAAACACCATGAAGCTCAACAAGAGAAAAGTTTTGCAACTGGTGAAAAAGAAACCTGAGCATTAGTACAGGATGGAAAGTGACTGGTTGAGCAACCCTACTGAAAAGGATCTGAGGATTACAGTGGACGTCAAGCTGGAGATGAGTGAATGGTGTGCTCTCACCAAAAGAAGAGCAAACTACATGTTGGGATTTATTAGAGCAAATGTGGCCAGCAGATCAATGAAAGGTATCATCCACGCTCTAGCTGGCTCTTGTGCGGTCAATTCTGAAATACTGTGTCCAGTTTAGGGCCTCCCATGCACAAATACATGCTGAAAACCATTAAAGGATTGAACAGATGGCTACCAAGATGGCTAAGGGCAAACAACCCAGAAAGAGAGGTTAATAGCAGCTGGGCTTGTTTAGTCTGGCAATGAAAACAGTAAGATGCCATCTGATGTCAGCCTTTGGGACAGATATGGGTCAAGATTGGGAGCAGGAAGAAAAGTGCCTGTACTTACAAACCCTTACTTTGCACAAAAAGTAGATATGAATCCAAGATTTCTGGGTCCCACTACTGCTCTGCTGTCATTTCACGCTCAGGAAACCCACTTGCAAGACGCATTTCATTCCCTTCTAGTGCTGATCCATGTAAATGGTGTCAATTTTCTGCTTTTTCTACACAGTTGTTTTGCTAGCATGAGTGGCAGAGGTTTGTCTGCAGGTGCTACAGACACCAAGCTTGCAAAGATACCCATGGGTACTAATATGATATCTGAAGACTGTATTTGCTGTCCTAGTCTACACTGTAGAAGTCTATGAGGTTACATGCACAAACATAGTCACCTTTATTAAGACTTAATTTTCCTAAAACTTATTCCTAAGACTTATTTTCTAAATAAGACATATATTTTCAAATAAGACATATATTTTCCTCATAGGCAGATATTTATTCTGGGTTCTCCCACCAACACCATCACCAGGTACCTGAGATACAATTTTCTGGGAATTAACAATTGCAATCAAGCTTCGAACATATGAAAGTACATATAATTGAATACACTGAAAAACAAGTCTCATACAGTTCAAGTTCTGCACCCAGATTTGTTGTTTTTTCTTGACCCTCATCTCCCAGTGCCCACTTTCCATCTGTTAAATGAAATTAGTAATTGATCTCACCAGCAAGAAATGAAAAAGGAATAAGTGTTCATAAAAACCTGAAAATATTTAGTATCTTTCTCAGAGAAAGATTCAAAGACAATTCAGCACACAAAACATGGAAAACAAAATATTCTATTTTATTAGATATCTTCACGTTAAGAATTATCCAATTCCTGCACTGAATGAGGCAGCATTTTTTCCACAGGGGTGGGTTTGTTTTTTTTAATTTCCCATGTTGCTTTCATAAAGAAATCATTGTAATAATACCCACACAGGCTCAGGTAGCTTCAGAAATGCATGTTTGCAAAATAGACTGCTCAGTAACTAGAAAATGTGATAGTTAAAATTATACAAATATGTAAGTTAGAAATTGCTAATAGGTATTTTCCTATGAGCTGGAGATCATGGTCTCCTAAACATCAGAGAAAAAAAACCAAAAACAAAACAAAACCAAACCAAACCAAACCCAAAAGTCAAGGTTACTCCTTGATACATAAAACAAGGAAGAACATGATAACTGTATCTACTGAATAGACTCTTAGTATACAACAGAAGATAACCACAGAAGTGATGTACAGTTTCTGGATGAAGCTCAATCAGTAAGCACTGATACAGTAGCTCTTGTTTTGTATGCAAGAGAAACCTATTTTCGCTTAATACACATAGTGTCTATGCTCTATGTCATGTTACATGCTTTTTAAACTAGGCCAAAAAAAAAAAAAAAGTGAAAATCCAAGTTGGAGGTGGTACCTGTTTTAACCTTGTCAGACTCGAACCAATACATTAAGGGAAAATAATACTTTTCTGGTGTGTTGTTCAAAAGTAAACAGAGACAGACCATAGTGTGAAAAAAAGGGAACGAGATTATTATGCTAAGTTTAGTCAACACACTAAAAAACAAATGAAGTATTTTCACAGTAGCAAAATTCTTCTAAAGTTCAGTGAAGATTTTTGCATGGGCATAAAAAAGAACTTCTGGTTCAATCAAATGAATGCTGTTAGATTTGACGGATTTTTTTAAATTGAAGGAATTGAAGAATAAAAAAGGAGGCAGACTATCACATACCGGCACACCTGAAAGTTTCAGAGTAAATGATTATGCAATCTGATAGATACAGAACATTTTAAATTTAACACAAAACAGCTCCTGCTCATCAGCATTCTAAAGAGACAAAAAAACCCAAACCAACAAACAAAACCACACACACGCACACAAAAAAAAACACCAAACCAAACCAAAACCAAAAAAGCCACCACCAAAAAACTCACAGGAAAGTATTTTTAGTATTTACTGACATTTTTTTCTCATTGAGTAAAAATTACAGCATTCTAACAGCCTGATTTACAAATACCAAAGTTTGCCAAGTGCTTACAGATTTTTTTTAAATTCTTGAAACTTTTTATTTGAATAAGCTTCTTAAGCTTTGTCTTTACTTACCGAGAAAGTGTTGATTTCCCTGAACCAGGTAGGCCTCTCAAGATCAGGAGCAATTTCTGTGAACAACTGAATCTTTCTCCAGGTAACTGCAAGTAAGAAAAGCTGTGTATTCCTTCTGTATTGTCAGCTTTCGGATCCTTCCAACAGTGTTCTCGGGTTTCACAGAAACCATTATTTTGGAGTCCATTCTGGTCATTATTTCCATGTCTGAAGACCTGAGTAGTGTGGATATCAATATGACCAGCATATTTGGTACTTTGATCAAGCAATGGATCGTGACTGTTCATGTCAGTATTTCCATGGTAACCATGATAATTTTTGTAATAAAGTTCACCATTGTGAGAAGGGAGAGCATTTGGTTTTTGTGGTGGGGAATTAAGTATCTGAAAATGCGACTGATGGTTAAATCTAGGAGCAAGAGGTCCCTGAGGTACTATGAAAGACTCTGTTGACTGCCAAGCAGGTCTGAACTCAGGGACTGAGTAGTTCCAATGTTTAGAATCTACCTGTCCACGAAAGGCATATTCATTTTTCCAACCACTTGTTTCTAAGACAAACTGCTGCTCATTGCTTGCCTTCTCACTTTTCTGTTCCCCAGAGAAACATTGTTCATTCCCAGAAAATGGTTGGGGGCTGCCCAACAATATGCGTTGATAATCCTCTTGTGAGGTTTGACTACAGTTACATGGCGAACATTGTTCCTGAGAAGTTTCAGTTTCTTTTTCCTGAAAATTAGTACCTACATTTTCATTTTCCAGCTGGTGAATTTCTTTATAGAACTGGTCCAGTTCATCATCTATTTCTGGTACAGCAGAAGAAACAGTCTGCACCTTCTTTGGATCCTTACTTTCAGTTTTGTTTTCATGCAATTCATTCTGATCTTCGCCACTGCTTCCACATTCAATGCAACTGCCAGATTTGTCTTGTTTGTTGCTTTCAAAAGGCTTATAAATCGGTCCAATAAATTCTTTGCTTGTAAAAAACTCTTCATCTGATCCATTTTTATTTACTAAGAATGATGCACTGCTATTTCTAATATTATCTTCATCAGCATTATTTGTAATAAGAGTGTCTTTCTTTTCCTCAACTTCAGTGTCATTTATTGATGCAAATGGAGGATTTACATTCTGCACAGTTTCTGAATCAACTGGCTGACCAAGCACTTGATTATGTTCAGCAACTGCTTCATTCAGTGTTCCCAAGTCACCACCAAGTATTTTCTCTTGCTTCTGCATTTCATGTTGCCCTTGCTTATCTGAGGCATATGCTGGTATCAAATCATTTGATGTTCTCTCAGCATCCACTTCCTCCTGAATACCCTGGTTATCATTGGAGAGTTTTTCGTAAGCCCCTTCTGTTGCCTTCATTTTTTTAGAACATGGCTCAGTTGTGATTTCATCCTGAAACTCCAAGAGCCTTACTTGACTTTCAGCATGAAGCATCTTAAAAAAAAAATAATGCATTATCAGAATGCACAATTTTAAAGCATAAAAAAGCAGGATTTATTCAGGCCTATAGTATGCACGCTCAGACCCATGACATGCATCCTCAGACCATCCACAGTCAGAAATAAAATGTACTTGACCAAAAGAAAAGCAAATATCACCTACAGGAAGTCTTGTTTAAATAAAACTGCCACATTATTGTGCACCTTCAAAGAAATACATTAGTGCTGTACCAGTCTAGCAGTCACATTTTATGATAAATCTTCAAGAATTTTCAAATGACACTTTTAAAATGTGAATATTTGAAAAATTAATTACACCAACAATCTCTTTTCTCTATTGACCTATGTCAATCTGCCAAGTGTTATAAATCTCTTTTACAGCATAAATGTGCCAATTTCCAGTGCTGATGCTTGACATCACTACTCATATGACCAACAAAAATGCAAATACTTCAATCACAAGGATTATTTTCTGTGACATGAACTGAACTCACCTAATTCATTTAATGCTAAACAAACAGATACTGGATGGCATTTATAATTTGGCACTAGTCAAATAAGACTTAAATCTGCAATTTGTTGTTATGTTTCTGGTTTTGGAACNCAACAAAAAGCAAGTCATTGTATTGTAAATCAAGTGCCCAGCAGTTCATTTAGCTAACCCACCTCCCCCCAAAAACCCTAATGCAGTACCAAACAAGAAAAAAAGTATTTTTCCTACTAGAGGGCTTATTCTACTGCTTTCTGCGAACATTTCGACTTTCTAGGGCTAAATAGTAATAAAATGTCACATGAATTTCACTATGGACATGAAGTCTTTTCCTTATCTTAAAAGGATCTGTAAGTAGTATTAAAGGAAGATTTGTAAGTAACATTTATCATCTCATGTTCACTTGCAAAACTGACAAAGTGCTACTCTGGGCATTTTCTCACCTACTATCCAAAGGAAGACAATTTCACCCTCCTCAGTCTCAAAATGGCTAAACTGAGGAGATTTTACTGTTTGCATTAGACTTTACTACTTGGAAGACAGCACTAATGTCAGCAGAGGGAGAAACATGGCCATAGAACTATCCCTCTTCCTCAGAACTGGTACAACAACATTGTACTATGGTCTCTCCTCTCAAGAGATGTTTTTTGCACACCTCCAGCTTCTCAGTTCCTCCTTTTTGTAAACTGGAAAGCAAGTATGACATTATATGAATTACGGACTCTACCCCACATCTACCCAAAAACGTTCCTCAACTCCACTCAAAAACAGGATTGGGAAAGCAAGTTTCTTCATCAGCGTCTACGTCCCCATCTTTCTTCTGGCACGGTGCGTATGCAAAGCATGTATTCTGATGCGGCATGAAAGCAGAGAGCATGTGAACACTTGCTGCACAACTATCTCCCCGATGGCGGAAGATTCTGCTCTGTGACTGTCCCACACAGGAACATCCTTTCTAGCTAACCTTTAACAGACTTTCTCTGACTATCCTCTGGGACAGTCAAGCTGCATGCGAAAGTATCTCCACCTGCCTTCTTTGGGAGGACAGAGCAAGTCTGCGCTGAGAAGGTGCAATCTAAGTGACAGTCTTGTCTTTTGAACAGGACAGGAATAGGTCTGTCGTATTTCTGTAAAGAATTGGTTGTAAGCATTGAACCTGAGTCGGCCAAGTGACTCACTTGGCTGGCATCGCCAATACTAAATTACCACTTTAACTAACCTGCCAAACACCCAGAAGTCTCAACCAAGTAACTCATGGCCTTAAGCTCCATCCGTGCAACGAATTTCCAAATAGAAGAAGGCGGCATTTATGGCAGAACTTGAAGATGGGGGAAATTGTTTGCCTTCGCTTGCGTTACTACCTTTTTTAGGGCAGGGAGGCGACCAGGCATGTAGGCCGGTGTCCCTGGCACATAGCCCGGGGGCAGCGGCTGCTCCCGCACCGAGCGGGCGGCGCTGGGGCCGCCGCTGGCAGCGGGTGCCCGAGGCGAGGGGGCGGCTGCCGGGAGCCGCAGCCCCAGCTCTCGGTAGGTGTGCGGGCCGCTCCCCACCCCCAGGGTGAGGCCCCCCATCCCATCCCATCCCATCCCATCCCATCCCATCCCATCCCATCCCATCCCATCCCCGCCCCCCGCACACTCCCCTCAGCCCGGCGCCGCCGTCCCACAGCCCCAGCAGCCGGCTCCTGGGCGCCAGCACCGCCGCCCCCGCACTGTCCCCCTCCCCGCCCGGCCGCGGCGACACGAGCACTCGGCCGCGGTCCCTCTTTGCCACACGTCGGTGGCAGTGATGGTAGTGGCGAAGAAGAGAAGCGCCTTCTCAGCCCCGCTAAACAGAAGCCACAGCCACATGCGAGTGAAGAGACCAACCTCAAGGCAGAAGCGCCCGCCCGTCCCTTCCGCCGCCTCGGCCAGCAGCGCACCCGTGGCGGGCGGGGGAGGGGAGCGCTGGCAACCGTGCGCTCTCAAAATGGCGCCGCCTCCCTCTGCCCCTTCACCCCCGCACCTCCCAGCGGTTATGGGACTTGTAGTTCCCCTCGGCGGACTGCAACTCCCAGCATCCCCTCCGCCGGGGGCGGGCGGAGTTGTGACCCAGAGCGCGGGAAGGAGAGGTTGCGGGGGGGCCGGGTAGCGAGAGGCGGGGCGGCTTTACCCCAACATAACCAGTTCCGCTCTCCGTGGAGGAAAGCGATCTAAGCCGTCACTGGGGAGCGGGTTTTAGGCCTTTTTGAACTCTCTTGGTGGTTGTTCTCTTCACCTGTGGGGAGGTGTTGGGTTTGTGAGGGCAGAGCCCACCGGGGTGGTTACTCAGCTGGTGGGTGTACTGCAGTGAAATAGGCAAGCTGATTTCCCTAACTCAGTATTAAAACATTTGGCGTTTTATCCTTGATGGAAGAAAAAAAAAATTCTCAAGTTAGTGGAAACACAGGTCAGAAGCTCCAGCCAGCAGCTCTGTTTGTGTTCCACCTGTGTCACTCTTTCACTGTCATACATGGGCTCCCTGCTGTACCCACACCGTGTTTTGACTCTGGTTTCTGTGGGATGTCCTACCTTCCTAAAACTATCTGATGGTTGTTTTGTTTTAAATAACAATAGGCATATTTTGCCTAGGCATTAGGCCCATCCACATTAATTTGAGTAAAGCATAAATTTTTGTCTGTAACCCCAAGGGAAAACACTTATTATAATGGGTTATGTATGTGCATGTAGCCCTTCCTTTTTCAACTGACATAGTCACTCCATCGTAGAAGGCCAGAAGGCCACTAGGATGGTCAGACAGGACTTGGCCTTGGTGAAGCCACGCTGGCTGTCTCGAATCACCTCCCTGCCCTCCATGTGCCTCAGCATAGCTTCTGAGAGGATCTGTTCCATGATCTTCCCAGGCACAAGGGTGAGGCTGACGGGTCGGTAGCTCCTGGGATCCTCCTTTCTACCCTTTTTAAAAATGGGTGCGATGCTTTCGTTTTTCCAGTCACGAGGGACTTCCCCTGACTGCCATGACTTCTCAAATACCATGGAGAGTGGCTTGGCAACTATGTCAGCCAGTTCCTTCAGGACTCCAGGATGCACCTCATCAGGTCCCATAAACTTACGTATGTTCAGGTTCTCTAAGTGGTCACGAACCTGATCTTCACTTACAGTGGGAGATACTTTGCTGCCCCAGTCCCTGTCTTGCAGTTCATCCACTTGAGAAGTGTGGGAAGAGAGATTGCTTGTGAATACTGAGGCAAAGAAGTTGTTGAGTACCTTCTCCTCATCCCTTGTTACCAGTTTGTCAGTCTTGCTCATCATGGGAGGAACGCTTTCTTTGACCTTCCTTTTCTGGTTGACATACCTGTAGAAGCTATTCTTGTTATTCTTTGCGTCCCTTGCCAAGTTCAGCTCCAGCCATGCCTTGGCCTTCCTGATCCTCTCTCTGCACAACCGGGCAGTGTCCCTCTACTTTTCCTGGGATACCTGTCCCTGCTGCCACCAGCTGCGCATTTCCTTATTGCCCTTTAGTTTGATCAGCAGGTCTCGACTCAGCCATGCCTGCCTCTTGCCCTCCTTACCCAATTTCTTACACCTGGGGATCACAATTTCTTGTGCTTAAAGACCTGCCAGCTCTGTTCTACTCTCTTGTCCCTGAGGGCAGTTTCCCAGGGGGTCCTGTTAACTAACTCCTTGAAGAGCTGGAAGTTGGCTTTCCTAAAATTCAGGGTCCTGACTTTACTTTTTGCCTGATCCACACACAATCCACCAGGACTGCAAACTCCACAAGTGATGATCGCTGCAGCCCAGGTTGTCTCCAATCTTGACGTCGCATATTAGCTCACTTGCCTTGGTGATCATCAGGTCTAGTATCACATCCCCTCTGGTAGGGCTGTCTATTACCTGGCTTAAGAAGTTATCCTCAATGTACTCCAGGAGACTTTTGGATTGCCGACAGCTCACTGTGCAACTTTTCCAGCAGATCTTGGGGTGGTTGGAGTCCCCCAGCAGGATGAGAGCCTCCAAGCGTGATGCCTCCTGTAACTGGAGTAAGAAGGCTTCCTTAATTTTACTATTAAAAATACTTTGCAACCGAGATTCTTGACTTCTCGAAGAATTCTTTTCTGATAGTAATACTATAGATTATTGAATTCTAAGGAAAAAAAATTTCCATCTGAAATAATAATTATTAGCTTCCCTACAGAAGCTAAATCATGAAAAGCTGAAGTTAACCATTTAGAGAGAATAACAGTGTACTGCATGTGGACCTTCTGAAGATAGTATCTGGAGATCAAAGCTCTCAAATGCTTCGTGTTGTGTATCTAGTAATTGTCCCAGATGTATTTCATTTTGGGAATTCTCCCAGTACTTGTGTACCTAATTAAATAAGCCACATGTTACAACTGACAATACCCTAATGTCATTTTTTCAAACTAATTGAGGGTAATAAAGTATGCTTTCCCTGATGATACTACTACAGCTGCTACAGATCTCATATGGGAAGATGTACTTATTGCAGACAGAGCTACAAAATCAGGCTGCACTAGATAATGAAAGGAGAAGCTGTAGGGTAGGTAAAATAGTGTCCTAGGGGCTGAAAATTCTAATGGTGAAAATATTTACAAAGAAGCATTAATAGATTGTGTTTTTTCTTTATTTGCAGAGGAGTCTGAATTTTATACCTTGATTTTTTTAATATGTTTATAAATTTGCTTAGAACTCTACTGTGTGCCTGGTAGAACTCTACCACATCACATAAAACATGCTTTCTGTACCATACAAAACTCATCTATGATTTTGGTGGAAACTACTGTTCTTGCGTAGGTAATGAATTATAAAAAGTTATCTGTTTCTGTGTTCCTTGACATTTATTCCGTCACCTTACTATTAGTTGATGAAACATTGGCTTTAACTGGTCTAACAGAAGAGTGAAAGGAAAATTTTCCACTTTATGCCATCAGATTTTAATTCTGTTTTCCAAGGGTCTTGTAAGTTTGAGTTGATTTGAACATTACAGTAGCATCACAATTTGCATGTGTAAGGGAAGTGAACGAAGTTCTGTGGAATAAAAAAAAAGTTTTGACATGTGACTTAAATGTTTGAACTTGCAAATGGAGCATTTTCTCAGAGTAGTTTTTGCATTTGATTTCCTTAATTAAAATGGGAAGAAATCAACTGTCCACTTTGGAGGATCATCCTGATTCCTACACAGGTTACCAATGTAGCTGATGCTTTAGATCCATGGCAGCGATCACTGGTGCTTGTACTAAGGTCAGCAGTTGCACAAACAGACTGCTCTCTTCTGCAGGGACCTGATTTCAGGTTATGTAGAAACGCATGCCTTAAGGTGCAATTTCAAATTACAGCTAAACCACACTAAAACTAAACTACTGTCAGAAAAGGTGCTCCTACTATTCCATTCCCACATGTGGGGATGCCTGGGTGCTGTCCTGGCTCTTCTCTCCTAGTAGCTTTTGCTCTTGTTTGACCCCAGAGAGAGCCAGTGCTCCCGCATCGCTGATGGGCAGAGGCTGGCTGGTGCCAGGGGAGCAGTGGGAACAGGCAGGTGGGTGCAGGGCCAGGTACCCCTCCTGGCAGCAGCATTCAGGTGCTGGATCAGCTTAACTCTACCCCCTCACCCTAGTGGTTACTGACTAATGTGACCCTCCCCACCCTGCTGCTCTCGCCAGCGCACCCTCACCATTGCTGTTATACTCCGGTGTTCTGCCCTCCATGACTGTTGGTCTCTTCCTCGCCTCTGCTGGTCCTCTCTAGTAGGATCTTGCTTCTTGCCTGGTGCCCATTACACCTTTACATTCCGTAATCCTCTGTCACTTCCTACTGCAAATGCTATCCTTTCTTCCCCTTCCCATTTGATTTGGGGTGTTCCTTCTGTTTTTTATCACTTTCCTGAAAAAGACTAATGTGCTACCTTTATCTTATAAAATCATTTTGGTTGGAAGAGACCCTCAGGGTCATAAAGTCCAACCGTTAACCTCACTCTGTCATTAAAACATGTCCCTAAGAACCTCATCTATACGTCTTTTAAGCACCTCCAGGGACGGTGATCTTCTGCAAGACTGGAACGCAGTATCATAATGGCAGTTGGACTAGATGATCCCTGTGGGACCCTTCCAACTCACAACATTCTGTGATTCTATCCATTTGCTGAGAGAAAGCTACAGAGAATACACACGTTCTCTGCAGAGAGAGGGGTAAACTGTTTGGGTGCACTGTAATGTCAGCAGGAGGAGGAATATTTTTCAGTTTTCTCAAGTTGCCAGTTCCTATTTGATAAAAGAGGAAGCACTGGGTATTTTTAATCAAAACATTATACTATTCCATAAGGAAAGATTTCCCTTAAATTTGCTTCTAGAAACATTTTAGATAAAACTTGCTCAAATAACTCCGTGTGAAGAAGGTAGCTGGTGTCAAAAATATTAACACAAAAAATTAAATGTTGCCAAAACAATAAACACTTGTATTCTGCCTTTTAATAGAAAAGATTAGGCAAATTTAAGACAGACAGAATGATGAGACTCCATGTGTAATAACAAGGAAAAAAAAACAAGATAAATACCCAGCAGGCACCACTTGAGATTGGCTTTTACAATTAAAGGTTAATACGGAATGATAGCTAAATCATTTAGATCTAGTGCCTTGATCTTGTTATCAGACTTCATGTAGCAGAATACTCTTTTTTCTTCTCATAACACTGACACTGTTCTTTTTCTAATAGCACTTTAGTAAGACATGCATTTGAGTTCAAGAGGACTAGTTACGCACTTACATTTAATCATGCTTCTTTCTAAAGGATAATCACCTTGGCTCTTGGTTTGTCTTGCCACTCTATACTTTGCTAAATCTTGTTAGAAAGAAGTGAGGCTTCAGGATGATTTAGAAAATGTAGGAAATACTCTTGCATGATTCTTTGAATTTAAATTTAAAAATGCCTAGAGAGAAATTCTGGTCAACATTAAGAGAACTGCTTTACTCAACTAACTAGGAGTATTACTTGCCAAATGGTATTCTTAAATATTTGTATAGCAAAAAGGTATACTGATATGCAAATGTTAGATCAAAGTTTCAATCATAAAAATTCAGCAACAGTTTTTGGCTTATTAATTTCCACAAATTAAGAGGTTTTTTTATTTTCAAATTTAAACTGCAGAATTAACTTAGGAATTCTGTATTATAGTTTTGATACAGTCCTATGTTTTTACCAAAAAATATCCCTACTAGTCTGCTGGTTATAGGACATAGGAGTATTTTTTGATACATGTAACAGATTTTAGTAAGCGATATTTAAGCCACAGGGAGATTACTATTTCTTCGGTTTATAAGTAGTTTTTCATTAAAGTATTGTTGTTTGATTCCCTTCCAGTACAGGATGAATACTTTTGAAGATAAAAATAGTGAGGAGAAAATAAAAGGAACACCCATTAGTTTATTTTGGATGTTCTTCAAATCTTTGATTTTTTTTTTTCTGATGTCTGCATGATGTGTAGATGTATGTATTTTTTTTTACAGTAAAGCAGCTGTTCTGTGACTTAGGTCTCAAGCACTATAGTAAAACAAAACTGAAAGAATTGTAAGATTTAACCTTTGTTTTAAGGCAAAGTGTTTTAGGAAATGTAGCAACTGCTGGCCTACATCAAACCTGAACTTATGGGTTGTGAAATATTAGGGGAAAGCAGACCCAGAAAACATGATTCTGAACAATTTATGTGTTTCAAAGTAGAGCATGGGGAATTTCTGGGAAGAGATGTGAAGGTCAAGGCACCACTTAGTCTGCAAGAATATCTAAATAGCATCTCAAATTTACATAAAAATGGAGGAGATGGAGTATATTGCCTTCAGTAGACTTAAATTCAGTGGGATATTGAAAGAAGTAGCTTTAAATAAAGGGCAGACAGTGGAACAGTAAAAGGAAAAAGTGTGAGTAGAAGAAAAAGAGCATTGGATAGAGCAACTGAAAAATACCCGGCATTTTACACAGCAGAATATGTTTAAGTGTTTAATGCTTAATACTCCCATTACTGTTTAAGTGAGAGGAAAACAAGTTACTAAATACTACAGAAATTTATTGCAACATGCTTAGTTATGTCCATGTTAACATTCCCACTGTTTTGTAGAACACTTATTCTTTTTTAACTGTGCAGTTGTTACCTGAAATTACTTTTATTTGAATACTGGAAGTTTAACAACTGAAATGCTCACCTTTCAGAGACAACTTACAGTAAAAATGTCTTAAATATTTTTTCCCATTTTGTCATACTAACAGCAGTGCTTAAAAATATTTAGGTTATGTACTCTTCTTCTCCCACGTCCTACCCTACGTCTCAATTAAGGATGGAAAACATTTAAATCAATTAAAGGTAACTCAGAGGAGAAACTAATTTAATTCACTGACAAACTGAGCTAATCACCACGGAAATAAAGACTGCTGGTACCGTCTCACAAGTCTCACAAAATACTAATTCCCTATTGTCATACCTGTCAGGAAGGCAATAAGGGAAGACCTTTTTTTTTTTTTTTTCCTGACTACTTTGGCTTTTGGATGTTGGCTGCCTTACTTTATGTCAGTGTTAAGTTGTAGGTATACACGGCGCAAATAATTGGAGTGGTCAGCAAGAAGATTCCATTATATTTAGCAACAAACCAGTTGTTAAGCCACACTAGAATGGAAAAAAAAAAACAACAATCCAACCAACCAACAACAAACTGGTATTATAAGCCTGAAAGGTTTGTGTATTAATTCATTTGTTTAGCTAAAGGGTAAAAGATGAACTGGTTGGTAGAGAAATAAAGCACTGTCATTTCCTGACTGCAGTAAAGAGACAGATTCTGTTTCAGAACATTAACAATCTAAATGATGTTTTTCGCTCCTGTGGCTACTGTAATATGAAACATTTTATTATTCTTTTCCCATACATGTCTCCAAAGGCACTGACCACATTAGGATCCTATCTTTAGAAGGGATGTCAGGAAGATACATCTACAGCTGACCTGAGATGGCGCGCTTTGGGAGAGGGTAATAGTTTTTGTTTTAATAGAAAGACTTACTTTAGTAGGTTATTTAATCTGACTAGTGTCCCACTGTAGCTGTTAACTGTTATATGAAGAGTGCAGATGAGTAGGTGGAATGAGGGGCTTCCTGCAGTCCTCACCCTGAAAACTAACATAATATCATCTCTAGTATGTGTGTGTGTGTGTGAAATGTCATGTAGTACTTAATGAATCTTGTCTTTTTATTAGAAAACAACCACAAGACAGGTGCAGATAGGTATCTTAGTCAGACTTGTTAGCACTAAGATTAAAGTAGTACCTGTTAAACTTTAGAATAGTAGCTTCTGAGCATCACTGTTTATTCAGCTGTTTGATTTCTGTTTACAAGGAGACAGTGTTGGAAACAACACTCACAGGACATTAAGTCTAAAAATTCCAGTCATCTTAAGTCACTGTTTCCATGTGGCTTCCCTGCAAATTACTTAAGAGACATATGAGATACTAAAATTAGTTGCAAAGTTAACTCATGTTTATAATAATGTCAGATATTTAGTTGAAGAGCTAACACTTATAAATGAAGTATTTTTTCTTTCTCTGAGAGAAATCACTACACCTGCAAGTCAAAGGTATATATAGGCACTAACTCTCACTCCTATGTAGCAAAACCCCTTCCAGTGTGAAGGGCTTAGTATCTAAATGACATGTATTTAGTTTTAGTTGTTGTTTCCAGCAAATTATTCTGATACAATTGTTCAAGAATCATAATTATAAAAGAAACAAACAGAAGGGAAAGGTGGTTATACCTATGCTGGAAACAAAAGTATCTGTTTCACAAACCTACTACATTAAAGAAAGGGACTTCAGATAAGTGTGATGAAAAAAAAAAAGGAAAAAATGCACTCTTCTATTTTTTAAACTTTTTCAATTTTTACTTTTTTTGTTCTGCTTTGATTTTGCCCAAACCATTTATGAAAGCAAACAAAAGCTACTTTAGTATTCAGTTAAGTGGTTTTGATCTCTCTTGGGTAACTCTCGAAATGTAACTTGAAGTTTGCATTCAAATAAAAACCACTTCAATTGGCTTGCTTTCAAATTCTTTGTTATTTATACTGTTCATACATCAGACTTTGGTGATGACTATGCAGAGGGATTTGCCTAACAGTTACTTTTAAGTGACACAATGTTAATCTATAGGTAGGAAAGCTTATAAAACAATTCAGAACTTATTGCTATCAAAACCAAGTGTTCTTGGTCTCTGCTGTGTAGTCCCTCTGTCTTTGTGTTAGTTCACCCTCCTGTGATCTGACTGAGCTTGCTAGGCAGAACAGAGGCTTATAATATGGTTAAACTAGAATATCTGCTGCTCCTGGGGTCAAACAAACAAGCAAACAACCCCTCCAATCTATTCCTTCCCTTGTTCTGCCTGGGACTGTAGGATTCTGTTAGGCAATTTTAATATTTTACTATGGTGAATCTGTAGGGATTACTGAGGTCTGCAGCACTGAGTCATTCTAGGACCCAGCTTCCTTCCAGCATTCCATCCTCTCACAGTGGGATGCTGGAGTGGTCTGAAAGTCTACGCCACTGCTCACCTGCCAGCTTTCTTCCTGAGCTCCCTGCCTTTTCAGAACTGTGAGGTATATCTTAGAGCTCTTATTTAAATAAAGGTGTGACTGGTAAAGTTAGGATGTTTGTCTGTTTTGCTTTGAAGTATCCTTAAAGCTGATATGCCTTCATATACTTATTTGATTTAAGTCCGTGAATGGAAAAAAAGAGGCACTTAAAGGCAAAACACGTAGAGAGATTCATACGTCCAAATGCCTCAGGGTTATTGTAATGAGGGAGGAGATTCAGTAAAATGTTTAGTGAATCTTCTGGTGGTGATGTTACCTTGACCGTTGTTCCTACTCCTATTCACACTGAAACGCCAATGCCATAAAAGCGTAAGATCACCGGGTCAATGGATAAACATAATGTCTTGGGAAAGTGCCAACATATTTTCTGTGGAGGGAGATACTGAGACCATCACAGATTTCCACAGGTTTCTGAGTCAGGAAGTATGTGGACAACGACAAACCAATGAACATACTTGTGTTTTCAAAAAGCATTTGTGCAGGTTCCTCACTAAAAGTTATGAAACAAAATTACCATGGAATTGGAGAAAATGTCCTATTCTGAGTTGGAAATCTGGTTGAAGGATGGAAGCAGAGAGTACTGTTTAATGGTTACTTTCCAGAGTGGAGGAAAGTCAGCAATGCTCTCTCCTCCAGAAATGTTGGAGATTACTGGTGTTGTTTTGCTCAACAATCTTTGATCTTCATCAATGACCCGGAAAAAGGGGTGCACACTGAAGGATACTTGGATAGCGTTAAACTCTTTCAGGTAATCACATGCTGTGCTGGTGGAAAGAAGTCCAGAAGGCCTCACAGAAGTGAATGGGTAAAAAGATGGTAGATAGCCTTTGAAGTAGATTGATGTAAAGTAAAGCTTAGAATTACCTGTCCATCCTGGAAGTTTAAATTAATGAAGTCTTGAAGTCGCTGTTGTCAGCTCTCTGAAATCTTTGGCTCAAACTGCGGCAGAAAAAAACCACTAAACAACAGAGGTGTAAGGCATCATGAGGAAGGGTACTGAGAGCAATAAAGGAGGTGATTTGCTGCTCTGTGGGAAATCTCAATGTACGCCTACCTCGAGTACAGTGTGCAGGTCTGGTCTGGAAGGACACAGCAAATTCAAAGGTATGGAGAAAGATAAATGATCCAAAGGGAGAGTTCAGCAGTCTGACGAAGTAGGGACTAAAAGTGTTTAGGTTCTGATTGTGTGAAGACAAAGCTGAGCAGCACATGATCAAATTTTACAAATCAGAAAGGCCCTGTTTAAGGTGAATGCAGAGATATGGTTCTTGACACAGTGGGTAGTGGGCTTCTGGAATCTGCTGCCTAGAAAATAGACAGTGTCAGGAGGTTCAAAAAGGGACCAGGTACGTTAGTGGACAACAGGTGCATAAGTGGATTCTAAAGGGAACAGGCAGGTGTATACAAAGCAGACATGGAGTATCCCTAATATAGCAACTGTAGATGCTGGGAGTGCATGACGAACAACAGAGAGTAAGCAGGTCTCCCTAACTAGTACCTCACTTTTTCACTTTTTTTTTTTCTTCCGCCAGAGGATTTTGCATTTAAGTTCCCTGCATTTGGGGAAATTGCAGGGACCAGCAAACAGGAAATGTAGAGTGTGGGTCCTGCTCTGGAAAAACTATGTTGCTGATGGTGGTGCCACTGCTGGTTACCCAATACAGGGCTAGATGGACTATTGGTCTGACTTAGAAGGACATTTTAATTGTTGAGAAGATTCTGTGTATTTCTGAGGTACAAACCTGCCCATGTCACTGTAGTCTGCTATTTCCACACAATGTTTTTACAGACAGAAAGCTGTGAGAACAGTACTGCTGTGTAGGGTGCTCTTTGACTGGGATGTTCATCATTGTTGCTTGAACACTGAGATATGAGCAGTGTCTTCAGCACACACATTCTGTATAAAAGATCTGATCTTTGGAGTTCCATGGCACTGGCTTTGTTTGTGTGTCATACTGTAAGCAAAATATTTATTTTGTGTAAATATTTTGAATCTTTCTTTAAGATGTACACAATTTCTGTAAGTAACATCCTGCATTTATATTTTTCTTTTTGTTTTTTTTCTTTTTTTTTTTACCTGCACTTTCGAGAGGTGGCAAAACTAGTAAGAACGAGTCTGGTTACAATCATCAGTGTGCGGTGAGACGTGAAATTTCTTGTGGGATAGACTGAGCCTGCCCTCGGGAACACAGCCAGCACTTGCACAGGTTGCATGCTGCCGCTCTTTTAGGACTGGGTACTTGTTACTCCCTCCTGCAGGTAGAGTATCGGTCCTTAACACTTTCCAAATTACTTTCTAAGGAAACTCATGCGCATCACGTCCAGCCAAGCCAACAAACGGGTGTGTGAGGAGTTCTCAGAGCGCCTGCCAGTCAGTGGATGGTCCCGGCTGGGGAACGGCAGCTCCCTGCTGCCTCCTGCCGCCCGCGGGCCCGAGCCCGCCTCGGCCTGGCGGCGCCTCCTCCCGGCTCGGTCGCCCGCCGGCCGCCACCAACGGCCGCAGGCCGCTCCCCCCCGGCCTCCCTTGGCGCGAACCGGCCGCGGGGTAACGGCCGGGGCCGGCGGATGAAGGTCGGCGGGCGGCCCCGGCCGGCGGGAGCAGCGGTGTCGGACGGGCGCCCTCCTGAGGGCCGCGCACGCTACTACGGCGGGGCGCCCGTGGCGAGCACAGCGCTGCGGGTTCCGCGCCTCCGCCGTCGCGAAACCGAGAAGGGGTGGAAAAAAGAAGGAGGGAAGAATTACCTCAAAAATGTCGATTTCTGAGTTTTTAAAGAGTCTCAGTGCAGGCACGAAATGAAGGGCAGGGCGCAAGTGCGGGGAGGCCTCTGTTACACAGCGCCCGGTGTCACTTCTCAAAGGTTTCACCGCTGGAGGAGTCCTGACAGGAGCTGAAAGCGTTAAGTGCTCCTGTAACCTGCTCCATCAATAAAGCGGAGCAAAATATTTGCATACGAAGGCAGCACAGTAGATATTTTCACAGTCATGCACTTGGTTTCCTAATTGCAATAGCTATATGAATGTTTAACTTTTCTCCTGGTTTGTAAGTGTCCCCGCACACAGGTGCAAGTGCTCTATAGAAAAAAGGTGTATTCCTCAACCTAAGACTTTTTATCTCACTAAGTCTAAATAGATGGCAAGGGGGGAATTGTGGAAAAAATTTTCAACCTGCGTGAAAAAATTGTGTCTTTGACTGCAAGAGCCGGATCCTTCCTGATAACAAATAATATGAAATCGTCAAAGTATTCCTCTGTTTGCTCGTGCGGTAGTACATTTGTTTTCAGGAAGAACAAGACAAACATAATTCACCTCTAATGTCAACAAGGGGAGTTTGGGGGCCTGAAAACTTCTTTTTTTTTTTTTTTTTTTTTTTNTTTTTTTTTTTAAATTAAATGTAATAGTCCTGGCAGTTTATCCTGGTAGGACTGATGTAGTCTTCATTAGACGATGAGGATATTTCACTTAGTTTAAAACTTAAATGACAATAAAACAAGCTGGTTACAATGTGTTAGCAAGTTCAGAAAGCTTGGGGAAACTTATTGGAAGATTTAAAATACCAGTTACAATGTCTTGGCTAGCATACTATTTAAATACATTTCTCACACTCGACGAAGCCCTGAGTAGGTTTCAGCAGGTCTGCTGAGTATGTTTTATGTTTTTAAAATCATAATACGCTTCCATTTTCTCCTGACGTGTCTTTCACCAGTGTAGCACTGTATCTGCAGCAGTGAGAAGAAATTACATCACTTTTCTGTTAGCGTTTTCCTGTAACGGAGCCCCTGAAACTCCTACTGTAGCAAAACCAAAGGGTTTGATGAACGGTATCTGCTACTTTTTCTGCTCTTTCTTCACAGTTAAGCAACTCTATTCCTTATTGTTACTGTAATCCTTTAATAACTCGTGTTGTTTGGGGGAAATACTGATTTCACTCATTTACACAACGCATATCAGCAGATAATCGACCGTAATTCATCTGTCAACCGGCTGCCCGGTCCCCCCTCGACCGGGGCCGTTCGCTTTATCTCCTCTTCGCGGTCTCTGATTCCGTGACCGCCGGGGTCACGCAGCCGGCACGGCCGGGGCGAGGTGCTCGGCCAGCCTGGAGGTCGCGCCGTCGCGTTTCTAAACCGAGTTCCTCGCCTTTGGCAAGCACCCGTACGGTGCTGTGCAGCTACCGGTAGCGTCCCGGGGGAGCCAGGCTTAGTCGCGGCTGGAAAGCGAGGGCTGGACCGGGCCCCGGGGCGGGAGTCTGGGGAGGGCGCGTGACTTTTTTGACACCCCGCTCCCCGTCACCGCCCGGCAGCGGTGCTGCGCGGCTCCCGCCCGCGGCGGGACGGAAGGCAAGGCTCGCTGGGCGGCGCGGGGGCCGGGGCGCGGCGGAGCCGTTGCGGGAGC
>VWYH01002965.1:1420770-1479807 GCA_013399365.1 Pampusana beccarii
GGGGGGGGAGGTGGGCGTGGGGTGTTGTCCTCCCTCCATCAACTTTGGTTCTTGGTTGCATGCCTTTCCCATAACCCCTAAACTTTCTACTCTATTTGTCTGATACAGCTTGTTGGCCCTTGCAATGGAGTTGGTAGAAGTAAGCATGTCCATACCTCAGCTGTTTCCATGCTAAGCTGAGCTTTTTGTCTTAAAGACTTAATTAAGACAGACTGCTCTAGAGCTGAGAATGTGTCTGAGGTGTGGACAGTTGCAGTTTGTGAGCAGACAAGTGGATTATTGATTTTTCTGTCAACAGAATTTACCAGAAATGTTTGTTAATCTTGAGGTTTGGTTATGTTAACCTTCTAACTTAAGGGGAATCAGGACAGAGCAATCTATAATGTGCACGTGAACAGTTCTTGTACCTGAAGTAATAGGTGGAAACTCAGAATGGTTGTATCTGGATTGCGTGCAGTCATAGTGCAAGCAGCTATATGTATTTATTAATACTTTGAAGCTTGCTCCTTTCAGTCGCAAACCCCATCCTTTTAACAAAGAGTAAAGATTAGTTTCTATTGGGTTTTTTACTATTATCACCTATAGATGTTGCTTGTGTTCCTAACTGTTTCTATGTATGGAACATAGACCAGTGGTGGGGTGTGTAGGGTTTTTTGTTGCTGTTTTAATTTTATTTATTTATTTATTTTTAAGTGCTGATGTGCTTTAGGTTTCTCTCCTGGGTGGAATTTTGTCCATCTTGGCGGAGTGGGGTGGTATTGGGGTGTTGTAAGGAAGTGATCTAGTCTAGTAAAATGAGGTGTGTGGTCTTACTACATATCAGCACAGATCTGAGCCTGAGCAAAAGTATAATCATGAAGAATTTGGCTATTGCTGTGCAGTGCATATATCGTAGAATCTCAAGTTGGAAGGGACCTGTAAAGATAATTGAGTCCAACTCCCTGTTCCTCACAGGACGACCTAAAACCAAACCATATAACTAAGAGCGTTGTCTAGGTGCTTCTTGAACTCTGACAGGTTTGGGCTGTGACCGTTTCCCTGGGGAGCCTGTTCCTGTGACCGACCACCTCTCTCAGTGAAGAACCTTTTCCTGATGCCCAATCTGAACTTTTCCTGATGCAGCTTCATTCCATCTCCTTGTATCCTAATGTGAGTGATGAGCTGCAACTGAGGGATAACTAAATATTAAGAATTAATTTAAAAGGGGCAAACAAAACACAGAGTTCGAAAATATATGATCAAGAAGGTTGGCATAGGTGTAATATTACATACCTAAGCCAGGATTAAAATGTATCAATGTATATAAATTTCTGAAAGGAGGGTTCAAAGAGATAAAGCCAGGCGCTCTTCAGCAGTGGCCAGTGACAGGACCAGCAGTAATGGGCACAACCTGAAACACAGGAGGTTCCCTCTGAACATCAGGAAATACGTTTTCACTGTGAGGGTGACCGAGCACTGGCACAGGTTGTCCTGGGAGGTTGTGGAGTCTCCATTGCTGGAGATGCTCAAAAGCCATCTGGATGCAGTCCTCGGCAGCTGACTTTAGGAGACGCTTCTTGAGAAGAGGTTTAAACCAGATGACCTCTGAGGTCCTTTCCAACCTCAGCCATTCTGTGAAAACACAACCTCACAGGGCTAAAAAGAAGAGATTAATAACTCTACTGAAAGAAGTTACAGGACCAAATAGATTATCAGCAAAAAAAGCTTGCCTGTTGGTCAAGCACAGAGATATCAAAGGTAAGTTAGATTTTGCAGATTGAAGCATCATGAGAATTTTCAGCTTCAACTTTTTTTTTTTTTAAGTGATGTTACTGATACATTCATGTATAATAGCAGAGGACTAGACTCTTGTCACTTCAAGTTTCTTCTAGTCCTATGGTCTTAAAAACCTACTACTAATGCACTTGGTTCACCTGCTTGCAGTAAATCATGAAATTTGTGCTTTGTAATCACAATTCTGGGTTCTTCCTCTGTCTTCAGGGACACAATTATTTTTTCAGTCTAGGGTTTTCTGTCACTTAAAGTTTTGCAAAAAGCAAATAAAAATGTTCTACTTAGCTGGAAAAAGCCTAAACTGATACAAGCCATCTGAGTAGACAACTTCTGTTTGTAAACACCCACCTGAATATGATTTTAATACTAAGATTTCTGTATGCAGCCCTAATATAAATGTTGGTATATAATTCATATTGATGAGGAGTGTATGCACTGTTATTTAGCACAACATCTGACTTTGCAGTGCAATACCCGTTTTTTCTTTCAGGTCCTGCAATTCAATCAATTTAACCAGCATTTTTGTTTGATCTTTAGTAATTCTGTATTGAATCATTTGCAGTAGGGTGTGAGACACTTAATATTGTATTTTTTTAACATTTTATACAAAGTTAGGAACGGGAGTCTCGTTTGTGTATGCAAATATATATATGTTATCCAACTAAGGAATTTTACAAAATATTTTGCTTCTGTGGTAGCATGCTAGTATTCTTAATGTTTGGAGTTTTTTGTTTGGTTTTAAACTTTACAAAAAACTCCAAACCAAACACCCAACTTTCATGATAAGGCTCAATAAGGCATTTTTTGCTAAATAGGTGGTACATGAAAATAATACTAAGTGTTGTTTCCTCCCAAGGCGCAATACAGTGATTGAACTTGATTTCTAACTGATGTCTGTCTGTTGTAGTTGTCTCCTGCTTCTCATGTTTCCCTTGTTTTTCCCGTGGCTTCCATGTCCCTCTTGCATGTTTTGTTTTCTCCCTTGTGTATAAATACTAAAGATGTTAGCCTTCTAAAATTTTTAATGCAAGATATCAGAGGTTTTTATGAGTGTTTTTTATTTGTTATGCTGTTTTGAAAATAGAATTAATGTAAAGGAAAATAGTAATTCCCGCCTCCCATTCCTTTCCAGCTCTTGGAGGAGAAAGCAAATCATCCTTGCTGTACTAAATCTTAAAGTAGCTTCCCTGCCAAAAGAGGGCTGTGTAAAAAATTATGACTGTAGGCTAGCGATATTGTGAAATTTTGATACTTAGGCTGGCCGTCAGTTCTTCTCTTATTTTAGAGTATCAGTTTAAGAACTTTCTGTCAGTATTTCTGGTGATTCTAGTAAAATAAATATTTTGCAGGGTGAAAGGCCTGCTTTTTCTCATAGCTGTTCATGTAGCCTACAACAGCAAGATATTAAACTCCTTTGTAAACTGATTGAGGTCTGTTGTGTTCTATTTGGATATTTTACTTCAGTTATCAATCAGAAAGTTGTTCCAAAACTTTAATTTAAAAACTAGAAGTCTTCCTATAATTATCAGGTTTTCTTCATTTTCTGAGCTATTTATCATTGAGCTTTTGTCTTATGATTATTCGTTTTCTTTGGGTAGGATCTTGCAGTATTTCTGGTGTTTTTAGTGATTTCTACCTCTCTTCTACTTATCCTTCTGTCTCTTCTTGTTCCCTCTCTAGATATGCTTTTGTGATGTAGTAGAATTTATGGGCACTTTCTCCCATTTAAATTATCTTGATGATACATAATAAATGATTTTCGATCCAAGGAAAGTGCAAATTGTTTTATTACAGACTGATCAAACATAAACTGTCCCAGGGTAATATGATAACCTCAGAAGTTATATTTATATCGGTATTTAAAATTCTTACTCCAGCATGCATATTTCTTTCTAAACTCTTAAAATGTTATTGATATCAAACTAGTCCAGCTGTAGTGGCAGTATTACTTTTCTGCTCTGCATTGTTAGTGACAGTGCTGCCTTTATTTTCTTGTACTTAATTTTAAAAGTTGATTTAAATTATTAAAACTGAAGAGTACTACACCTAAATTTTTAAATACCTTTAAAAAGTTTTGCACACCACACTGGTTCATGAATTCTCAGGTGGTGTCTGCAGTTGCTTTGATTTGAAAATGTGGAGTTCTGAAGTGTAGGCATAGTAACTTCCGACTGAATATACCTGCTACCAATTGCCAGAAGAATGAAATTTTACCTATTTATTTGAAAGTGGGTATTCAGCTGACTTTTTAGGGTATTTCAATATTTTCTTGACTGCTGTTACTATGCAGTAGTACTTTTTTCCCCCCTTTATTTCAGCTACTGAAGTGCATTTTTTCCCAGTTTGTTTACAATGGCCATCTCAGTTTGGCTCCAGTTCTGTCTTTATTTCTGTGTTTCCCAGTCTTTGTGGTGCAACTCTCCTGTCTTAAGGGCTCTGATTACTACTAACAACTTTTACTGAGTGGCTGTTTGAATTCTTAGTAGTATGAAAACTTTCCGTGTACCCCAAGTAAGGAGACAAACAGCTTAAAATTCAGTTTTGTTTCTTTGGCATGGACCTTGCCTGTGACCACTGTGTTGGAATTGTATACATCTCCAAATCACTTCTGCTTTCAATTTGTTCCTTTGAAAACAGGGACTTTATTTGTGCACTGCTTGTGTCAGTTTAATATAAACATTCATTTTCTCTGAATGTTGGCAAAATCATATCCTGTGGGACCACATACTTATGAGGTGGCGTTTGTGAACCTTAAGTTTTGTTATGTGTGTATAACCTGGGAAATAACCTATATCTTGGCTAAGTGTGACAGAGAGGGTACTTTTGGTCATCCGAGTACATGCATGTGGCTTTCTTGATGAAAGTTTTTTACTCCCAAGTTTCCCACTGAGAGCAGTATTCACAAATGCAGTAAGAGGTAATGAGGAGGCTCATATCGACACGTTTCACTGCTTCTCCTCAGTATTGTATTGCTCGAACATACAGATAGAATGTTGTAAACATTTCTTAACTTTCTGAAAACCACTTCTAAGGGGGTGCTGGTGTGCATGATAGTTTCATGTGATGGAATGGAAGCAGAATTATCCTGCAACTGATGCATGTGCTATTGGTTCACTATCTGTAAAATGCTGACAGGTGTCCAGAACGTTTATGCTTATGGTCTAAACTGATACTGATAGTTCACTGGGTTATACTTTCTGCTTTTCTGGTTGTATGAACAGAATTGCAAGTATGTCCCTTGCAAATGTATTTTGAGCACCAGTAGGTCAGATTTCTCACCAGCAAAGGCATCCCCTAGGGAAGCCAGGTGAATATGTCAAAGCGAGGTCATGTTTGAAATGCGTCTTCATTTGAAATGAGTCTTCATTCACCAAAGGTGTACTTAATGGGCTTTTGTGAGCTTTGCAGCCTTGCCTTGTTCTCCCTGAGTGTCATTTGTAAGAATTAAATTAGCATGCTTTATTCTCAAATCTCAGCAGTATTATTTCAAAGAAGTGTGCCTTCGCATGAAACACATTTCAGTTCAGTATTGATTAGCTGGGGTCTTCTCTGTGAGCAACTGACTTCACATTTTCTTGTTTTATTGCAGTGATAACATTAGCAAGAAAAATGGGAGAAGTCTGATTTCTTGAGTTAGGTCAATATATGCACTTTTAGTCTTGCTTAGGCCACTCCGTTATTGTAGCCTCCAGGTATTTTTTTGACCTGCATTATTTCCTAAACCGTAGTCAAATCATCCTGAAGTATTGGCAGGGACATAATCAATAAAGGCTATTTTTGTAGGCTTTATTATTAAAATCGAGAGTCTGTAGAGAATATATATATATATCATGTAATTTTTCAGAAACTTTGGGCAAGTTCTCTTGGGGGCAAAGGATATGCTATAATACTCTTATGCTAAAGAATGCTCTTTTCCTAAATTGATATTTATATTCTAGAGGACAGGGAAAGTAGCATCTTTTTAGACAGCTCTGTCAGATTTGTGATACCTTGAGTTTAGTTTACTTCATATTGAATTTATTCTTGGACATGATTGAGCTGTTAACACTGGACTGGAGATCCTTTACACATCATATATTGTGTAAGTATTTGATGTTTCTCAAAGCTGAAGTGACTGCATTTTTTTGTAATGGAGACTATAAAGAAAACTTAAGAAGTGTTAGCAGCCTTTCTAATGTAGCTGAAGTTCATAGTGTTTGATAGTGACCTTTAATATGTGAGAAGGTTTCATCCTTTGAAGGTTAAGGTGAAAAGGTCATTGTCAAAAACTTAATAATTTTTTCTCAGACTTAAATAAATTACCTCTGTTCTCTCTGCCTGTCTTTCTTCCTGCTTCTCCTTCCAGTTGGACAAGTGTTACCTTTTCGCAATATCCTCTGCATCCAAGCTGTATATCCAAAACTGCATTTCTGATTTTATGAGTATAATGACATCCTGCCTATTTGCAGCTCTTTATATGCGTTATTTTTCCATTTCTTTAATGAATTTTATTTTTGTAGAGCAAAATAAGTTACTTACTACGGGGCTGGAAATGTTTAGTAAGTGTATTAGGTCAAAACTGTCATGCTCCTGTCCAACCAAATTTAAATTCAAGCCAATTTGAATGACTTATTGTACTTTTTTTGCAATATTACCGTTGTTATTTCACATACTTTGCATTCAATGTTAAACACTTTGGTCGTAGTCATAGGTCATGGTATGCTTGTTATGCACTTGCCTTTTTTAAGTTTTTATATAGTATGCTTGTGTAATATGACCACCTAACAAGCAATGAGGTGGAATGTTTCCCTAATATTTGGCTAGCTGACAAATATATTGCAGATGCCTATTTTACCAACATCATATTTTATCCGCCTATACTGTTTTCGTCTTTATGAAACAAATAATTACACTTTAAAAATCTTAACCAGAATTTTTGTTAGTCAGTTATGTTATTGCCTTTTTCTTTCTCTTTCAGAATCTTTTGCTGTAGTCTTCCAATTTTTATCTCCTTGTCACTTCTTTTCCTGAAGCCATGCATGGAAATAAGAAATTATAATAATAATGTCTACAGTTGATTTACTTAGTCTTGGGTAGGAGTATGAAAGCTGAGATCCAGCAATAACAAGGCACTTTTGTTTTTCCTTAGGTTCTTGCTTAGTTTAGTAGCAAATTATCTTATGGAGGTTTTGTTTTTTTTTTTTTTAAACTGGGTTTATTTCAGGGAAAATGCTGTTTCATTAATCGCAAAAAAAAATTGCAATTTTATTCTTTTTTGCCTTTAATCACATCTGAAAAAATGCTGATATTTACAAGTTGGGTCACTTACCACTTGTGGAAGCTTCAAGTGTCTGCAACACCACTGGAGAGAGCTGTGTGCAGAGAGAAGTTGGTACTGAATACCATCTACTTGCTTAATCTTTGGAAGGCTTTCTCTAATGAAGTTTGAAAAAAATCTTAGCAGAATTAGGGACTTGCCTGGGATCGTTTAATAACTACTTGCGAGGGGCAGTACTATATTCCATATAAGTTGCTTGCAGGATTTTTAGCGTGCGTACCTGACTTTGGTATCATGGCTTGTCTTAATGTTTTGTTCTTTATTCTTATGTGTTAATTCTTTTCCTGAATCCTCCAAATCCTCTGTACCTTATGAAAATATCTCCTCTTGCACAGTTATTGCCTGCATATCTTTCATTTTTTCACAGTGTTTACTTAATATGTTAATGAAGAAACTTAATGCACTTTGCCATATTTTCTAATGGAAGGCTGAAAAATAGTTTCCTAGTTTAAACAGGAGTTATTACTTATGTATTGACTCAAAGGATTGCCATTAATGAGGCTTCTGTAGTGAAACCAAATACTTTTCATTTAGTTTGTCAGACAGTGTGTTACTTTTGCCTTACAATGTGGTTCTTAATTCCAGAAGACCTTTAATTAGTGATTTCTGTAAATGCTTTATGTATCAGTCCTTACTATAATGTAGTACTGCCTTACAGAAATAGGACACTAAGTTTTTATTGATACTATGAGTAATAGTAGTATCTTGGTTTAATGATGGTGAAGTAAACAGTGTAACATAACATTTTTAAATGAGAAAGTATTCCTTTAGACATTATATCTGAATCAGTGTGAAATGGGTGCATTTGGTCCAAAACTCTTAAATTTTCTATTTTACTCAACAGCAGAAAGTTAACTGCCAAGTTTCAGCTTGGAGTGGCTTTTTATAGCCCAGTTATAACTCCTCAGCCATAGATGTATTATGGAAATTGATATAATTTAGTAGCACCTACGTTGCTAAGTCACTTCTCACCTTGATCAATTGTTGTCAATCAGCCATACACAGCAGGAATTTACCAGGATGTGGAAGTTTTCTGTAAGTGCCTTAAATGATTAAATTATTTGTGTTTTATTGATAATCCTGCTGAAGTAGAAAGATGTTCACCTCTTCAACTTCTGTAAGTTGCTGATTATTCTCTTCAGAATACCTTGTAACTTTTGTGGAAATTACATCTTGATCAATTACTTCATACATGCTATATTGTTGACTCAATGTTAGTGCTCTCAAAGTATTTGTAATGGTTTATATTTAATCATACAAGAATTTTACCTACTGAGGATACAAAAATAAAAGGTCTGGATATAAATTAAAAAAAAATGGCAAGCAGCATGTTGACAGAGGAACAGAGCTTTGGAATGAACTCTGTATTGTGATTTATGAGATGAGAAAGAGTTTACTTCCTCACAATACTCTCTGAGACAATTTAGGGGAAATGTTCTTGGGTCTTCTAAACTGTCTTGTATTCTTGATGGAATGACAATGAGAGGACTCTGGTCATACTGCTTGATTTTGGAGAACAGGTTGATGAATATTGGCAAATCCTTTTTCCTGGCTACACTTTCTTCTTGTTGGAGTGATACTCACAGTGTAAACACACATATATTTAAATTTCTGCACATTGCAACTTTCTTCCAGGCCAGCAATTTATTAAATTCACTTAGGCTTCTAATAGTTCTCAGAACGTGAAGAAAGTGTTATTCCCAGCAGGTCATTGTAAAATGCCTTGCAAACGTAGGTTTAAAAGTCTAAGTATTTGTATACATCAAATTTGTGTAAGTTTTCTTAAAGCTTGTATATGTAACTTAAAAATGCTGATCTCGAGATGTAACTATGTATACTTCAGTGAAAGTTCTGAAAAATAAAAGTGATGAAGTTTGTAAAGTTGATCAGTTTTTCTGGTGATCTATGTCCTCAAGTTTGGATTCTGGATTTTAAAGAGGAGACAATAGTAAGGCAGGAGACAAACTTGCAAGGAATATAGGAATTGATTTGTTAAAGATTGCTTCATCTCTTGGACAATATTTTTACAAAAATATCTGAAAGACTAAGATTTAAACACATGTATGGATCTCTGAAAAGTACAGTTGACACATGGCTTCATGTATGTTAAGGCATAGTTTGTTTAATGATTAGCACAGTTAATTAAATCACCATAGGCAGTGTGAACTATCATCCAGACAAAATGCAATTAAATGAAGCATAGTTTTAAGTCCTCAGTTAGACATTGATTTAACATCCTCTAACATATGTAGTGATATTTATTGACCTATTAAATATATTGCATAGGTACTTAATGGGAGATGTCAATCCAGGTTTTATTTGCATGTGTGTAATCTGTATTTTATACTATTGAGCAAGTAGTGTATGTGTAGTTAAACTATTCATAAAGAATTACGTGCTATGTAGAAATCATCTGAATATTGAATGTTTTAATATTTAATATCATGGCCAGTAGAATTAGCTGGAACTGAGTAGATATTGGGTCCTGCTAATTATGTACAGAACTAGTCATTTTTATTTTATTTGTTTGAGTTTGAACAAATTTTGGCCATGATACTTGTTACTGATTAACTGTGTTTAGAGTAATGAATTGTTCCCCATCTATGGTCTGTCTGTTAATCACAGTTTTACATCATATATGATCTTTCATTTAACTTTTGTCACAGGAGGTGGATGACTTTAATCCATCCTATTTCTATGTACAATAAGTGCAACTTCCACTTTTGTTGCTTTTTCCATTCTTTAGTTTTCCTGTTATCATTGTACAGAGTATGCATTTTGTCTTCCTTCTTTCTTTTCTTGTACTAGTTTCTTCAACCCCCCATATAATTTCATTGTTAATTTGTCAAGCTTTTTTATACATGCCATTTTTCCGTGTACTTCTACAGACTTGCTCTCGGCTCCTTATTTCAGGTCTTTCAAGTTATAGCTGCAGTGGTGCTTCTGATATGGTTCTGTGCTCGAAGAAGCAATGCCTAGACATCTTAAGTTCTAGTGTATCATCTCCTCCTGTACAAGGAGTGCAATTAATATTTTAAATCCTATATTAACTTGGGTTTATTTTTTTTGTAGTTTTCAAATACTTGACTTAGTTTTGACATAACCAAGGCCTGACTGAATCATTATTTTTATTCCTATGTATTAAGATTAACATGTTTGTTATATGTTTGAAGTTTCATGTTATATTTATCTCCTTTTATCTTCTCATATAACAGCAGAAACAGTGCACAGCTTACATTCTGGCTGGTGCAAAGCATTTGAGTATTACATGTGTTTTCTTGCCTTAAAACAGTATCCTAGTGAACATTTTCATTTTTCTCTGCCCTCTGTGTATATGGAATAATATTGGATTTCTGAAAATATTGTGGAGAACTTCTAAAGTTTCAGTTGTTAAAAATTAAAATCTTTCAGCTGAGTCTCTTGTTGAATCTCAGAGAAACTTTCAAAGAATTGCCGGTTTTTAAAATGTTGGTCGCCTTCCAGTATCTTCCAGAAGAAGACAGTACATATTTAAAAGCAAATTTAACAAGCTTTTGAAATTCAGTCCTTGGATGCCTCATCACTGGCTTATGGATTTTCATGCTCAAACATGTTCTAGATGCAGCTGGCCTTGAGGCTGCTGTTCTAAGCCACCACTGTCTTCCTTTTTCGTGACAGAAGTGAACTGAAACAGCTGGTGTAACTGTTATGTGAAATCATGGAGACTTCATTTGCCAAGAATCAGCTTAAAAAACCACCCTCCTTCTCCCTTACTCCCAGTCCTAGATCCTACTATCCTAAGTGTTCAGCACATTCTTTTGATAGGGATGGGTGTGCACAGCTAAACCGGCAGTCCAGAAGAGGAGAAACTTCTGTCAGTGCTATATAATAAGGTTATTCATTTTTGTTTAGGTAATATTTGATGTTGTAACTGTTGTACAAATACCATTTAATTTTATCTTGTTGAATGATAGGTTTTACTTTTTACTATTTCTTTTAATATTTTTTTTTCTTCAATAAAGCTTACCATTAATCCTAAAGAACATTCAGGAGTGATCTGCAAATTTTTATTAGATAGGAAGTTCTAAAGGTTTTTTATTCTTTGTCCCTTATGATCCAAGTAATAGGCTACTTCATTGAACCTTTTAAAAATTAATTTTTGGTCCTATAATATTAGATGTATTAATTTTGTAGAAAGTGAATTAAATGTTTTCTATGCTTTTGGGAGGGATAGGTTATTATATACCCTATGCAACTGTAGACTTGGCAAGCTGTATCTTCGCTATAGTTGCAAATTGAAGTTTAAGTGAAACTTAGTTTCTGACCCAGCACCCCTGTAAGTGTGTTCTTACCAAAAATCCAACTCATCTAACCTATAATGGGTTTTCCAAATCTCAAGCTTTCAGGAGAAATGCAGCTCTGAAGTGATGAAGGTTGCAGCACTTCAGAACCCGTTACTACCCTGTGGCGGTCTAGATCCTGGATTTGTTATTTCAGGGTCAATTTGATGGACAGGGCAAATCAAAGTGGTTTTTAATTTTTAAACTGATTATTCCTCCTGACTAAAAAGAAGAGTTTGTTTTGATACTTTCCAGCTATAACAGCAACCTCTTGTTCGTGAGGGGGGAAAAATACTTTCCAGTGATCACTTTCTAAATGGTGTTGGATGTTGTGGTGCATTAGCCTGGGCTGGCTCCTAGGTGCCCACTCAGCCACTCTTCCTCCTCAACAGAACAGGGGAAAAAATACGATGAAAAAGCTCATGGGTCAGATAAATACAGGGATATCACTTACCAGTAACCATCACTGGCAAAGCAGACTTGACTCAGCGAAGATTAATTTGTTGCCAATTAAAAATAGAGCAGGATGGTGAGAAACAGAGACAAAACTCAAGTCACCTTGTCCCCACCCCCCATCTTTCCAGGCTCAGCTTCACTCCTTCATTTCCCATTCTTTACCTTCTCCTTTCCCATCAAGCAGCACAGGGGAGATAAGGAAGAGAGGGAGTGTGGGCAGTTCATAACACTTCATCTCTCCCACTCCTTCCTTATGTTTTTCCCCCACTTCAACATGGCTACTAACCAAGGGATGCAGTCCTTCACGAACTTCTACAATCTAAGTCCTTCCCATGGGCTGCGATTCTTCAAGAACTGCTTCAGCATGAGCCCTTCTCATGAGATACAGTCCTTCAGCGGTGGACTAATCTAGTGTGGATCCCCTACAGGGTCACAGGTCCTGCCGGGAGCCTTCTCCAGAGTGGGCTCCTCTCCACAGGCTGCAGTGTGGATATCTGCTCCAACATGATTCTCCACAGGCTTCAGGGGGACCACCTGTGTCACCATCATCTTCTCTGTGGGCTGCAGGGGAATCTGCTCCAGTTCCTTGAATGTTCTCCCCCTCCTTCTTCACTGCCCTTCATATCTGCAGGGCTGTTTCTCTCACATTTTCCCCACTTCTCCCATAGCTACTGTGCAGCATTTTTCTCCACTTCTTAAGTATGTTATCACAGAGGTGCCAGATGGGCTTAGCTTTGTCCAGAGGTGAGTCCATTTTTGGATCTGTCTGGAACTGACTCCGTCTGCCATGGAGGCCTCTGCTGGTGTCTTCCCGCAGCGGCCATCCCTAGAGCCGTCCCCGCTACCACAGCCTTGCCACGTAAATGCATGACAGATGTTCAGTTTCAAACCCAGACCTTGGATGCCATTCAAGCTTAAAAGCTTGGTTGCATGTGGGTTGGATGTATCAGCTGGACAGTTCAACTTGATCATAATATATGTGGCTTAGTCTTTGATTTATTTCACAATGTGCTCCAAATGGGACTATGTCACTGTGTTCTAACGAGGTTTCCACTGCACTTGATCTGATGCAACAGCTGTCTGCCACTGGAAGGGGAGTTTTGTTCCTCAATTCCCTTAGCTCCCGTTCCTTCCCTTCAGTTGGCTTTGATGTTTGTCACATGCATTTCAAAACCAGTTAGGCTTATTTTTCTGAGTTGGCACATTTGGTTGGTCCAACAAAGCATCTGATGCTTTTATACATTTTTGGATTGAGGGAAGCAAGACTCCTTTCTGCTGTGATGAGCTATTAAAATGAGTTTAGCTAGGATATATATCATCATACCATCTGAACACTAGAATGGAAGAACCTATGTTAAACAGCAAGAAGGGCAAACTTGTTTAAGTCTTCTGTGTATTTTTGAGGAGTCGTAGACTTACTATCATGATGGTACGTTAAGAAATACAATGGGGATAAAGGTGGTGTCTTATTTTCCTGTACTGTATTTGAACTGTATTGCATACCATGCCTGTTGAATTATGTCAGATTATGTTCATTTGCGGTAGTTTAACCCCAGATGTCAGCTAAGCACCACACAACCGCTCCCTCACTGGGCCCTACAGCAGGATGGAGGGAAGAGGATTGGAAGGGTATGGGTTGAGATAAGAACAGTTTAATAAATGAAATAAAATAATAATTGTAATGGAAAGTAATAAAGAGAAGTAAAACCCAAGAAAGACAAGTGATGCAAATGAACACAATTGTTCGCCACCAATGGACTGATGGCGAGCTGGTCCGTGAGCAGCAGCCCCCTGACCAATCTGCCCTCTACCTTTGTTGCTGAGCATGATGGGAAATGGTGTGGAATATCCCTTTGGTCAGTTGGGGTCAGCTGTCCCCACTGTGTCCCCTCACATCTTCTTGTGCACCCCCAGCCCACTCACTAGTGGGGTGGAGTGAGGAGCAGAAAAGGCCTTGACTCTGTGTAAGGCTGCTCAGCAGTAACTAAAACATCCCTGTGTTATCTACACCATTTCCAGCAAAAATCCCAAACAAAGCCCAGTACTGGCTGCTATGAAGAAAACTATCTCTACTCCAGCCAAAATCAGCACATCACTCTACTAATAGTTTCCTAAAATAAAAATGTTGCGCTGTATGTATTCTTTACCAAAATTATTTAAATGTCAGTATTAACTTTTTGTTTTTTAGAAGATTAGCAGAATTGAAGCAAAATCTGTAGCTAAGGTTATTACCATGAAATGTGGACTGAAGAATACATAACATGTTGGGATACTTTTTGGGGGTGGGTGGATGAGTGTTCATGTTCTAGTTTTCCTTTGGTATAGCACGACCATGGTTTAGGCCAGTAAGTCTCAGCTATGGCAGGTTACACCATACTGTAATGGAACACGCTTCTAGCCTATCTCTCCCTGTGGATTCTGGTTGATTTTTATTTCTGATGTTATTGTCCCGAGAAGTTTGAAGTGTATGTAGATCCTCCTTGTATAGGAGGTCAGTTGGAAGAAAATACCTGACTTAGAATTTACAGTTCAGGAAAGCAGTTACTGTGGGGAAGTGTTTCAAATTTCTAAATAAATAAAAATACAAAGGCAATGGCAAAGCATTTTTTTTTGTGTGTGTGTGTGCATGGTTGGTCGGTCGGTCGGTCCATTCTTGACTTGTAACTGCCCGGGTACACTCTTTTTCTAATATTCTAAGTATCCCAGCACATGCTGACTGTTTTTCACTATCTTTCATATTAATTGCTTTTATGTAAGTAAAGCTTTCGGTTTGGCTTCCTTCTCTTACAGCAGTGGAACTTTGCATATCTTAGGATGGATTAGGTGGCAGTCTGCATTTGCATCAGTTTAAAGTAACTGAGGCATTTTCATAGTTGGAACTTAAGAAGAAGATACTGTTGATCTGCAGTCTTTTGCTTAGAAACTTGGCTTTATGACATTGAGGGAAGACTTCCATTTGGTCTGCTCTCTTCCTACTTCTGTTTCTATCTGCTGTTTCCAGAGAGTCTAAAAATGTAAGCTGGCTAGGAGTTGTTATTACCAAGTTGTAGTAACAGTTCATACAATAAGATTCTTGGTTGCATCTCATAGTGTGAAGATGAAATATGTTCAGGAATGAGGGGGTTTGTATTTTCTGTTGTCTACTTCTTCAAATTTTATTGTAGTATAGGACAAGCTACCTGAATATCAAAAATATTGCTGTCTGCCACAATATAGATTACTGAAAACAATAAAAATATCTTTTACAGTTTTTACGGATTTTGACTGCATATTTCCAGTTGAATTTTGTTTGTAAAAGTGGGACAAGTAAGGTAAACATAAATTAGCTAAATGACATTGACTTCTTCATTTCTTTCCACAGTTTTAAAATCGTGAAATCATGGCTCATTCAAAGACGAGAGCCAACGATGGAAAAATCACATATCCTCCAGGAGTCAAAGAAATCTCTGATAAAATATCTAAAGAGGAGATGGTGAGAAGGCTAAAGGTTAGTAAGCAAGTAACTGTTTGCAGATTGAAGTTTCTTGTATACGGCATACGATGATCCTATTCCTACATTTTCCATCTGAAAGGATTTTTTTTTCTTTGGTGCTTTATGTTTTCTATGCTCAGAGGAGGAACTTGTTGGCTGTTGTGCCTTCTGTTCTACTACTTTCTTGGAGTGACTTGTCCAAAATGAGTTTAAAAATCACAAATAGAAATAAGCTATATTAATTTCAAATGCTGCTTCAATTTTTGTTTCAGATCCTCCAGTAAGTCAGTACTTTTTAGATAAGAAAATACTGGAAAACATAAAAAGAGAGTCATAATTTTGGAAATAATATGAATGTGTCAGAATACATTTGTGCTCTTTGGGGTGATTATAATACCCACTTTATTCTCATTATTTTAGGCTGTATCATAATGAAAGTTCTTGATTATACTACGTATTTCTGTATCCTGAATTTCTGAATCAGTTCATTTGGCCTAGCTCTCCAGGAAGGTTGGAGAGATTTGGGGGATAATTATGTTACTACAGTTCTTTATCCATGTACTCCCACAAAAGGCAGGCCTGTTAGTACTGTGCAGAAGGAATGCCTGCAACTGGGTTGGCCCTGTGAAACAGGAGGGAACAGATGTGGGAGAGGAACCTGAAGTATTCTAACAGCTGGAAGAGCTTTATTTGGAGTTTGTTTTCTTGAGAAGTAGTTTTAAGTCAGTTGGAACTACTGGTAAATGAACAAAACCCAATACAGCTCCAAACCACAAGGATTTCTTCTCCCCTCTACCCAGTAACCTGTCCGTGTTTTTCTTCCTACATAAGAACCAAGGCATCATCTAATGAAAGAGATTAATTTTAGAGCAGCAGTCTAATAATATACTTTTCCAGAAGTTCTATAACTGAATTCCAAGGCTTATTACTGTAGAAAGACATAGGAGTCAGAAAAATTTAATGGGTTAAGAAATATGGGCCACATTTGGAAGATGAAGCTCCAGGAGTATTAATCATGGTGGTCTGGGTGTAATCTCAGGCTCAGGAATCCTCTGACCTATTGCTCTGCAGGAAGCTAGAAAGTTATGTTAAAAGAACTAGTGCTTTAATTTTCTTTTTTTCTCTTAAACATTGTGATAGAGTGTTCTGGAGACAAGATGACTAATTGTCCTGACCAGTATGGAAGTTCATGTTGTCAGGGAAGAGAAACTGAAGGTTCCTTTTGAGACTAGACAATAAATATATTTGCTGCAAGAACTCTTGTGATACTTGAATATTTATGCATTACTTTATTAATTATGTAAATCTAACTACTTTCCATAGAAGTGAAAACAATTCTGATGTTAAATTACTTTGATAGCGTGTAAGGGCACCAGTGCACTTCAGATGGTTCATCTTGTGTCTGACTGGAGAGGACTTTATTTTTCTCTCAATGGAGAAAAATCTTCTGTGCCTTTTAGTAAATGATTCTAATATGCTTGAAAGCTTTACAGCTGCTGTGATCACAATGATGCAGAAGTCCTACTTTTTTTAAAGCAGGATTTGTTGCTACCTGAACAATTATAGTAAATTTTGGAAAACAAACCAAAAAAATACCACCACCAAAAAACCACAACTTTTTTTGTTTTTAATAAAACTGTAGCAAAGTAAACTAATTTGTAGTGTTTTGGGGTTGGTGGTGTTGTGGGTGTTTGTTTTGGGCAACTTCACTGACATCCTTATAATCCTTGTTCTTGAAAAAGATCTTTCCCTGCAATGGTGAAACAGATGGGAGTTTTGACTCTAATTTTCAGAATTGTGTAATTAAGTCTTTATTGCCATTTTGCTAATTTTAATGAGAGTTGAACTCCTTAAGTTAACTGTATCTATGTGATTCAAATAAGCAATTGGACAAAAACATAGTTATTTTGGTTTGTTAGTATATTTTCTCCTCCAAACAATTTTTTAAAATATAAGAATTCTCACTGACCAGCAGTTACTATTTATGGCTTTTCTTGCTTTTTGTTCTATTTAGGGTGTTCTATTTATGTGGGACACTTGATGTCCCAAACTACTTCTTCTTTTTCTTCCGTAACTTTAGTCTACTGGGTCCTAGTAATACTAATGGGCGTTTTAGTCCTGTTGGACAGCAGCTGCTGGGCTGCACTGGGTTTCTGTCTGCTTCTACTGACAGTGTGTGCTCTGCTTCTGGGCAGCACAGGGATGAACTTGTCCTCAGAGCAGTACTAGAGAAGAACTTGACACTGAAAGAGAACAGAGGGAAAATAAATTGTAGCCCTAAATATTTCAGGGAGAATTAAACAGTTTGCACAAAGTTGCGCTGTTTTCTAAAGTTTTCAGTGAATGGCTCTAAGAGTGAATACTGTTGTATTTTTTGAGTTGGCCAACTTGATTATATGGTTTCTCAAAAAGATATGTGAAGTACTACAGCCAGGCTTTCAGAAAGGCTGCTGAGCCTGTTGTGTCGGGACAGCTGACAGAACACTTGACTAGCTCCTTCCTGTACCCTGAAAAACGGTATACTGGTGACTCAAATAATACTCAGTATTACTGCATTGCTAATAATGCTTCTGATAGAAGTTGTGCAAAACCAGAAAAGGAACTTTCAGTAAGAACCCTGCTGCACAGAGTACTTCGTTTTATGTACTCATGTCTGTCTCTCTTTTTAGATGGTTGTGAAAACTTTCATGGATATGGACCAGGACTCTGAAGAAGAAAAGGAGCTCTACCTGAATCTTGCTTTACATCTTGCTTCAGATTTTTTCCTCAAACATCCTGATAAGGATGTGCGTTTGTTGGTAGCATGTTGTCTTGCTGATATTTTCAGAATTTATGCCCCTGAAGCTCCATACACGTCACCAGATAAACTAAAGGTGAGTTGAATTAATATCTCTTTCCACACCAGGTCTTCAAACTGAACGACTGATATACTTCATTATAACCACCACCCTCCCCCCGCCCCGCTTTGATTTCTGGTTCAGCCTAAGCAATCCAGGGTTTTCACCTGATTCTGGGATAAGGGTATTCGGTCAGGTCACATGTTTGTCAGATAAAGTGATATATAGTACGTCTTTCAATACTTTGTAGAGGTTTGGATTTATATTAAAAATAAATACTTTATTGAACTGTCGTTGGGATTTGCAGGTAGTGATCTGTCACTTTAGAAATATGGATATGTCTATAGCTTTTATCACAATCTCTTGCAAAATAGCCAATTCCTTCAACTGAGGCTCTACTGAAACAAAGGAAAAGTATTTTTGTGCAGAGGATAATTATTTCTGATTTGAATTAGAAAATTCTGCAATTACAAACATCACTGATCCCACTAGATGGAGATGGTTGATAGAAAAATGCCAGGTTTGAAAAGGCAGCACAGATCTGCCACATTTGTTTCAGAAAACAATAATTTTAGATTGCTTTGAGTTTTTTTACTTTTTTGTTTTAAGTAGAAATCTAACTTTCTTTCCAACTCACAAAATCAGAATACTTCCCTTGCACAGTCTGAATCTAGAGTGATGAACTGAGTCTTACAGAAAACCTTGTGGGGGTAAATAACACTGAAAAATGTGTATTTTTTTGTTTCCCTGATTTAAGAGTGTGGGGGGGCTTCTTGTTTTTTTGTTTGTTTTGTCCATAGTAGGATTAAAGATATGGTTGTGGTGGAAGGTACATTTATTACAGTGGAAGGACTCGCTCAATTTCTGATCAAGTGGTTGCACCAGAAGTGCTTCTGAAGTAGGGCAGACAGGACGGTTTCAGCTGTAGTACATCGTTTGTTACCAGACACACTGGGGAGATACCTAGGGATTTCTGTTAGCGGTATTTTCTTAGTTCTGAATTGTTGCACCTCTGATTACACACTACCTCCTTTCCTTACTTACTGATTACACCGTCTTCAACTGGAGACTAACACCACCTTTCTTTGCCATGTTAGTTTTAAATCTGGTTTTGAGGCATCTTGATTCAACTGAAAACTTCAGTTTTCAGTGTTATGTTTTCCTTTGCTTGTTAGGCTTAGGGGTTTTTTTCCTTTTTCTGATTTGGGCTAACAAATTATAATATTCTTCCTTACAGAATTTAATCTGTAAAAGATATTAAGTTTCAAATGTTAACGGAAGGTTTACATTACTGATCTCAGTCATGCAGTGTGAGCATACTACTACTACTTGGATAGAGCTCTGAACAGACTACGAACTTCTGTGATCATTCAGTCCTGGAACCTGTGCAGATTTCAGAATTCAGTTTCTTGATGCAGATTTCTAACATTTTGAGAAATAATGAAAGGACAAACAGTACAGACCTTTGCTTGGGGCTATTGGGTTTTGCAAATCAGTTTCTGCTGAGCACAGCTTTTGTGGTTGCAGGACAAGCTCTGATACAAATGTTGAAGAGTTCCCTCCACTTTATAAGAAAGAGGTAAGAGGAAGAACGCTTCCTCTGGTTTATAGCTTGGCACTATTTTTACCCAGTATTTAATATATCAATACTGGAGCTTTGAGTCTTTTCTCGTTTGTTTAGCACCAAAGTTGACGATGGAAAAAGGAGGTGCTGAAAAGGATAATTTCTTGAGCGGGGAAAATGTAAATCTTAAATTCTTGCACTTGCTTCATAATCTTCAGATCTCTTTCTAACTTACGCATTGTGCAAGTGAGATACTGAGAGAAGGGAATCATATTTGAGGTTTCCCTCTCTTGTCTGTATCCTCAGTATGAATCTTGATATCCTCAATGAGTGTTGAAAAAGTTTTGACAACAGGGATGGGAAATGCCACGAACAAAATAGAAGCAGAACTGAAGCAGGGTTGCTCTTCTGGGATCTGGAGACTTCTAACTTAGGTCTTCCTACATCTGGGGAAAGCCTAGAGCCCAAATCTAATTTTCGAGGGGAGGAGATGATGTATTAGGAGGTCGCTGGTATGTGTCAAAGAAAACCGCTTGGACAAATGGACTGTCTACCTGACTTGGCTGAAATGGAGATGTTTAAGGGTGTATATGGTAGCAGAACTTCAACTATCTGAACGTGTTCTGTGGTGAAAGCCATGGCTCTGATACTTACTGAAACCATTATGTGGTTAGTTGGTATCAAGACAACAATCCACAAGAAACATTCCATTTTCTTCCTAAAGTAAAGTTTTAACAGAATAGTTATACTTAGGCCATGTGTTCTAAGATGAAGTAGTTTATATATTTGACATTGGTCATTCTCTCAGATGCTCCATTTCTTCTTTAATTGAATATATCCTTCACCGAGACTCAGTTCATGTGTTTTCTAAACTTCACAGCATCTTCTGGTGTACCAGTTTTTCAGGTGATGGAACTGATTTTGAGTGAGCTGCTGGCCTGCAGGCACCAATTTTTAACGGGGGGATTCTTTGGACTGGCTTTTGTGCATGGACTGAATGCTCTTTAGTGGTTTGAGTCCATTAGATGTGCCCTTTGAGTTGTATGTTCTGGTTTCGTCTCAACTGAAGAGTCTGGTTCATGTGTTCTGTAGCTGACCTGCAGTGTGAACCAGTGATTTGTCTCATTGTCCTTACTTAACACTTCAAAAGCACAGTCTTGATCCAAATTATTGTACCTGTATCTCTGAACAGTGTGTTTGCTGTGCTTTTTTACCAAGAGATGATGATGTCACGTGTAGTCTAATTCTTACTTTTATGTAGAACCACGGTAAATACTTGGCTTAATTATTAAGGCTGGATTCTGTAGTTGTAGCATTAGAAAAAAGGAACCCCATTCTCATCTTCTGCGCATCTCCTCCTTGGGGAGGTGAGGGGAAATGGTCCTTTGAAAATGTTACAGATGAGCTTTCTAGACTATTTCTAGGATGGCTGTTCAGGGTTAACTCTAAGGCTTTCCTGTATTTATTATGGCAACTTTATACCTTTTGGAATTTATTTGATTTATACCTAGATTGTTAGATAAAATACTATAGATACAGTTGAGCTTGTGAACATTGTTTCTAGTGACAGGTACTTCTGAATCTTTTTATTTAATATAGTAGTTATGAATTTCCAGCTTTTAATTATCTGAATATTAAAAGCATTTTAAAAATACACCTTCCTTTGTGTTTCCATTCTGTTCATAATAGACTGTTCCTTATAACCTGATTGAATTTACTCTGTGTGAGACTTTTTTGGAAGAAGTCTTCTGGTACTGCAAGTTCATGAAGGAAGCAAGAGAAACTTAGTGTATTGGTTTTTGCAAGAGATGTGATCAGTGTCAGTAGAATGGTGATTGAGAAATGCACAACAATACAGTGTCAATGTATAACAATAGCCTTAGGAAAGCTGCAGTTGCCTAGTTCTTTTTTTCCCCCTTCTGTTGAAACCTGTTGCAGTATAAAGTAAAAATGTAAAACTCATTGTCCCTCTGAATAATATTTTGACTTCTGCAGCATGTCAGCCAGTTACAGCTTTGAGTGTTCTTCTTTGGAAAAGAAAAACTCACTTCTGTAGAAAAAGGTCAGCCCTTTATAGAAACGTGAAGCATTTAAAAATTACTCCTTGACTTTCTCTGTTGTATTTTGTAAATCATCTTTCAGACAGTGAAGTAGTGTGTCTGTTATTGCTTCATATTTTGTAGTGTAGAATCGTACCAGTAATTTTAAAAGGTAATTGTTTTAATTTTGCAAGTTTCGTTGCAGTTGATTAAATAACTATCACATCTTTCTTTTCAGGATATATTTATGTTCATAACAAGGCAACTTAAGGGTTTAGAAGATACAAAAAGCCCCCAGTTTAATCGATATTTTTATTTGCTTGAGGTAAGCTTCATAACTTATTTCATAATAACTGTTAAATGTAATTTTTCAACTTAATCTTGTATTAACTACTACTTTTATTTTTTTCCTGTTTGTCACAGAACATTGCTTGGGTCAAGTCTTATAACATATGCTTTGAATTAGAAGACAGCAATGAGATTTTTACACAGTTGTACAGAACGCTATTTTCAGTAATAAAGTAAGTGTTGTTACCCTGAATTTTAATATATTACTGCATGGATCAGGTCAGATGTTTCTAACCTAGGTGTTCGGTCTATTGTGTGACTTTCACCATTAATGACTTTAGTTCTGTAATTCAGTTTAACTAAAGGTAGCATTATAAATATAACAAGCTTGTAAGTTTTGCCTGTTTTAATTAAATGATAGACACTGCAGATCACCTTTTTTTTCTAAGAAACATACTTTGATTGTGTGTATTCTGTTCTTGAAGTTGAAAGCAAATGGTGCAATATGTTGTTCTGAGGAATTTGGAGGATTGTTGCTATAAAATGTGAGTCAGAAAATAGCGGACACTGGGAGGTACTGCTAGAGATTGTCCAGTCTGCCCCCCTTGCTCAAACCAGGGTCAGCTTGAGCAGATTCCCTGGGGCTGTAGCCAGTTGGGTTTTGAGCATCTCCCAGGATGGAGACTCCATGGCCTCTGGGCAACCTTCTAGTGCTCCATCACTGTTATACTTCAAAAGTTTCTCTTTCTTATGTCTAAATGGAATGTCCTGTATTTCACCTTGTGCCCATTGCTTCCTGTCGTGTCACTGGACATCACTGAGAAGAGTCTGAACTTGTCTTCCTTACTCCGAACATCAAGTATTTAAACATAACGCAAAGTTTTTCCCTAAGCCATCTCTTCTCAAGGCTAAAAAAAGGTGTCAGCTCTCTCAGCCTCTCCTTGTATGAGAGATGCTGCAGTCCCTTAGTCGTCTTTGTTGCCCTTTGCTGGACTGTCTCCAGGTTGACCACGTTTCTTGTGCTGGGAAGCCCAGAACTGAACACTGCACTCAGATGAAGTCTCACCAGTGGGATGTAAACTATCTTTTCATGGCAGGAACAGATAGAGTCCTCTTATTCTTTTACTACAGTAGTCAATGAAGAGGGCATGAGTTTCAAAAACATTTTGGAATGTATTACGTGCAGCCAAGAAACTGAACTATTTTGACTTCTAAGAAAACTTGTGATTTGATTATTGTATTCCTTGTTGTTTGGCTTCACCATAGGGAGTACTCTGAATGGAAGTTGTACTTTATATGATTAGTACACTAAGAATTCTTCTTTTTTATTTCAGCAACGGTCATAACCAAAAAGTACACATGCACATGGTTGATCTAATGAGCTCTATCATTTGTGAGGGAGATACTGTGTCACAGGAGCTTTTGGATACAGTGTTAGTTAATCTAGTGCCAGCACATAAGGTAAGACTTAATAGTGGCTTAATTTTCTTGTTTGTAATTGTGATTTATTGGATGTGTGTATTCAGATATTTAGGTTTCACTGAGAGAATATCTGTAGCCAATGTGTTCCTAGTGGTTGGATTTTTTTTTCTTAGCAAACAATTTTAATAGCCAGAAGATTCAGTAGAATTCCATTGCTTTGATTCACTTGCCATAAACCAAAGTATCAGTGGTCATAGCAATCTAAAAGCTTTAATGTCATACGAATTTCTACACAGGTTTTTTTATATACAGTCAGTATCAGTAGAACGTAACCTAAAGGATCCGTATATCCTTTGGGAAGTTTTTAGTGTAATGCCATATTAACAGTTCAAACTAATGTGCTGCCCTAAGTGAGAGGGAAAAAGCTGTTATGACTGCTGATTTGTGGTTGGCTCTGTTATATTTCAGTAACGTTGACTTAGTGTTATTGAAAGTGCATTGGTATGTTTGAGATGTGTCACAGAACTTTGTTCAGAAATGGTGGTGCCTGAAGAGCCCAAGTGATGGTTCTCTATTGAATAATGTTTTATCAAAAAAAGAGTCCTACAGATGAACTGAGGAAAAACTTCAAATTTTGCATGTGTCGTGACACTTAAATATTTAAAAGCAAGGAAGTCTGACTTCTCTGTTTAGCAGACTAGCTGGGTCCTGCTGGAATCTCTTGGGCTGCGGTGTGGAAGATGACTTGTAAGTTATGTATGACAGAAAAAAGGTTCTGGGGAAATTACCTATGAAATATGCACTTAGCTGGATTTTAGACAGTTCTGGCTGCCATCTGAGAGGTTTGGTGTTTTTTTTTAACAGTAGCATACCTGAAGAAACTGAGTAGATGTTTCATAAAGCACACTCTGAAGAGTGTAGCAAGTAGCACAACATAATGTGCCTTACCACAAGCCGTCAATTTCCATAAATAAACAGCACATAAATTATTATTATTATGTGCACAGTGAAAGACTAAATGCTTAGTGTAGATTGGCCACTTTTTTAACAGAAAATGCTATGCCCTTCAAGGAGTCTAGTACTTTTGTGCCAGGACCAGAGTGAAATTTGTGTAGCTGAAACTCAGATTTACAAAATAAAGCCTTGGAATACAAGAAAAAAAAGCCAGGCTTTTGTATTTTCTCTGTTGTTAAGCATCTGTTGTTTCATTGTGTCACCTATGTTCAACTTGACTTGACTATACTGCTTTTATGATGTTTAGTAAACTGATTTTGAGTTGAAGAATTTGCATCCTGTTAGATTTGCTATAGTATTGAAACAATTCTGTTTTATAGTGGATTTAAAGTTATTGACTGAACATTTTAATAGGTATTTGGGGTTTTGCATTTTCTTCTCCTTCTGGTTTAATCAAACTCACTCTTTGGACAGGATGCTAGTTTATGGCTTGCTTTCTAACTGAAATAGCTTCGTAACTTTAGATCATGTTCTGAGTAGTTTTTACATTTGTTTTAATTCTTTAAAACTTTTATACTAATGGAAAAAAGCTTCTAATATTTTCCTATTTCATCTCAATATCTTCGTATAGTGTTTATTTAAGATTTTGGAGCTGATATAGTCATCCAATCACTTTCTGTGGCTGCTAATGTCATGTTGAAAAAGTGCAGTGAATTCGGAGTGAGAATTTTTCCACTCATGTCCATTGAGCACAAAACTACAAGGGAGTTAAGGAGAAGGTTCACCATAAAGAAGTACTGTGTCTTAGCTGGCCCAGCTGTTAAACTGTACAGGCTGTGGGGAGGGGAAATTGAAAAATCAGGCTGGCCACTGAAAACAGCACAATGGCAAGTGTTGATATAATGGTGAGTAGCAAATCCTTGTCTAACTAGGTTCTCTGAGGACCAAAAGAATATTTTTTGATTGAGTAGAAGGAGCATAGATTTGTTTCTAACTCAGATTTGAAAATGATCAGATTGATTGTTGTAGATATGACAATTATGCAGCAGGTGACACTGGCAAGTGGTGTACTTTTAATGCAGCCAGAGGGAAGGTTGTATGTGTGAGGGAATGTGAAGTGCCCTTGTGAACTAGATGACTGTATTCTAGAAAACAGTAGTAGAGTTAGTGTGACTTTTGGTGTATAAACAGTTGTAGTAACACTAGGCTGAAGAATTGAGGAGCTTAATGTGTATAATTTATGAAAGGAGCAGTCTGTAAGTGTGTATGGGGAACAGAAAGTACAAATGGTTCCTTTAGTTTTTGATCCTGGGTGCCAAGGTCCAATGGCTAAAATTCTGAAATTAGACAGATTGATGTGAAAATTATATGAATATTTTTAAGAGTTATAGTTACTTATTGGACAGTTTACCAAATGTTAATTCGATGCTATTTCCTCTTAAAATCAAGCTCAATATCTTTCCTAAGAGGAATGCCAGACACAGTCCATAGTCTTGAGTAGCAAGTCTAATAGGTAGTGGTGCTACCGAGGATGGCTGCAAAAACTCAGGCATAAGGAGCATAAAATGGGGACATGACGTACTGTCAAATGTCTGTCTGCCACAATTCCTAGTCACTGAAGTAGTCTAAGATGTCCTAGCTCACCTGAGTTTGTCATCAGTCTCACTTGGTCAGAATAAAAGCCATATTGATGTAAACCTGAAAGAAAGCCGCTGAAGCTCATCTCGCAAAACAGGTATGATAGAGTATGCACAGGTTTGCTGGAGTAGTACAGCAGGTATTGGGTGATTCAATAAAACACTGAACTGAACTTGTCTGGCCATGTGCTCCGCTCTTAATTTCTTTGATGTTTAATTATTTTTTTTTCCTGTTGTGGTTTTTGTTTTCTTTTTTCCTATGCACTCTATTGAAATCATTTTGATAGGATTATACTAAGAGGGTATTAAATAAATAGAGAACTAAACCCAAAAAAGACCAGAAGCAAAGGAGAGGTAGTTAATACAAATAGGCAATTAAAAAAATCATCGTTTTCCTTTCTCTTTTAATTGTCTTTTTAGATTATGAAGCCTTTATGGCAGCACCTGTAAACAATTTTGTTTGTGCAGTGTGTTAGAAGGCAAGTTGTACTTTATTTCTTGGAGTGTTTGCCAGAGTGTTCCATTTCCAGCCTCAGGAATACTACAGGGAATCCCACATTGCACATCCCACATGCTTATCTTTTTGAAAAAGTGATACTGACAATTAAATTCCTGACTTTCTCTGCTAGGAGCTTGCTTAATAATTAGTGTTATTTATCTTGGCAACACTTTAGCTGAGCTTTTTCTTTGTCAGCCATCCTTAAAAAGCTGTTTCTCACCCCCAGCAGAACTAGAGAATCTGTTAAAACTGTTTTGTCAAGTGCTCTTGGGTACAAATTCTGCTGCTAGGCCATTGATAATAAAAGTAAAATTTAGACCATTTTCAAATGCAAAGAAAATAATATCTTGAAATGTATGTTTTTTTTCATAACATTTGCTCTACATACAGGCATAGTATTTGATTTTACTCTTAAAGTTATAAAACTAAGGGCTGGATTGATTCTAGTTAGTCACCCTTTTTGAAGAAAGGACAAGGGACATGCATTTGTTTTCTGTGTGTGTTTTTTTTTTTTTCTCTTAAAGGATGAGTACAAATTATTTCACTCTATATTTGTTTGAGCTGTGTTAAATTGGACATTGAAAGGCAACTGGAAAAAGTAGTTGTAAAAAATCAGTGGGTACATGTTTCTATCACTGTTGTCCCCATTGTAGCAGTACAACTGAACTTTGGCTCTGTGACAAACTGTCCTGGAGAGTGTTGTCTATATGTACACAGAAATGCTTGTGCCTTGCTGTCAGAGAGGTTGCCACCGCTTCTTTTACTTGCAGGAGAAGGTTGTCAAACATTCTAGAGAAGAACAGGTATGAAAAATAAGTTGGCAAAACTCTTAAGGTCTTCCACAAGAGTGTAAAGCTTGAAATGCTAGAAATATATACACAAAAATCATGGCAGGAATTGAGACAAATAAGAGAACTTATGCTTGATGAAGATGGTCTGTTTTCAGGTATTATTGCTGAAGGCCTTGTAAGCATGAAGTTCTCCTCGGTTTATTAACATTCTTTTCTGAAAGAAAACTGGACTTGTTTTTTTGGGGAAAAGGTGGGTCTGCAGGATTCTCTGTTTTAGAAATCTTCTCAATTATCTTGCAGAAGATTTGTGTTCTGCCTTTTCATGCGTGGCTCTTTGGTTTGTCCTTATCAATCAATGCTTATTTCTGCTTTTTCTTTCAAGATGTAGTAATTACTAATGGTCACTTCAAGCAGTGTTGCCAGTTGATGACTTAGTTACTACACAGTCCAGGACTCTTGAAAGCTCGTCCACACTGGGCGCTCGTGTGCGGTTAGAGGCATCCTGATGAACATTATTGTCCCCATCAGTGAGAGCTTTCTTAAATCTTTAAAAGACCTTGAAATACATGTCCGCTTAGAAGACATTAGATAAAAGACAAGAAATTTGTTAAGTTAGGTCTTACCCTTATAAAATTTCTCCTGCAGGCAAAGTTTGAAGTATCTTTGTGGCTATTAAATTAGCCAGAAATGTAGGTTTGATGTTTTTCAAAAGATCTTTGAACTTATTTGGTAATGCCCTGGGTTGCTCCTGTTTTCATTTCAGTTAAGGTAGTACCACCTTTTCTTGTTTCTACTTTTACCCTGAAGCTGGAAATAGGAGAAGAAAACTTTTCTCATGTGCTTTTAAGGCTACTTTGGCATTGTTATTTTCAGAAAGTTTGGCCTCTGGACGTTTGAGAGCCCTGGCTATTGGCACAATTAAATTCAGTGTGTGAGGCATGAACATAATAGCTAACTTTCCTTAGCCACTTGTGATGTACAGCATGTTTTTCTCTTTGGAGCTTTTTTAGATACAATGAAGTGTAATGTGAATATGTTACTCAGGGTTGCAAATAGCTACTTCTAGTGTTTTTCTCTGCAGGCATCAAGGTGCTGGGAGATCTTTTGCCTGGCCTTTAGTGGTTTAATTATGAAAGATCTCTGTTCTTTCAGGCTTCCTATCCTAAGGATATGTGTGAGAATTCCTGTTTTTTTAAACTTATTACTGGTTGTGTAGTTGAATTCTGGAAGCTTTTTAAAAATGAACTGCTGTGTGATAGATACGACTGAAACTCTAACTAGTGGGAATCAAAACAGATCTGCCTGTTGGAACTCTGCTGTGCTGTTCAGACTTGTTTTATACAGAAATCAGATCTTGCCCATGATACAGAGTTCACTCTTACCCAGGTGAAAGCTGTTTTCTTTGTTTTGGTGGAGGTGAACTGTGGAAGTCAAGAAGGATCAGAGCAAGAATTGCAAGTGGCAGACATTGCTTGTTATGGTTGATTGTGCCTTCTGCTTCCTGAACAGTTACAGCTCTAACTGAATAACAGAAAACAAATGCTACAGGTTGAAATATTTCTGGGGGTTTTTTTGTGTGGTGTGGTGTTTTGGTTTTGTATTTTTTTTGTCTTAACCATGCAGAGCAATCTGGCATGCAGAACCCGCTCCTTTCTGGGACATGGAACAGCTGTAGGATATTGTAAAAATTCTGCCAATGTTGGCCCTTTCACGTGGATTAGATAAGGGAAGAGGAAATTACAAGGATATTAGCATCTTATGTAAGCATTCTAGTATCTTTCCAGAATTGGGATTTTTATTCACTTGCTCTAGTGGCTCTGAGTAACAGATACTTGAGGTGTGAATCTTGGGAGGCTTTGACTTCAGTCACCTACCTTAATTCTATCAGTTGGCAAGCCAAAGACTTCTATTGTTTTATGTTGACAGAAGATGTTAATCTGTTCCCATTGCTGTCTAGAAGTCCATAGTTTTTGAATAGAGACAGTACTCTCCATCTCCTTGAAGATCTCATTCAGGTGGCTACAAAGAATTAAGCATATGCAGGCAAAGAAATACCCCGGGCGCGGCAATGCATCTTGTGGCTTTTCATTATGCTAAAAGGAAGGATGTTTTCCTTTTATGGGTGAGATGTATTTTTAAAAAACAACCACAAACTTCCCCTTTATACTGTCGTAAGTGGAATACGCTAAGTGTTTTAAATTGCAAAGATGAATCAAAATTGGGGGAACTATATTTTTACAGAGATTTCACTTATTAAAAGACTATATATTTTTTGGTATTGAAGATTTTTCCTTCATTCTTCTGTGTGTTAATCAGGTCTGCAGTGGGTGTCAGAAGGGCTGAAAATTTTTGAAAGTTAATTGTGATATAGAAATTGGAAAAAAGACATAGCAACTAGAGGTTGGAGAATGTGCGCTGGGGAAGTAAGGGAACAATGATAGAGCAATAACCCACTTAGATGCACAAATAGGAGTCTTGTGGGCTGGTGGTTTCTTATTTTTCTATTACATTTCCATTAGTTTGCATTCTTTACCCTTTTTTCTAACAGACTAAAATTCTTGTTGTGTTTTTGTTGTTATGTTTTTGTTCTGTGTTTTGGTTTGGTTTCTTTCTCTTTGCTGTCTCAGTCAAACAGACTGAGAGTATCTTTGGGAGAAACTATGGAGAGAGTGTGATGGTGGTTCGCGGGTGGCTGCTTGGTGCAGGGACAGAATTGTATTTTCTGCTGCAATCCTGTTCAGAATCTTGCTTCTGTGGTGACTGTAAATGCCTCGATGTTGCTTTCCTGTTGTTTTGGGAAGCTGATAAAGAACAGCAGTAAAATACAGGATCTGATTCACTGAGTGTCAGGCTTAGATGGGCAACTGAAAAGTAATCCCTGATTTGCCAGGAGAGAGTTTTCTCAGTACTGCCATTGGATACTACAAACTCTATTTGGACTGGGTTTGTTTTTACTATATTATCTTTACTACTGAAAGTATAAAAAGAACAGGCTATTTCTTTAACGCATTTACCAGTATGTGGTAGCTTTAAGTTCTCGTATTTATTTTTAAAATTAATGCACGTGCTAATATTTTTTCTGGTTTTTGTTTTTGATTTTTTTTTTTTTCCCCTCCTCCAGAATTTAAACAAGCAAGCCTATGATTTGGCAAAGGCTTTACTAAAGAGGACAGCGCAAGCAATTGAACCATACATTACTAACGTAAGTGAAGACTATAAACAAATATGGAAATAAAAAAAAAATTAACTGAGCTGTATTGTGAAAAAGAATGAATTGCATATAGTGAATTGCATATAGCCAAATAAGGTTGTAAAATAACATTTTACAAACTCTCAATTTCTCTTTGAGAGAATTGTTATATTAATGAACCGCTGCATAACCTGACCCTTTGAAGTCTAATTCTTTACCATGCAGAAACTACTAACCCCGTAACAATTTTGATTTCTGAAGTGCAATGAATAGTTTACTTTCTGCTGTCTTGGGAGACCTTGCACTTCAGTCCTTAATGTGACTCGAAGACCAAATGTACTTAAATGTATTATTCTGATAATAATATATAAACACGCTGTTCCTGTGGCAAAATTGTTTTTCTAGTGAGGAGATGAGAATATTTAGAAGCTAGGAGAAGAGAAGATAGAGCAGAATTTTACTGCCATTGTCAGTGGAAAAGAAGAGGAAATAAAATTTAAGAATAGATAGTAAGGAAGAAAAGCCAGTGAGTGGATTGAGGGGTGTACACATCATAGACACTGCAAGAGAAGAGGGATGAGAGGAAGTAAAGATCAGACAGGAGTATGCTCTAAATTAAGTTACACAATAGAAAACTAAATTACACTTTTTTTTTTTGGTGAAGTAGTTAAGGATTTAGCAGGTCTCATGCCAGCTATCCAAAACCTCAAGAGCTTGAAAACAATAGAAAATTTCCAAGGTTTTTTGTTGCTTTCCAAGTTGTAACACTTGTGGTACTTGGAAAGTGAGTTCCTTCTATTAATAAGATTTTAAAAAATCTTCAGTGAGAACTCTTGCTCCAAACCTGTTAGTCAAACCTACTGTTTGGGAAGGTGTTGCTACATGGGAACATGTTTTTAGTGTTGTTCATCTGTAAGATTAGATTACAAACTGGGGACATTTTGTGGGTTTTAAGGAAGTCTGTACAATAAAAGTCTTCCTCCTATGGAAAATATGTACATGCATTCTTCTGTTCTTGGTTTCCCACAAGTGGGAAATATTATACTGTCTGGTTTCTTTGTTTTGAAAGTTTCTTTCTTAAAATATATTAAAGACACAGTAGGATTTAGTTGCCTAACCAGGAATATATACATTCCAGGCAAGTATATCTGGAAAAGGAAAACCTTTCTGCAAGACAGTACCGAGTCTTTAACTTCTAATGAAATGCACTTATCTGCTATTTTCTAGTAATTCCTAGAAACCATTGACTTCTTCTATTGTATCACTTGTTGGGGTTTGCTTTATAACCTTGAAAAGTGGTAGCTTTAATATTTTTAGTTTCTTTACTGATATGATTAACTTTGTTAGGTACAGTGGGTTGTGATGTTAATCTGTCCGAAGTTTAGGAATAGAAAACTGAACTGCCAGTTATGTGCATTGTGTTGTCTTAGTGGCAGGTGGATATAGTATAATTTGTTTAGCCACACTTAGGTATTGTTTTAACCCAAAAGAAGAAAAAATTTCCAAGTTACGTCCTCCCTCCTATGAGGAAGGGGTGGTATACACCTGTTTAGTTGCTTCTTAGCCAACTATTGTGAAAAGATAGAGTTGAAAGTAGTGTGGAATTAATATTTTATATTAGAAAATATTTAATGAAAAGTGTGAAGTTTCCCTCAAACCTGTCGAGTTCACCAAGAAAGAATAGTTGCTTTACAGCTGCATTATTCTGCTTGTAAATATAAATTCTGGAACAGCTATTAATTGCTATGCTTTTACTTAGAACTTGTTAACCTGTCAACTGTGTAGTGTAGCAATTAACCAGTTCTTTCAGCATTGTTTTGACTAAATGTTAGAATGCTTTGACAATGATTGTGCTCAATAGTGAAATAACTCTAAGTATAGTCACATTATAAAAAGATCACTGGAACTTCTCTAAAGTTGTGTATCTTAAAATATTTGTAGGCTTCCTGTGGTAAACTAAGCATCTCTTTTATGTGTTTCCCTTTATTTGTTCTATTGAGTACAAAACAATGATATTTCAGGATTTTACTACAGAATCCTGATCTATGCACACCCTTTTTTTCCTTTTTTTTTAAATTTTGGTGAAATAAATGTTGTAATATTAAAAGGTAGATTTAGTGGTAGACAATCATAGGATTTAGAGTGTATGTATGTTCTTGTTATTCATGTGTATTCTGTTTTTCAGTTCTTCAATCAGGTCCTCATGCTTGGTAAAACATCAATTAGTGACCTGTCAGAGCACGTGTTTGACTTGATTCTGGAGTTATACAATATCGACAGTCACCTCTTGCTTTCTGTTCTACCACAGCTTGAATTCAAACTTAAGGTAAACACTTATTCTGCTTTCTCTATATTTGAAAGGTGTGCTTTAACTACTAATATGATTTTTCTTCTACTGACAAGTTCATTATATGTTTTATATCCCAAATAATTTAATGTCTGCATTGTTTAAAGGAAAACTCATAGAAGCCCTCAAATAGAGTAACTTAAGTTCAAATGTATTAACCTACAGTGCAGGTATGCATACAGTTGGGGTTTGTTTGTGTGTTGTTTGTTCTGTTTTGGTTTTTTCTCACTTGTATCTTTCGAGCAATAATTTGATTTTTTTGGGTGACTTGAGAATCTGACCTGTTTTGTTCCTTGGTTTGCTCTAGTATTTATTGTGAAGGGCTCTAATGTGTTGACAATATCTTCTGCAGAGAAACTGCATCTGTTCAGAATAGAGAAGTTTGGCTCCATGTTAATGGAAACTGATGTACTGACAATTTTGTACAAGTAGAAGGTCTGTGACAGGTGGGAACAGCACTGGACTCTATAAATATGTCTTGTAGTCATTGCTACAATTATGTTTATGATTTTTCAGGCTTATTTTTTATGTCTGAAGGATAGCTGATGCTAGCTATCTATTTTAATTGACTTCCTGCCATTTCAGAGTGTGTCCATCACTTGGAGAAATTCTCAGCTTTATTCTGCACTACTTTTATTCTGTTTTTCATTCCACGTGGTTTCTGTGGAAGTGGGGAATTTGATTAGTTTTGTATGACTAAGTTTGATTTGTTACTAAAATTGAGGGCTAATGTACAGTGGGCAACTTCTAAATTTGCGTGTATTTTTATTATTGAGGACAGATTTTAGCTTTGTAGAACCTTTTACCCATTCTTGCAATATTTATGATAGTGGGTTGTTCGTGCCTATTATTTTTTCACTAATATCACTAGGCAGGCATACTACATTTGTTGGATGAATTATTTTTAATGGTTATATCTTTCCATTCACATTTCCGAAAGAAGTAGGGTTCCATTTACTGCTTGCTGTCTGTGTCTTACAGTAGACCTTTTCCAGCCTTTAGTTCCTGTTCTTACAGATGGTGAACAGTTATCATTCTCACTCCAATAAAAACAGTACAGCTGCAGCTGAAGCTGTTATTCAAGATATTTAATCTTAACTGCTGCCACATCCTTTTTTTTTATAGCCATAATTGCACTAACCTTTCCATCTTTAGATCCATTTAAAACTGCAGGTTCTTGAATTGTCTTCCTGTTCCTTTGTTGTCTCTCACATTCCACTATTTCAATACAAACTCCTTTTTTGTGTGTCCTATTTTACCATTGGAATCAGCAAGTTTAGCAGCCTAATGCTGTCAAACCTTGTTTTTCTCTTCTTCTTCTACCCACCTCCCTTCCTCCAACAAAAAAAAAAGAGGAGTTCTGGTCTCTTCCTTCAACTGGGTGATTTCAGACCGAAGCACTTCCATGTTTTATTTGTACCTCTTAATTTACAAAACTTTTAAAAAGTGTTTGCGTTTCTGTTCTTTGTTTAGTAGGCTCTTTTTAGATGATCAACATGTATTTTGTTGCTTTTCATCTCCTTTATTGGTATTGTAGTTTTCTCCTTGCGGTCTGAACACTTGAGGGATAAGGCGGTTCACCTTTTGAGGTTTGTAAGATCCGGCTGAACAATGTTTCCAATAGACTTGTATTTTGATAGTTACATTCTTACTGTTCTTTTTTCTTGGTGTCGTGTTGAACTCAGTGCAGTTTGTAGCTATTCCGAGGGCATGGTACAGCTTCTGTTTGAATCATCTTGTTGCTTCAGGTGTGTGCTTTTGATGCCTTGAGGTATAAGGAAGAATAATATATGCCTGTTTTGTCACATTGGCTGTCAAATGGAGTTTGACCCATCTTTTACAGAAAAAAGCCCCTCTATTTGGAATAGGATAGTCCTGGTTTAAATCCTGAGACACTGGTGCAGGCTGCCCAGGGAAGCTGTGGATGCCTCATCATTGGTCAGGCTGGCTGGGGCTTTGAGCAACCTGATGTAGTGAAAGATGTCCCTACTCATGGCAAGGGAGTTGGACTAGGAGATTTTTAAAGGTCCCTTCCAACCCAAACCGTTCTGTGGTTCTAAATGAGTTGAAAGGTCTGTGAGATCTTTTCTGTGGTTAAAAAGGTATTTTGAAAATGAATGTTCTGAAATATTAATGAAATATGGTCAGGCTATGGTTTTTCTGAGATCAGCACAAGTTTGTTCTCCATGCAGACCTACAAGTGGTGATTAAATACTTCCCACTCCAGCAATAGCTGTGGCTTTAATCTAAACAGCAGCAGCCAGTGTCAAGCATTTTTAATTGAAGAACAGGTAAAGAGCATGTTAGTGTGTTGAGAAGAAAGTGTGACTTCAATGAAATTCAGAATGCTGTGGTAGAAGGCAGCTGATGTTTTGCTGCTTTGAATGAAAAGAAGCTGAACAGCAGTATCCCTGTTAGCTTGATGAAGCCTTGGATCAGGTGCATGGTAAAGGACAAAAATATGCTTGGCAGCCCATATTGAAATATTGGATAGGGGAGATGACTTTTTGAATAAAGGTCAATTAAAGTTAACGATACAATAACCACAAAATTCAGTGAGTTCTGTAAATCATTCAGAGCTTGACTAGATGACTCTGGCTTTTCTGGGTTTGGTACATAGTTTTGCAGTTTGTGTGTTAAGTCTAGGTCAAATGCGTACTTTCTTAGGGATGTCCAATTTCTCTTCTATGAGATTGTCTGATATGGCTCTTGAATATACAGGCGTGATGCACATTGGTTTTTAATTATACTGTAAATAATAGTTTCTGCAATATTACATATTTCTAAGTCTATATCCGAAGAAAGTTCTGAAGTTTGGGGAATACTTTCAGTGCATTCTGTGTAGTTACTTCGTGTAGCTGCTTTGCTGCTGAAGAGGTTTGTGTTACTCCTGAGGCAGATGATGTTGAAGGAAAGCTGCGGCTGTCTCAACTGTCGAGTTGTCCGTTTTGAGGACTGAAGATGTGTCAGAATGATCTCATCTTGCAGGCGTTGAACACGCGGAAGTGGACATATGATCTGTGCTATTCAAAGATAAAGTGGGTAATTGCTCTCTGTGTTTTTGAAAATGTGCATGAGTATTAAAAAAAACCCAAATTGGCCAGATGGAGTAGGCTGATGGTAGACTTCCTCTGAGCAAGACACCAAGTGTTCTGGCTCACTTTAAAGCTGATGCCTTGAAAAAATATTTTCAGGTGCAAACTTGGCAAGTTCTGCAGGAAATTGGATAAAACCCAGTATTTTTTTGTCATTTCAGTGAAATTTAATTTGAAAGAAATAAATCAGTTTTTTAAAGCAGTTCTTTATGTTTTCCTGTACTTTGAGTAATTTTTATCCAAGAGTTGTTCTTAAATTCTTTTTACATTGTCTGAAAAGTGGTTTTGCCAGTAGAGGGTCATGAATGTTAACTTTTTTTAACCGGCCCTAGCATATGAAGCCTGAAGAACAATGAAGGTTAGCTCAGTACAGCACAGGACTTTAAAATAAGTTGGGAAATAGCAATTAGGCCTCCCATATAAGAAAAGAATCATGTGACATGGGATTTCCAAAGGCAAATATTGTAGCACTTGAATACTGACAACCTGAAAAAAAATTCTTCACTTTTTTGGTGTGTCATTTGGCAACAAAGTGGGAAATTATTAGCCACACAAGAGAAGACAGGAATTCCTGGAAGAATGATAATATGATTAAAGACTTTGAGGGATCATCCTTGAGAAATTCCATCTGTATGTTCTCATGGTATATTTATTTTGCTTCTTGTTACTGAGTGCTTAAAGAGAATTTTAGGTTAGTTTGTTCATCCTTCCTTCCTTTTTAATTGAGATGCACCAAAAAGACAGATGTTCTCATCCTGGAGCCGTGTGATTACTGATGAAACTTGTTTGGTGAATGGAACGGATCCATTTACACTGAGGGGAGCCTTTTCAGCTACGCTTCCTCCACTCAAACTAAGATGGTCATTCGCATCCATCAATTTGTAATAACATTGCTGAGACAGAGATGTACACTGCAACCATGATGTCCCCTGGAGCAACCTGAAATACTGAGCTGAATATAAAAAAGATCTCGATGCTTATGGGGAAATATTTCTGTGCTGCCTGCCTCTTTGTGCACACATTTGTCCTATGATTGCTCCGTGTTCTTGTGTTTGGCACTGCTGGGAGTTTTTTCACTATACTTTATCACAAGGACAGTAGGTGCCAGAGACTTAAGTATCACACCAGCCACCTTGCTCTTATCTTAGCATCATTCGTTTCTGGAGCTTAGTGGGCTGATGCTACCACCACAAAGCATTATCAGCCGGTAACACCTTTGGATGGAGTGGATAGAGTTGTTCTGTAAGGCTTCTGGTAACATCTTTAGATAACCTGTTGTCTTTTGAACAAGGGAGATAAGCGGGCCAAATTGTCTAGACAAATAGATGGCTTTTCAGGAATTTTAAGGGCATGCTGCGGAACCGGTGCACATTTCTCTGGGAGAATGCACAAGTGTGGTGCTGTTTGTGGACATGTTGTTGCTACCAAGCCTTCTGGACTTTCTCTTGAGTCCAGCTCGTCTAAGTTGGTGGTCTCTGGTTGTCTTGTGAGGCAGAGCCGTAACCACTATTATCAGGTGCTAGTGGAGATTATCCATATGCCATTTTGGTGCTGTCCTCTCGATCATTTCTACAAAAGAGAGAGGTTAAAATTATATCTCTGGTGTGGAGTAAATGGCACATTTTGGTTCCACTTAGTACTTGGAAAACAAGGTCTCGCGATTCGTTGGGCTGAGTTGCTGAATAAATTGTTTCTAATGCAAAGATTCATAGGCAGAATAAAGTGCACAGTGTTATTGTGGCCATACTGGAAAAACTATAATTCTATCTTAGAATACATGCTTCAGGAATGCTGGTGGACATAGCCCTTCTTGCTTAAGCAGGGCTCTTGGCTGTCTTTTTGGAGGATTGTGTGACTGTGGTGATGAACAACTCAACAATCAGTTAAAATTCACACAATGTTGAGGCAACTGGATCTCAGTCCTGCTTTGGTGGAAGCCATTGAAGTTACAGCAGTATCCCATTGTGGGTAGTTCGTACGGCCAATGTCTCTAACTACTGACCAGTCCAACTGATCATCTACAGAGAGCTGTAACTTTGCTCAGTGGGAGATCATGTCCAAGCTTCTCCCATGAGTGCGCTTGGCTTGTGGTGAATCTGTGTTCTGCCTGGGCTTATGAGGACTACTGAGTTCTGCCTGACTGAAATCTCTGAAGTCTGTTGGATGTCCTTCTGTTGCCAGATTGCAAGGGCTGCCACGCTCCCTTCCATCAATTCTAGTTAAAATGAGGGGGCCAAGGGCGGTGCTCTTGATCTTGATTGTTCCATTTTTGAGGACCTTCTCCTGTTCTTGGAGGATGCTGAAAGCTCTTGGTATTCTGGACTTGTACTTTCAGAGATTGGTCATGTGTTTCATCCTGACCTTAGGGTACTCCGTCTTGCAGTATGAGTGCTGGGCATTTCTCTGATAGTGATCCCGTTTCTCTAAACTGATTCTTCCTGGTATCAGTAGCTTTTCCGCCAGTTGTATATTCTGTACATGAACCAGAATTTCCATGTAGTATCTTATTTCTTAGCTTCTAAATATTTTGTGGTATGTTTTGGTAATGAATTGGTGGTGGTTTTGTCACAACCAGATGAGCTTCACTGAGCAATCTCCACTGCCTTCCAATTGATTGGGCTACATTGGTCTCAGCCTCTGTGGCTGATAGGAGTTTGAGGATGTGATTAAATGTCTATATGTCTGTGACTTATTACCTGACAGGATCCAAATTGCTTGCTCTCCATCTCCATTCATTTGCGCTCTTTGTGACAGAAAGCCTGTTGATTTGTCTTCATGGGATCAGGGTCTCATGGAAGTTCTAGACTGTCTCTTTGAGTGTGGGAGAAATCCAAGGGCTTTCCTGTCACTGACCGAACAAATTTTTGTCCATGTATGGAGGGGTTATGGAACTGTTAGTATGGAACTTGTGAGAGAGCTTAGTAATGCTGTAGTGCATATTTACGATTTTGGACCTAAACAATGTGGCCACCTAGTGTTCAAGCACCTTGCCATTTTGGTGCAACAGGTGACCATATAGATTGGTCAAGATGCCAGGTAATTTTAACTGCTGTGAGAATTGTACATGTTGACTTGGATGAAGAATATGCAAGGTTGCTGGCAGTAACTGGTATGCTCTGAAATGTCCAGCTTCTTGTGTGCTTTACTCCCTCAGTTGCTTTTTCTGCCCTGTCTGTCTCAAGAATCTTTTAGAGTATATTCGGAGAGAATTGAAATGCAGTCAGGTGTGCTGTGCCATGTCATGTACCAAACAGAAGTGACAAACTTTTGTGTCTGGGTGGGATGGGGTTAATTTTCTTTTTAGCAGCCTATATGGTACGGTGGTGTATATTTGTGGCTAAAACAGTGCTGATGGCATAGAAATGTTTTGGCTATTGCCTGCACACAGAGGCTTCCCCTGCTCCAAGTAGGCTGAGGCAGGGCACGAGGCTGAGAGGGCATGTGCTCAGCAATAAAAGCTCAGGGGGAGGAATGAGGGGATGCTTGTGCATAAGCAAGCACTGCGTGTGCTGAGACTGCTTTCTGGGAACTGGTGGGACACACGCCTGCCAATGGGACGCAGTGAATGAATTCCTCTTTTCGCTTTACTTATGCACGCGGCTTTTTCTTAACCTTTTAAACTGTCATTATCTTGACGCATGAGTCTTTTTACCTTCCTTCTGTTTTTTCCCCTTCCCGTCTTTGTACAGCAGACTGAGTGAGAGACTGGGTGAGTGTTTGATTTTTGGCCAGGGCCAACCCACCACACTGTTACAGAGTTTGTAAAGAAAAAGCTCCTATGCTCTTATGTGGCAGAAAAGGAGTATCGATCAGCTCTAAGACTCTGAGAGAACTGTGTCAAATTATGGTTGCTTCTTTCCGATACTTATTTCTTTTACCTAATTCAGGAAAGGAGCCTGGGGGCTTAGCAGGAGAGCGTGCACTGAAATTCGTTTAACTTAACCTCTTCTCTGAGGGCCAGTCATTTGTGCCTGATGTTGGCATTACAAGGTGGTATGTTTAGAGATCTAGCATTGACGCAAAAGCATTGTTGGTGCAGGAGAGAACAGAGATAGGAATGTGTTGTTTAGGTCAACTTGTAAAGGAAACTGGTATTCCTTCATTTGAGTTTGATATTTGAACTTTAGAAATTTGTATTACTGAAAATGACTACCATTGTAATGTTCAGGAGAATGAAAAGCTCATGAATAGAGTAAATAATCATAACAGGTTTTAGGTCTTTATTTTATCATTCTACTAAACCAATACGATACAATGAATAAAATCAATAAAATGTTGACTTTTACTGTTGTAGAGCTGCTTTTCTTCTTTGATACGGTATTTAAAATTTTGATCATGTGTCTACTTCTATTCCCAAATCCCCCCAGATCCTCAGTGCTGCCTATTCTTTTGGGCCTTGGTAGTGATAAAAATCTGACCAGCTTCAGGTGTTGTTAGTGACATCTAGGGAGAAGTGCAGCTGCCTGTGCGTTGGGAGCATGGGTGGGTAGCTGATAATATCAGTGTTCAATGTCAATTTTTATTGACAAATCATTATGGAACACTAGTAAACATAAAGAGTGCTGGATCATATCTAAGAAAAGAGGTGAAGGATGTGACGACTCTTCAAGTACACAATGTCTCATAGAATGGAAAAGGATTATTTTCTTCAGAATTTACGATACTTATCTTTTTCCCTCAGAAAAGGAAGTAGAGATTAAAGTAGAATAAAGGAGAGAGATGCAGTGAGGCATTAATTTAACAAGAAGTACAGGTTTATTTTTATTACTTTTAGGAGCTTACATAAGAATGTTTCAAGGAGACCAACATCTGGGCAAAAATTTAGGAAGTACCAAATACTCTTGGTCCATAATCACAAATACTTATTTTTTCTTCAAACAGGACTAGTAACACGAGTGGGTTGCCTTATAATTGGATTAGTGGCTAATACAGTGAAGGTTTCTTTTGCGGCTAATTCATTAAGGATATCTCGGGTTGGATTTTTTCTTTTGTTTGTTTGTTTTTAATGTTTCCCACCCTAATATTTCTGGCTGTGTAATTACGCAGTTCAATGTTTAGTGTTCTCTCCATCCTTCTACTTCCCCTCCCTCCACACCCTCTGGGATTTCTTGCTCTGGATCTGTGTTGGTTACCTAGAGAAATTCAGAGGTGCTTGATATTTTTAATGTTTTATTGGTTTAGGCAAGAGTGGATGGGATGTGAATAATGGAGCTTGGACTAATGTGGACTACAAAAAATTTTAAGATTCTTAACTATGATGGAACAGACTAAGAATTTGTAGTGTAATGGACACAAGCTGAAACTCATCAAGAAAAAGAGATGTCATTTATTGCAGATTAAGAGGAGGAGGTTGTAGATAGCTTTCAGTAATGTCAATCCGAATTTTAATTGGAAAAATTAGTCAAATGCAGACATGTTAATGGATTTACTATGAATGCTGCTAATAGTTAATATTATTGTATTTTCAGAAGAATTATGGTATTTTGTGATGTAGTAATATCTTAGAGATTTCTTAATCTTTCACTTCTCTTGTGCTGTTACTTTAAAGATTTTACAAATGCTTTTACTGTTCTGAGGGAGCTGAATTAAAAGGACATGGTGGCAAACTTTTCATCCCATTTATGGTATTGAGTCAGATGGGAGAAGTAGTTGGTCTTAAGACTGTGGTGTTGTATTAGAGAACTCAACAGTGACATTGTGCTCTTATTTCTTGTTCGCATTCAAAGATGATGTCGAACTGATAAGAATGTCAAATATGGTAGAAAAGATCGGTATTTTAAGCTGTCTTTATCACCAGAAAGAAGACTGAAATAATAAGGGTTGAATAACATTTAGTTGGTATCAACTAATTTTAGCTACTCCCTTCTCGAAGAAATGTTGTAGCCAGTTGCTGCTTTCTTTTTAAGTTTTCTTTAATAAGCTAAAGAAAAAACCTATGAACAGTAAATCCATGCTAATTGCACAAATGTTAGCACACATTTCCAAAGTATATATTGAACTTCAAATGCCCTGTGTTGTATTAAACAAGTGCAATGCAAACCAATTATAATACAAATATACTGGAGAAGGCTTTGTTTTATTTGTGTTAGTGCTAATTTTAAACAAGAAAGTTAACTTTCTGTTGTAACTCAGCTTTTTAAAGTGTAGGCTTTGAATACAAGACCAGATCCTCTGCATCTCGGATCTTGAGTACTTCAACTGATCTTCTCTAAAAACTTGGCTTCTGAAAACTTTTTTTTTTGGTAACTAAATGTTTCTAGTTAAACACTGTTTGTCTATTTGAGAGAACTGTGAACATGTGCAGATGATTGTAAGATGAGTTTTGTGGGTTTTGTGTTATGCTTGAATTTGTGTAAGCTTGTACAGGAACATATCAGTTTTCCTAACAGGATCAATAACCTGTAAATGAGGGTTAAAAAGATTTATGTATCTCTGTATTTTTCACCAGGCTTTTTTGTTTTTTTTTGTCTCTACGTTGTTTTTTGTTCTCACTGCCTTTATTGTTTTGTTTTCTCCCAACAGTAGTTAAGGTTTCTTGTGCTGAGATATACATTTGTATATAAGAAAAGTCTGTTAATCTGTATTATGATGTTTCTAGAGGTGTAGAAGTATATTGGTGCAAAAACTGTGCAAGACATAACTCTGGTTAGTGTGTTTGTTTGTTGGGTGCTTAAAATAATTTCATTTATTTATTTTATTATTTCTTTTAAAAATGTGTTCATTTTCCAGAGCAATGACAATGAAGAACGCCTGCAGGTTGTAAAACTTCTAGCAAAAATGTTTGGGGCAAAGGATTCGGAGTTGGCATCTCAAAACAAACCACTTTGGCAATGCTACTTGGGGAGGTATATGCTGGCTTAGTTTTCATCCTAAGACGGGAAGAACATTTAGTGATGTATAATTCACTTATTTATTTTTCTTTGAAGTGACACAGCTAAGTATGAGTTCCCTTCTGCTGCTTTATCTGAAATCTGACAGATAATGCTAAGGACATTATTTTATATACATCTTCTGCATCTTTGATTCTGCAGAGTGAACCAGAACAAATCATCTCTCCTTAGTTCATTTTTTTTCCCAGATATCTTTATTGGCATTGTCAAGAAAAAGGAATAGTTTATTTTAACTTCTTCACAAGTGAAACTATTAAGTGATGGATTCATTCTAAAACAGCATTAAATGACATTTGCAGTACCAGGTGATATTAGAACTGTCTTTGAGGCTTTTGTGTACAGTGTTTGTATACTGATTTCAATTTTTTTAATGGTAGGAATGCCTTGATAGAGGTTTGGATTATTGACAATGTTCCAAACCTCTTAGTCTTTTGGTTTTGAAATATTCTGCCAGTTTGAGCTAGAAAATGTATCTGGAGCTTGTAGTCAGGACAAACTTGAGTACAGATACTATGATGAAAATATTTTTGAGTAAATGAGGATAAATTTTTTAAGTTATTACTGATGTGATAGTTTAGAATTTAGCGTTCAATTGTATCAAAACCAGAGTCGTCAAAAACCTCCTACTTTTAAAAGTGCAGGAAACTTAACTGAGGAAAGGCTTTTTGCTTGAAAATACGTAACTGCTTAAAACATTGCATCTCATAAAAAAAATTCCGTATCTAATCGGGCCCAAAGGAAAATGCTTCATTAAGTTATAGTGTGAAGCAATGTGAATATGTGAAATCTGTTGTTCACTGTTACTGTTCTCAACTAGTTGTGAATCACATACGCGTATTTACTTTTTTTCAAGGATTTTGACTAAGTTACAATTGGTGTGTAATTAAAGGAACCATTCTTAAATTCTCTTGACTTTGAAAGCATACCTGGTTTTTACCAAAACAGTTATTCCTTAAAACCTCTTTGTTTGATAAATAAGTATTCCAATAACAATAATATCCTTAAATTTGGGGTTTTAATTTGTTTAACAGTTTGAGGATAGCTTGAAAATGCATTTAATTTTTCAAAAGTTGTTTGTAAGTCTCATTACATCAGTAGTTTTATTATAAAATTACTTACAGTATTTTCCTCATCCTTAATTTTGATATTTTTCAAGCATCAAACCTAATTCAGTCTTTCAAAAAGAAATCCTACAGAATTTGAAGGGACTCATTGGAGAAGGAATTTGTCCTAGGCTAGGGGCCCATTTGTTTTCTGTCTATCATACAATTTAAAGAAGGGATGAATATCACAATCTTATAAAACTTGTAGTTGCTGATATGTGGTTCGTGGTTGAATGTGTGGAGTATTACAGAAAAGATAGTTAAAATATGTCACACATCTATCTAATAAATAGTTGTTGTCTGACAGGGAGTTTTGCATGTGTACCAGGAGAAGATATTTCTCTTCATGTTCAGAACATGAATTAATAAATAAGTATAGGAATGTTTTTTTCTGAAGCTAAAGACAGTCTACTTTATATTGGGAAATCAGAGATGTTTTATGCATGTAAGTGCATGGGAAGCATAAAATTATTTTCAGAGGTACTTGAGATTGTGTAGGAAGAAATTCATTGCTTTTATATAAGTGATATTTTTGTTGTTGTAATGCATTGTCTTGTTTCTGAACAGGTTTAATGATATCCATGTACCTATTCGTCTTGAATGTGTGAAGTTTGCAAGTCATTGCCTTATGAACCATCCCGACCTAGCAAAAGACTTAACAGGTACCTTTTTTGTTGTAACATGAAAACCCAATTTTAAGTCTCCTGGGAAAGTCAGGAAGTTTAATTGTAATCCTGAGTAACATTGTCAGGTGTGGAGGATGTCACTGAGGCTGGAGTTCCAAGTCACAGAGTCCATACTCTCAGTGCTGCTTCTCAGGTGGAGGGGATTGCACGTAAGGAATGCCTTAACCGAAGATCCCTCTCCCTCTCTTTACAGTAGCTGCATTCCCAACTACTCTTGAAATTAATCACCATGGGATCAGGCAAAGACAGCCTGGCTAACCTAACAATTGTGATATTTATTAATTAGGGTGCAGAGAGCAGTGGCTTCAGTTCCATAAAGCTGAACCGTGCAAATAGTACACAGCCACTGCCTAAAACATGCAAACAGTCCTTGTAGCTGTGACCAGCCGTTGGTTCCTGCTTCTCCTCGTCAAATACAAAAGCCTATAGTTCAGTACTGCTGCAGGAAGAAGGCAACTGGCATAGATAGAAGTGTTTAGTGTTTGTTGATCCTGAAGTCTTAATGAAAAAACTGTAATGAAAAAGAATGGGTTGGTTTTGTGGTTTTTTTGGTGGCTTAGTTTTGACTGGTTTGTTTGTTTGTTTCCAAAAGTATATATGGAGACTGTATCTTCCCCTGATCAATAAACTACTTCTCGTAGTTCTTTGCAGTTAATATCTGTCCATTTGCTTTAAGGAGTGAATTTAAAGGCCTGTTAAGAGCATGGGGTTGCCCTCCTGCTTGCTGAGCGTTGGTAAAGTTAGACACAACTACAGGAAGGCTAGAGTCATCCCTTAGTTATTCATATTGTTAAGCCAGCTGAAAAAAAAAAAGAGTCCCAAACAAAAAACCACACATAAAACCAAACAAAAACATTAGAAATGTTTCTGGACCTTTCCTTAATGCAATGGTAAAGATATTTCCTCTTTGATATTCAGAATAATATTTTCAAGGTGTGTGTGGGGGGGTTTCTTTTTTTTTTTTTTTTTCTTTGCAGAAGGACTTTGTGCCCCCTCTAATGGTATCCTCTGGGAAATGTAATTTTGCATGCCCCTCGTCTCTCTCCCCACGGTGCTTATCGAAGTCAAATTGTTGAAAAATTTCTCTGACTCACTCGTGTTTGAGACCAGAATTGTTTTGTGCTATGGCATTATTCTTGGTTTGTTTTAGTTTATTATGTTTTCCTGTGGAACAAAACTGGTTTTTGAGAGTCTTATTTGGATTTAAAATTTCATAACCTCCATAAGTGCAAAGCTTTGTTTCTTGATGTGCTCTTTTGACACTTATGCTGATAACCAGAAATGTTAATGGCCAATATTTCACATGAGAACTGAAAATTTTCACTGGTCATTGAACAGTAATAAGAGAACAATAACCTCTGGTTATTTCATTCAGAGTAAACTTTGAATTTAAAATATTTTCTAATCTCCTCAGTGTTTCACTGATGTATGCTGTGTACAGTGATCTTAATCACGTTTATGTGTGCTTTCCTACCCGTTCATGCTTCTAATGAACCTAAAATACATAGTTCTAAAATGATAAATGAACTTTGCCATTTTATTCTTTGTTAGCTTTCTAAAATGACAATAGGCATTTAACGTTTGACACTTACAAGCAGAAAACTTAAAATTTGATAATATAAGATTATTGATGCTACTGAATAAGTAGCTATGGGCCAAAAAAATCTAGAAAAATTGTTTTAAGTTGAGTAAACTAGGATGTGTCTAAAGCATTTATAGCTTCATCAAAGAGCACGCTTTTGAAGTACTTCTCATGATTTGTCGCTGCTTACAGTGGTTACATGGCTCACGCTGTGGGGTGTTCCTAGAGCGTGTGATATAGATTCCTTGTGGATCATATAGAAGTTGTGATCAGGGGTGCAAGTAGTGTGCTTCAGCAACCGAAAGGGATGGAGTCTGCAGGAAGAGAGTAGTCTCTAGCCTGAAGTAAGATTGAACATGTGTATAGTGTGGATGTGAAGTTCTCAGCGCTGTTCTGCTTTACAGATCCAGTTCTGTTGGGCTATAATAGTTGCTAATGTAGACATAGCCTAACTATGATAAGAAGTCATGAAAATGTACCATGTAATTCTTACTTCCATAATGCCTGAAATATTTATATAAAATTATAAGCAAATAAAGAGTTTTACTGGCATTACAGTTAATCTTAGAGAAGACTATTTGTTTCTTACTGCTGGTCTTCAAAACAGTATAAATTCGTATTTTAGGGTTTTGTCAGTTGAGTATTGTCTAGAGAAAGAAAAGTAGCTGAAGTTGTATACTTACAATGCACTATTTATTCTGTTTTTTTTCCAGAATATCTTAAAGTAAGGTCACATGACCCTGAAGAGGCTATAAGGCATGATGTTATAGTATCCATAGTTACTGCTGCTAAAAAAGATCTTTTGCTTGTCAATGACCATCTGCTTAATTTTGTCAGAGAACGAACACTGGACAAGCGGGTAAGGCATAGCGAGTACTAATGATGTCTGTGCATTGTATTTCAAGACTGCAATTCAGCTCTTTAAACAGCAACGCTTCTAAAAAACGCTGAACTAATTCTAAAATGACTAATGAAAACCAATATAATGCAGAAAATTTTGGAGGCATTCTATTTAATGAGGCATCTTTGGCCCCTCACTGGAATGGCACATTTTTCATTGGGCTGTATTTTTGTTTAAGATAGTATGATTAAAACCAAAAGAAAACAAAAAACTACACACACAAACCAACAAAAAACGGCAAAAAAACCTCAAGCAAACAAAAATCCAAACCAAAACACAAAGAAAGAAAAAATTGGCTGAAGCACAACAATGTAGTTCTAGTTGTCTAGTTTTAGTAAATTTTTTAAGTAAAATGAGACCCTTGTAAAACATTCGAACATTTTTTGTAAGATAATTTGCAAGCAGGTTTCAGAATGTATTGTAGATTACTGATGATAAATGTTCTGCCATCAGAGGTAGCTAGTTTACCTGCTTTTAATTAGATCATTGGAAGACTGCAAATCAGTGTAGTAACTTCCAAATTTGGATACTCTGAAGTTTAGTTTAGCTATGTTTCATTTTTTGGTAAAATTTAGGAGGTTTGCTGCTTATGTTAAAGCATGGTAAACAAGGCTGTTGATGGCAAACTTTGAAAATTAACATTATCACCTGATTTTTTTCCTTTGGTGACCTGCTTTCTCCTGTTGCACCTATAATACAATTGCAAGTGTTCAGTATAGAACTGTGAGAAAGGGTGTTGGCTTAAATTTGTAACGATTCTAAATTCAAAAGGCATACTTGCATAGTAGTTGCTTGTGTTGAAAGGTTTAGCATAATATATATGATGCAATATATGTCCTAATGAGAATGTGTTGCACTTAGAATTCAATTTAGCTTATTTTGGTGTAGAAAAGGAAATACCTACCAGGTAATTCTTCAGTCTTTCCAGTTTTGAGTTTTGAACTATTGTACTATTTCTTTTTCTCCAGTGGAGAGTGAGGAAGGAAGCTATGATGGGACTTGCACAGATATACAAGAAATATTCATTACAATCAGAAGCAGGAAAAGAAGCTGCAAAACAGATATCATGGATCAAAGATAAACTTCTGCATATATATTATCAAAACAGTATTGATGACCGGTAAGTCAGTCGGAAAGCTAGGTAGTTGGGTGGTTAAGTGTGATAACTTACTACTCAGATTTGTTCTTCCTTTGTGCTTAAGTGCTGATCCTTTATGTTTTGATCCAGTGTATAATCTCATACAGCTGCAACCAAATGTTGTCTTGTGTTGATTTTTCCTACTTTTAAGACCTAAAGTGATTCTAAAGGGAGACATAGGTTGGAATAGTTCAAAATTTTTAGCTGTACTTCACCACTGTTTCAGTAAAGGAGTTTTTTGCTTATATTTCAGTAGCTTTCTGATTTTTATGCTGGAACTCAGTAAGTAAAATTGCTTTAACATAGTTGCTTTAGATTTGTGTGTTGTTCCTGTATGCTTTGAAGCTAAGTCTAGTACATGTAGTGACAATGGTTAAGGCATCTCTCTCTGCAGAAGGTTGTTTTTTCTATATGATAACAGCCATGATTTAGAGCCTTGTCCTGTATTTGTGGTGAAAGCGATGCCTCTGTCACACCAGCTATAGCCTCTTATATGGTTGTTTTTATTGAAAAATAAACGGTAGCACATGGGAGAACTAGTTGGGAACTAGGCCACCTTGACTAATCAAGGCCATCTTGCTGGATTTGGAAATGAGCCTCTGGCCTTCACAGCATGATGGGATACAAATGGCATTGCAAACCCATACAATCGTTTCAAAAACTTGTGGGCTCATTAATCTCTAAAATAAGTAATTATTTCGTGGTACCATGGAAGTAGACAGAACTTTCTGGATTTTCAGATCTAATATCATGCACTTATATTTTTCTTAAACTTTGGGATCTTCTTAAACCAGCTGCGTTTGAGTTTTGACCACCCCCTCCAATTGCACGTGAGGGTTTTCTTCTCAGTTCTAGCCTAAACATACCTGATTGTTTTTTACCTGTTTACTCTGTTTTGTTATTGTTGACTTCAATTTGCGAAGTCTTGGGCCTCTTGGTATTTAAGATTGCAACATGGGTTTAGTTTTCCTTCTGTTTTTGTTTTGTTTTTCTGTTCAGTCTTTCCTACGTAAGTGGCAGACCCAAACCTTTGCCTCCTCTGTTTCCGTATAAGGAGTTTCTGTGTTAGGGCAGAAGCTTTTTAATAATTTCTGTGTGAATACAGCTGTATTATTATTGCAGAAGTAAAAGAAATGAGTTAAAGTCAGCCCTTGGGAAAGGGACTGAGGAGGAGTGGAGGGATGTCAGCACCTTCTGATTAGTATCTGAATTCTTCTTCTGGGCTTCATGATGGCATGTGATATAGTCGACGTGGTATTTCTTTGGGGGTGGGGGATGTCATTTAATGAATTTACCCCAATACTGGCCTGTAATGAAATTCACTGATAACATGACTTTGGGCTGATGATTAAGAGACATTCTTCTCTAAAATGTTTTGGTTCCTATTTAGATTAATACATCTGAATTTTGATAATGTAACCTCTTGATGTCCTACTGTTAACTTTAACATTACCTCTTCTGTAATGATATATTTTTTTAATTAGTTTCACAGTATCACAGTGTGCTAGGGATTGGAAGGGACCTCAAAAGCTCATCCAGTCCAATCCCCCTGCTGGAGCAGGAACACCCAGATGAGGTTACACAGGAAGGCATCCAGGCGGGTTTTGAATGTCTCCGGAGAAGGAGACTCCACAACCTCCCTGTGCAGCCTGTTCCAGTGCTCTGGCACCCCCACTGAGAAGAAGTTTCTTCTCAAATTTAAGTGGAACCTCTTGTGTTCCAGCTTGATTCCATTACCCCTTGTCCTATCATTTTTTACACTGAGTTATATTGGAAGTTAAGTAACTTGACCTTTAGGTTTTTGAATAGCCCCATCTTTGTATGCAACAACTGATCTCTTCATAGGTCTGAGAATTTTCAAATGAATGTTTCAGCAATTCAAGACCGCTTTCTTATTGTACAGTAAGTTTCTTAATCCTGTCTTTCAGATTACTTGTTGAACGCATCTTTGCTCAGTACATGGTCCCTCACAACCTGGAAACGAATGAACGAATGAAGTGTTTATATTACCTTTATGCAACATTGGATTCAAATGCTGTGAAGTATGTGCTATTTTTGACTCCTTGCAAAATTAATTAGTTCTAAATTGTTATGAATAGCCTAAGCCAATTGGCAAAACTAGTTTACAAACTGTCCGAAACTAGAATGTAGCAATGGTATCTATATTTCAAGTGGGATTTTGGAAAAACAAAACAACAAACGAAGAAAAATTTAAAAAGCAAAAAAAACCCCAAACCAGCTAATAGGGTGTTTTCTGACAAGGTGTGATACCTCTTAACCATAAAAAGCTACTGTCAAACATCTGGAAGAAGCTTGAGTGCATGTCATTCCTTTTATGTCTGAAAAGAGATAGCATAGATGGTAGTGTTGACCAGCCCTAAATCTTGTCTGACTACTTCTCAATTCACATACCCCTTGTTTTAGCAGCCAAGGTGATGTAAGAGTGGGAAGGAATTCCTTGTTTGTCTTTCGTCCTTCAATGTGTTTTGCTTACAGTTACGTTATGTGCCGTCTCCAGGTTAAAATGGGTACATGTGCATGAATTTGATTAATAACAGTTCTGCTGCTATCATATTCAGTTTGACTGAATTTAGTTAGTTTTACTTCATTTTTCATTGAGTGGCATTCAGTGACTTGAAAACTGAATATAGATTTTTCTCATGTGGGAGACTAGAAGAAGCTTTGTATATCAAACAATGGCTTAAAACAAAACAGAGCCTTCAGATACTACAGAAACTGATCTTTGAATCCCCTAGATTTCTTGTATTACCTGCCTAAAGACATTACAACTGTAACAAACTAAAATTAAGAATATTAAAAAGAAAAAGTTAGTGTTCTACTAAAAGTATAGGCTAAACAAAAATGTAGAATTGCTTATTTTAAGTATTTGTTATTTCAGCCAACTAGTAACTTCTGAATTCTAGTTTTCATATATAGCAGTACTCATTTTAAAGACATAGTATCTTCAGTTAGTTATACAGAACTGACTTTTTTACTTGTGGATTCTGGAAGTTTTTTAAATTAAGCTTCGACCTTTTTATTTTTTTTTTCCCTGTATGGCTTTTTTTTTCCTGGAAAGTGTGCCCATTTTAAATTTTGTTGAATCTCTAATGCATCTCTTACAAGTCTAATCATGCCCCCTTTCACGATTTTCTCATCTACTAGCTGCTGTGTGCAAGAAAAACATTGTTTTGATAATAAAAATCTTAAACATCTGCTTCAGCCTGTTTCCTGGAATGTTTTTAGAAGAGTGATTTCATGCTTGTACAAATGAGTTCTTTATGGGCCAGGCATTAGTTACTTCCTACTTCTTTTAGAAGTGGTGCAGTTAAGCATCTAAGCATTCAAAAATTAATATGTCGAATCAAAGTCTAATATGACGAATTAAATTTTCCATATCATGGCATGAGGAACCATTTGGCCTTTGCTCACACTGCAGTGAAATTTCAGGTGATAAGCACATTCCTGACTGAGTCTGAAGCTGAAAAGAATTTAAAGGCTCTCATTGGACACTTGTGTTATTGATTAGATGACATTGACAACTTTTTTTTTTTTTAGAGCATTGAATGAAATGTGGAAATGTCAAAATCTCCTACGACATCAAGTAAAGGATTTAGTTGACCTAATAAAACAACCTAAAGTGAGTGCCGTTTATTTTTATCGTGCAGTGAATATGCAGTTTTACTTCAAAGAATAAACTGTTTTTAATTTCATTTGTTTGAATGTCTCAAGCTTATTTTTAATGACAGAAAATATTGTGAAAGTTAACTGATGTTCCATTAGACTACACTTGCAGTAGATGTGTATACATTCTGTCAGTAAAAGTGAAGAGGTAGGCCTGTTTTAAAATTTTTATGAGATTTTGTCAGTCTCTTGATGCTAAAATATTTACTCCCAGTGTTCGATTTACATCTTGCCAGGATTTTAATGGTTCTTGAAAGAGGGGAAAAACTGGTATATTATTTTTGACTGCCAAATTGAGTAACTAAGAAAAAGTACTTCTGCACCCTAACTTCTTGTCTTATGTATGATTAGTAAGGTTCAGTAAATTGGAATATTTTTATCCCAACAGGTTACTTGTTTCTCTTCCCTCTTGGAAACTTTTTAGATGTCGTATTGGAGATATTAGACTGTAATTGAATTCTTTGTTTATAAATTCACTCAGAAGGAAAAAAATAAATATTTATTGATCATTTAGGATATTTTCATGAAATAAAATTTAGATTTGTTTTAGTTAAGTGTGTGTGCGTACTCATATTTGGGGAAGAAAAATATCCTAAAATGAAGTTCTGGATATAATTTGGAATATGATTAGAACTTGACTTTAATGCCAAAAGTTTAATCTGATGCTTTTTTAAAAGTAATAATATATAGTAGTTGAGAAATTAGGTTTCCAATCCAGACTTTCCCGAAATAGGAGGAATGCGGGTTGTGTTCTGTCTAGCATTTTTGTTTTGGATGGGAGGCTTTTGGTTAATGTCAGTCTTGGAGGAGGGAAGGCTGTCAGATGCCAGAGGATCCCAAATGCTCTTTGTATAGTGGCTACAGCCAAAGACACTGGAGCATCAGGTTTCTGCTGAATTAGTGAGCGGCTTCTTGGTCGTGTGATGGCAGCATCAGGGTTTCCTGGCAAAAAAATGAACTGTAGGCAAACCCAATGTGTCTTAATAGGAACGTGCAGAAACAAATAACGTTCCTAAGGTGCATGTAGATATCAAAAAGTTAACCTGTGGCTGTCTTTCTGCTTCCGTCCTCCAAATCCCTGCTACATTGTTCAGTGACTATAAGTCTTTGAACTTGCCAGTCTGCTCTTTTTCTCATCTTAGAAAACCTTTTTGCCATTTAGTGAAACTGTTCAGGCTTTCTCCTGTTTTCCTCTTCATGCTCTCCCCAGTGTAAGCACTATTAAGGAGACTGAAAATGTGTTACGAAACTTTCAATTTCTGTTGATCATAATTTATCTTAATCTGAGACAGAACAGACATCAAATTTGCCTTTAAGATGAGTTACTTTTCTGAAGAGCAGAAGCACAAATCACAGGTCCTCTTGTTTTCTCCTACAGCAATGGTATTCCGTTAAATGAAATACACAAACTTGCCTGTTCACATGTGGAAAAGTGGGTGAACGCTGGTTTGCCTGTATTAGAGCGTAAGCGTCATTTGGTGCAGATAAGCAGCTGTTCTGATGCTTCCATATAATGAATGCAAGATAATGTAGATAAAAGTGCCACTGTGGGTCTTCTTAAAAAAAAGTTTATTGATCTTCAGTGTATCGTTTTTCTGTGGAGCTATACTACAAGAAGTTAAAAAAGAATATTTCTGACTCAGGTTATTTCATGTTTGGATGAATTATTAGTAGTTTGTTCATTTTAAGGTCAGTTTTAATCGGAGCTTCAGTCAGTACTTGAAGACTTGACCACTGTTAGAAGACCAGACCAGTCAGAACCAAAGGAAGTCCACAGTACAGTTTTGGTATTTTTCTTCTGAGTTGCAAGAGGTGCAAATATGGAGATGCTGTATCTGTTGATGTCATTATTTGAATCTTGTAAACCAGATTTGATTTTGCTTTTTTTTCTATCATTGTCTGAGCATTCCTGTTCAGCTGTGACGACAGCCTTGAAAGTCAGTGTTCTTCTGATACTAAAAAGTCACAGAAAATTCTGCAGAAATACTTAATGGCTGGAATTATGTGCCAAGTGTCCATGTCACAAGACAGAGAGGACATTCACTAAAAACCTTGCTTGTCTTAATCTCATGCTAATTTTTTAAAAATTATTTTGTCCACCTTAGAACACTACTCTGAAGATGATTAGGGTGGTATCTTCACCGTACAGTTAAGGATTCCCTCTGTAATTTTTACTGATAATTCCTTAATATTTCCAACTTTAGTGTAATTCTATAAAACTTCCTAGTCTGTAGAGTACCGTGGACTACAACTAAAAGTGGGGGAAAAGTGTTTTGGGAACTAGCTTGTCTACCTTCAGTAGTTGGTAGTATGTTGTGGAAACATCACTTATTTGTTAGAAATATAGTCTCATAAAGAAAATGTACTTGCTGTGGAGCTTTACTTGTGAAATTTGTTGTATTTTTTATTCCTCTTCCATTTATTCAGTGTCAGAACTAGTCCTTAAGGGGGCTTTGGATGTGGAATTTGAAATTCTATACTGACAAAATGAAAATAAATGAGATTAAAAGTCTGTTTTCTGTAACTTACTTTGCTTGTAAGGTGCTGTCAAGTGACTTTATATCAACAAGTTTCTCTGAAATCTAAGCTTCACAGATATCCTGAAATGCTGTCAGGTTTTCATTTTTTTTTGTTTTGTTGTCATTGTCCCCGATTATTACTTTCACAATTACGCTGCTGTCATCTGCCTTCCTGGTTCAGCTGAACAGGGGCAGCAATTGTCATTATTGACTTGCTCCATTCCTTACAATAAGTTGGAACTACTGCTGAGACTACTTAGAATCAACATCTGAACAAGAAGATAAAGCGAATTTAACACTTGCTGTTAATTTTATATTTAAAAACAAAGAGGCTTTAGATGGAAAACAGTTAAAGAAATAATCCATTTGTGCTGTTCATAAGCAATATAGTAGACTGAAAAGTAATAAAAATGTTTTACATGAGTATGTGTGAGAGTGAGTGATACTGCAGGTACGATCTACCTTTTGCTTCCTGTAATTGTCCAGCATTAACTTTGCAGTGGTGGGTTTGATTTCTAACACACTATGTTAGCAAAATGATGGGTGCTGACTTGTTGATAATGCATTATGGAGTTTTGCTCAGTCGGTATTCAAAATGGAAATATATATCATGTAAAGTTTTTAGTTAATCGATTTTTCTTCTGTGACTTGCAGACAGATGCCAGCAGTAAAGCTATATTCTCAAAAGTGATGGTTATAACAAGTAAGTCAATTGAAGTATTTACACTGTCCTAAAATTACAATTGAAATATATTGCTTTCTTGCTTTAAAAACCATTTGAGGTAAGTTTATTAAAGTTTTGTGAGAGAGAAAACTTATAACAAATAATGATAAACATAATGTAACAATATGCTTTAAAGAATTAAGACAACTGGAAGCAGGATTACTTCCTTGCTGTAAAAAGCCTCCAGTCATGTAGTTTATAACATCACATTTTGACTGTGTCTGTTGTGGACTAACTCAAAATCGAGATGATCTAGGGTGTTAGTGTCTGCTTTACCATTTGTTATAGAACGTGTGTTAACTGATGTAAACTACCCCACTAAACTGTCTGCTAACTGACCTGTCTCTGAGGTGTTGGCATTGTAAGTGCTGCTGGGAGAATGCAGAAGAGTTTGGGTTTCAGTAGCACGGAGGGCACTTTGGAAACTGAAGAACTTCCATGTAACCTGAACTCTCAGCAAAGAAAAAACTGCCAACCCCAAAGCAAGGCTTCTTGTACCCCCCAGACACCACCAAGCCAATAGCGGTAAAACCAGTATGAAGAAGCGTTAAAACCAGTACAAAGAAGAAAGTCTTACTTTACAATTCTGAAATTTTGTTTTTAAGTCAACCTTTTTTTAAAAAATGCCAACTGTTCTGGCAGAAAAAGACACTAGTTCAGGATACGTACATTTTTGAAAAAATGTGGAGGAAAATCTGCATCTTGTTACTTGGTTGGCCATGTTCCAAATCTTTTTTTTCCCCTTTTATTTATAACATAAAAGTTGATCAGTTTGTAATTTTTCTGACTGTTTTAGCTCTGGGTTGCTTTTTAGAATAATAAAGAAATCAATATAGCAAAGCAAGTGCTTAGTAGAACTTGTGCTGACCTAACTGTCCTGTTACCGATGGTACCACTTTATGACAACTTTGCTTAACACCTCCTGTACCAAACCCATAAGCATCTTAAATAGTATACTAATATTTTGGCAATAAATTGCCTAGCTATAATATAAAATGTGAATAAAAAATTAATATGTAGCTTAAGAAATGCATTTTAAAGGCTTTTTTTTTAATGTTGTGAGCTGTTGTAAAATTTACATTGAGTGAAGGAGTAATTTAGCAGAAATACCCTTGTGATATTTACTTGTGATATCAGGTGATCTATATGCAGCGTATATATTTTGTGGAGTGTAGGCTTTGTATTCTAAGGTCGACTGCAGCTGTTAATATTAACAGGAACAAGGAGACTTGCTGAAAAATTAGCGTAAAGGGTGAGAAAAGTAAATAGCTGGGGAGGTCTGTGGGCACACAAATCTTTAGAAATTAGTGTCCTTGTAGATATGTCTGCACATATTAAGGTGCTTCGTGGTTTTGTTTGTTTGTCTTTTTCCCCACCCTTCTTGGTTAATGTTTCAAAATTGCATAATTTATAGTGCTGACACTTATGAAGATAAATAGTAACTTATTTTGCTTATTTAAAGGAAACCTTCCTGATCCAGGGAAAGCTCAAGATTTCATGAAAAAGTTCACACAAGTTCTAGAAGATGATGAAAAAATAAGAAGTCAGTTAGAAATGCTTGTTAGCCCAACATGTTCTTGCAAACAGGCTGAAGGATGTGTGGTAAGAATTGTTTCTAAGATATGCAAATGTTTTGGGAATTGAATGGATTATAAATTTAATTGAAACTTATATTGCAGAGGGAGATAACAAAGAAGTTGGGCAACCCAAAGCAACCAACAAATCCTTTCCTGGAGATGATAAAGTTTCTTCTTGAGAGAATTGCTCCTGTGCACATTGATACTGAATCCATCAGGTATTTGCGTGTGTGTGTGTGTGTGTGTGTGTGTGTGTGTGTTGATGGCTGCAGATCACAGGGCTTGAAAATGGGGTTTCTTATTTCACCTTTAAGCACAAGCAGTAATGGGTTATGCAGGTGCACTTTAGGGCCTGGTGATCTGCAGTATTTTCTTCTGTTTTCCCTTACTTGGGGTTTTTTGTGTCCTCCTCCACAATGTAGGAGCCCTAACAACTGTTTTGTCATTCAGCACAGCTGGGACAACGTGTCGATAAAAATCGATCTATTGCTGATGGGGGAAGTTTGGTTTGTGACTGCCTGACTTATTTTAAAATGAATTTCTGCCTATGGCTATTCGTTGAAGCTTTCCACCCAGAATATTCGCTCATAATGACATAAACAGTGATTTAACTGAGGAAGTAAAGATTGTAGTGGTGAAGCATCAAGACTTTAAGGAAGAGTTAGCCAGTGAAGTTATGGGAGGGGGGGTGGAAAGTAATCACTGAAATGATTATTTAACAGCTGTATTTGAGGTAAAGGGTACCTTAGCAGAGAAAATTAGTTCTTAATACTGGTACATTCTTATCTGTTAATTCCAACTGTAGTAATTGACTTTTAAATACTTGAGATTTCCAGTTTCTGCCTGTTACATCTGCTACGTAATGGAGCCATTGAGATTTCACTTAAAAGGTTGTTTCTGATTTTGGATTACGTACAATGTGTAGATGAATTTTTACTTAAAATTTGAAAATACTTTTTTTTCACATTCACATAAGCAGTATAAAATGTATTTGTAAAGTAATATTCACATGTGGCAATAAGCCGTAATATTTATTTCACAGTCTACCTACTGACTGACTGCCATACAGTAAACAAGAAAAAAGAAAGAAAAAAAGGCAAAAAAAGCCACAGAATTGGTCTTCTGAGATATTTGTAAAATTTCACTAAACGTCTTCATTTTTGAGACTCAGACTGTTTTTTTTAATAGATGGCCATTTTTGTCCAATTAGGGGCAGGAAAAAAAGTGCAAGTCTGGGAAGTCTGACTAGGAATTCTCTTCCTTGGTTTGCTACTGGTTGGTTGTGTTTTGGTTGTTGGTTTTGGTTTTGTTTGTTTGTGGGGGTTTTTTGTTCGTTTGGGTTTTTGTTTTTGTGGGGTTTTTCTTGGTTTGAAGAATTTTTTTTTCTCTAAATATCATTTACAGGATGTACAGAAAGAATATTCCGAATATTGTTCAGTTCTTGATAGGGAAGCTGCCTACAGCACTTTCTAATAGGGTCATTTGGATAATCACAATTTTCCTTTCTTGGATACAGTGTAAGAAAAAAAGAAGCATTACTGTCAAAGTGAAATATGCAGGAGATAGGTCTCTTAAATTTTTCATCAACCCTTAACTCAGCTGTGTAATGGTTTTTTTTTTTCCTCTTAGTTGTAGACGAAACGTTATAAAGAAGTTATTTTTCCATCAGTTATTAAGAATCCATAGCAACTAGTAACCTCACCATAATTCTTACCTGAATTTGTTTCTTGTAATGCTCAAATTGTTTTCTTACTTTGGTTAGAGTAATTTGTATGTAGTTCTTAATTCATTAGGAATAAATATTTTTGACTTACCGCTTCATAAGCTTTGATTTAGATAGGAGATGAGGACAACCAAATTGTATATGTAGTGGACATATTTGTTTTACAACAAGCTTATGTTTTAAATAAGTTGCTTTAATAAGATTATATCTTAGACTTATGGAAATGGTCACACACAGTGAAATTGCAGTAAATATGAGGCCATGTTTTGTTTTTCTTTTCAGTGCCCTTATCAAGCAAGTGAACAAGTCTATAGATGGAACAGCAGATGATGAAGATGAGGGTGTACCTACTGACCAGGCAATCAGAGCAGGGCTTGAATTGCTTAAGGCAAGTAAACTCCTGGTGGCCAGTGAGCATGTGAAACTGTCTGAAGCAATTTGGTTAAAATAAATTTTTAATTAGTACTCAGTATCATTAGTCATAAGCATGTGGTGGCTATCTTGAAGAGT